>JAKSZU010000018.1:42211806-42671528 GCA_026018925.1 Tupaia tana
ATTATTTTGCATTACATCAAAACTAGAAATTTTGCAACCAATGCTTAATGGAATTAAAGGGGAATTTATATGTTTCTCCATAAGTCTTTATTAAATAAATGAATGGAGTCATATTCTCTTTTAGGGAGTACCTGGCATCCTTGACCTTCCTCTTTTCTCCCAAGAGCAGACCCAGTCCCCCAAGCTGGTTCATCCTCCTCCTCTTGCTCACACTCACTGCAGCCTCCTTCTGCTTTAATCACAGCCTATGTGTCAAGTCAGGAATTCCCTCTATTTGCTACTGTAAAACGAAGTCTTTTTTTTTTTTTTTCCAGGTAAGACTCTTCCTGAGCCATGCATCCAAATGCTGTATTTCAAAACATGTTGTGAGCTTAAGAGTCCAAGTCATAAACTTCAAAGTTAGGAGTTGTCCTGGGAATTCTGACTGACAGCCTCTTAATTACAGTCTTTAAATATACACAGTCACTTACAGAGCCAGGCTTTCAGAGGACAACTGCTGCTTAACTGGTTGAAAATGTGAACAGTAGGGTATAATTCCCTAAGCTGCAAGGAGGTACAGATCAGAGAGAATGCGAGAGAGGCTCTAAAGGGCCTCCTAGTATGAATTTTCCCCTTTGCAGATGCTATCAAAACGGAAAGAGGTGAGCCGGCATGGACCAAGAGAAACAAATATTGTTTGTGCTCCAAACTGACAACACGCAGTTTATTTGCTGGTGTTCGTACAGGCTTGAAAGGAAAGATAGCAGAGGAATAATGGCTTTATGCTATAGGACAGAACACACAGGCGGGTGAGGGGGAGGTGACTGACAAAAAGAGGGCTGGGCACAAACAGGACAGGCCCACCACAGGCTCTAGGTACCCCAACATTGACAGAGAACTTGGGGAACAAGGCTGCCATCTCATGCCTTGAGGTCTGTGTCAAACCACTCCTTCCCCTCGGACTCCAAGCAGTTAGATGTGCCATGTCTTAGGGGGTGACATAAGTGCAAGTCATGTCTTCTCCACCAACACCCTGGCAGACAGAACAGTATTCAGTTTGGCAGCTCTACACCACGTTGAGCTCTCAGCCAACAAGACTGTCAACTTGGGCTTTTTTTGTTTGTTTTATGGTGGTTTGTTTTTAAGGTTTTTGCTATAGAGCATGCATACTCACGAGAAAAACAGAGAGACGGAAAGTAAGAAATCATGCCCTTCGTGGATGGCCATGCCGCAATGCCTTCTCCTCCATTCTTCTTTTGGGACTTTGGGCACACAAGCACACACACCCAGTGTGATTTTCAAGCTGGACTGAAACCATTGTCAACCCTGTGGGAGTCCAGTGCCTTAACGACTATGCTACCTGCTGGCCCTAGTGTTTCTGAAAGCACAACCTCAGTTTGATGGGAAAAAGTCACCCTGAGGCATAATTTGGTGACACATTGAGTAGAAAGTTTAGGACAAATCCACCAAAATGACCATATCGATGTGGATTTAAGTCCTGATACTGCCAGTTAATAGCTGTGTAATTTTGACCTTGAGCTACAGTTAGTTTCCAGGCAAATACAGAATATCCAGTTAAATTTGAAACTGTATAAACAACAAATAACCCTTTCCATGAAGAACACACACTAAGACATTAGCTGTAGTTCATTTAGAATTCAGATTTAAGTGGGTGTCCTGTGTTTTATTTGCTATCGCTGGCAAGCAACTCACTCTCTGAGTCCCATTTTCTATTTCATTTCCAGGTGGGCTACACGCTGTCTCAGAGGGTGATTGAAGACCAGTCGAGACCTTGGTTCATGCTATTGACTGTAAGGGATTATGACCATGTAAAGCAAGCTCTTAGTTATTCTTCTCCTCCCTCACTATCTTTGCCTGTTGCTTGGCTACTTCTAAATGTTAGACTTCTCGTAGAGGCCAATATGTGTTTCCTTCACAGTGGCACCTTTTTTTTTTCTGGTCAAAGAATCATAAGACACTCAGGGCCAGATGTAGAAAACGAAGGTGGGATATGCAGGTGGCTACCAAGATTTATCCCATGGTCCTGTTCTTCCCCATACCATGGCTCCCCATTTGGCTGTCAGTCAGCATCCTTCATTTCCAGACCTGTGCTAGTCTAACCACCCTGCTTTTGAGAGGGAAAGCTTGTCAACTTAAGAGAGACGTTCAAAAGTAGAAATACGGGGACCAGCAGTTAGCGTAATGGCTATGTCGCTGGACTCCTACGTAGTCGACCGCGGTTCGAGTCCCGGATCCAGCGGCTTAAACTCACGCCGGGCGCGTGTGCGTGCGTGCCCAAGATCCCGAGAGGAGAATGGAGGAGAAGGGATTGCGGCGTGGCCATCCCCCCTGGGGGGTGATTTCCTGCTTTCTATCTCTCTGTCTCTCTCTGTCTGTCTGGCGAGCGCACGCGCCCTATAGCAAAAACCTCTCTAAAAAAAAAAAAAGAAAAAAGAAAAAAAAAAAAGTAGAAATACGCACTGAGTTCCTTCCATTCACTCACCTACACGCTTTAGCCAGAGAGGCCCATTAACCGAATCGGCAAATACATGCTTCAGAGCTGCTCCAGCCGCATTGGTATGCCGTTCTGCTGCATCCAACAGAACGTCTAACTGCATATGTGCATCAATAATCTTTTATTATGTCATAATGCATTTTAGTGTGCGGATGGTTATTATCTTTTAGAGGCCCCCATTTAGATTTATGGAGCAAAAGAGAAAAGTTTTTTAAAAATGTAATCTAATTAATCTGAGTGCATTTGTATGCCTATTAAAATTCACCTGCCCGGGATTTTCCATTTATCATGATTATGAGGAAACAGCCACAATGAGAAAGGGGCTGCCTCTTCATTTAATACAAAATGATGATTTATTATCTGGGATGCTTTTAGTGATGGTTTAGATCTAATGGACAGCTCTGTGTGACAAACCCTCCATGTGTACTATAAAATTACACATGTTGTCCTTCCATGTAGAACACATCCCTGTGATCCTGTGATGCTTGGGAGCCATGGCTCATATATGGTGGACACAATGGCCCCATGGAGTGACAAGCAGGATAAGGAAAATTATGCTTTAGATGGCTGGGAGATATGCAGTCCCCTCTGATTGCAGGTGACAGAGCCACTGGTGTCCAGGACAGCAACCTGTGCTCCTTTACAGAGTTTGGCAGTCCTGAGTGTGGCCCAAGGAAGGTGCTCACTTATACCCTTCAGTGCCCTATGATGAGACCCCTTGCTCCTGTTTATGAGCACTGGCATCAGGACGTGCCCTGGGTCCTCCTCCCCATACTGAGGCTAGGAATCAATCTAGAAATTCAACCCAGATCTAAGAGCTTTGCCATCTCTAAGCCCACATCACCTCAATCTGCTGTCCCTGCAATTGGGAAACAGGACCCAGATACTAGATTGAGCAAACCTACCAAAATACCCCAGGATGAGAATTATCAGGGACCTGAGAAGGCCCCAGAGATTAGATTCCACACAGAAGTGCTCATTCTCCATCCAGACTACTGCAAAGCATTGCAGGATGCCAATAGGGTGCAGGTATCAGGTAGAATGGGTCTGGAACTTGCCACCTGTCCATCTCCTCTAGCAAGAAGAGATCCTTCTTGAGTTGGTGACCTCTCACTGCCTCTTTTTGGCAGTCTATCCTTTCATCCATAGCAACAGGGCCTTATCATCAGCCTGAGGCATTTGAGCACTGTCCCCTGCACTTTACCCTCACTGAGCTTGCTGTGGCTGGGCTTCTAGGAAAGTCAGGCCCACCTCCAAACCCTAGAAGTACAGGATCCCAGGAAGGCCAGGAAAGGTGGAACACCCGAGCTACAACTGTGACCTCCACAGAGGTGACCTCAGAGGGCCAAACACTCAAAATCAAGTTGTGTTCATTACAACTTCCACCCCTAGCCCTGAACCACTTCGGTTGCAGGTAAGTTTCCTTAAAGGGCTGAAAATCCTTGTTTACATCTGAGGTAATTGAGGTTCAAATGAGGTTGTCAATAAAAAGACTTTAAATAACATGGAGTGTCAGCAAAAATTGCTCCCTTCTCAAAGCTCTTTCTGTCCATGTATTTGCATCAAAGAGAATGTCTCTATTGGGTCCTGGTAAGTCTTTAGCAACTTTCTAGCACTTGCCAAGCTTGAGAGAAAGAGAGAAAGAGATTTTAGAAAAATACTAACTAGAGCCAACCCCACAGTCTAGTGATTAAGAGAGCCAGATCCCATGTGGCTATCCGTAGACAGAAAATCAAACAAGCACTTATGCATGGGTACCCAAAATCCTGATGGGATGAACAGATGAGGAGAAAGGAGTAAAGCATGACCACACCCCAAGTACACTTGCTCCTTGGCAGCCAGGAAAATAAAAAGTAAATAATCTGTCAATAGTACACAGATGTTGTGAACCCTGAAAGTAGAACACAGTGATTGAGGTTTGGGAAACCTGTCTGAGACAAAATAACTCATTCTGGCCCTAGACCCTTCCTTGAGACATCTGGCCAGAGCAGGGAAGTGCTGATGACAGCTGGGAAGGGAAAGAGAGGGAGGGGATGAATAGAATTTGCTAGAGAGTCAGTGGGGAAGGAGGGCTGAGAGGAAGTACATTTTTTTTCTTTCTTTTGGACTCAGTTTCAAATAATTTCTGTTACCAATACAGAAATGACACCTGTCCATGTGGAAAATTTCCTGCACTGTGATGGCTTGATTATGCTTAGGACAAATATCATTTTCCCCTCTGGGAAGATGATGAGAGATGTTGAGATGTGTTCTTCTCTGCTTCCCCAGGAATGGCCTTCCTGTATCCCAGAAGGCCCTGGTACTAGGTTATGGGTCAGCATGGAGGGGTTCTAACCAGGTACTAACACTTGGGTCCACCTGTACCTTCTCAAGTGCAAAGGGAACTGAAAAACACAAATGTCTGGAGTTCTTAGTTCTGAGTGCTGATTGGGAAGAACTGCAGGGGAAAAAGAAGGTGGTAACCGGAGCACAGGTGGAAATGTACCTTTTCCTGGAGAGACCTGGCCTACCTGTAGCCAAGCCATTACTGAACAATGGTGCCCAAGACAGGGGTGGGCTAGCTCTCCATCCAGTCTCCTTCCTTGAGCCAGACCCTTGACCCTCACCATCATCATAATCAAAATCACACAACACAGCCTCACTACACAATGACTGCTGGGTCTTGAGGCTGTTGGTCTGTGATGTGAGAGAGATAACCGTGAGAAGTGTAAAATGTGGCTTCATTCAGTTCAGCATCCTGCTCATGGATGTCCCATGTTTGTCAGGCACAGTGTTTTCTTCTTTTTCAATTGAAACAAGTGGGGCTTGTCTCCAGGTTTATCCCAGGTGTCAGTTTTCCTGGCAGTACCCTCCCAGCCCACTGGACTTGATACTGTTATCTGACTGTACCCTCCAGGCTTTTGAGTAGATGGAGTCTGATCCTAAGTAACAGATACCAACCCTGCTGCCAAGGAGTCCACAGGCCGGTGGATGAGGTATAAGTCGAGTCACTTATAGCCAACTCCAGCACAACACAAAGCAAATAGCCCATACTCTGGAGACACATGCCATGTGCCATGAAAAGGCAGAGGGAGGGGCAAGGAAATCTGCTTACATGTGCAGGAGGGCTTCCTGGAGAGGGAGACATCAGAAACGAGCTGTACTGAATGCCTTAGTACCTGAGCATGGCAATCAAGGCACACCATGCCATCCGAGCAGAGCTTATTCGGCACGTTAATGAGGGTCCCTGGCAGAAAGAATACAATGTGCTCATGGTGCCAGTGATTTAGGCTGGGCTCCCCAGAGGCAGACCCTGAAACAAAGATTACTGAGCAAGACGTTAGTTTATTAGGAGTTGACTCCAGGAACCACAGATAGTGCAGTGGGAAGTAAGGCAGGGAAGAGCAGGAAGCCCACAGAGAGTGCAGTCATTAGCAGATTAACTCTGGGTATCTGGAGTTGAGTCTTGCTGGGGAGCTCAGAGACTGTGCAGACCACACCTCAGAATGGCTTCACACAAGGGGCAAGGGGCGAGGAAGCTGGGACATGGATCCCCCATTTCTGCTGGCATGGTTTGAGGAGCTGACCCCAGGCATCTCCTGCAAACAGTAAAACAAGTTCTACAGCTAGAGAAGGGCTTTGGGCGACTCCCATGTAGTCGCCCAATGGCTTAACCTCACACCAGGCGCATGGGCATGCATGCCAAAATCAAGATGTGAATGGAGGAGAAGGAATTGCACCATGGGCAAAGAGTCTTGTGTTTGAAGTCAAAACCATGGTGTATGTGCAAACAGTGTGTGCCAAAGGAGACATAGGAGGCACACACAACGGCATCAGCTATCACAGAGGAAACAGAGGGCCTGAGATGAGCAGAGAAGCCCTTCTAAACAAGGCAGGGTGGCAGGACTCAGCTCACCAGTACAGTGCAGGGAGAATAACACGATGCTTTGCCTGGTGAGATGCACCCCCACCAAAAGCCACAGGAACTGCTGAGCATCCCCCAAGAACTTTGGTAAGCAAATCCCCCAAAGGTTCAATAGGCAAAGCGAAGGCATCATTATGGTGCAGTGTAAAGCCCTGTGACAGGTTGGTCTGTGAAATTTTATTTTACTCTTTTTCAAATACTCTCAGTTACCAGTGCAGTAAGATTTGGCTGCTCCTGGATGGCAAGTGTGTATGGAAGGTGTTGGAGGATGAGGGAAGTCTATCTTGTCTTCCAATAGCATCAGTTGTTTGATGTCTATTGCTGCCTGGCCTCTCATGATTACAGGATCCTACAGCTGGCTGGGGAAGCAGGCACAGATGTAGAAGGTACTTCGGAGTAAACATCAGCAGATAAGAGGCATGGTGTCAACTGGCCTCGAGCCTGCAGCTGGACTATGGACAAAAGAAAGAAGCAAAGCTTGGGAGGTGTCCATGGTAATGAGCCCCCATTCATCCCACCCTGCTAGCATGGATCATTTGGTTGAAGTCCAGGTCTGATTCATCTGAGAATTCATTAAGTTCCTAAAAGACCTAATATGGTGCCTAGCACATAGTAGGTACTGTGTGTGTGAATGCATATATATTTGTAAAGTTACTTATGAAAAAAAAAAAGAAAAAACACTTACAGGACCAGCAGTTAGCATAATGGTTATGTCGCTGGACTCCCATGTAGTCGACCATGGTTTGCGTCCCGGACCCGGTGGCTTGAAACTCATGCCAGGCGCGTTTGCGTGAGTGCCCAAGATGCCGAGAGGAGAATGGAGGAGAAGGGATTGCGGTGTGGCCATCCCCTCTGGGGGGGGTGATTTCTCGCTTTCTGTCTCTCTGTCTCTCTCTGTCTGTCTGATGAGCGCATGCACCCTATGGCAAAAACCTCTCTAAAAAAAAAAAAAAAAACCTTAAAGGGACCAGCAGATGGCATAATGGTTACGTCACTGGACTCCCATGTAGTCGCCCAGTGGCTTGAACTCACACCAGGTGCATGGGCATGCATGCCCAAAATCAAGATGTGAATGGAGGAGAAGGAATTGCACCATGGCCATTTCCCCTGGGGGGTGATTTCTTGCTTTCTGTCTTTTGTATCTCTCTGTCTCTCTGGCAAAAGCACATGCCCTATAGTAAACATTTCTCAAATAAATAAATAAATAAATAAATAAATAAATAACATCTAATACTTAGTCCAGTGGTTTGGCCTTTGAAGAGCAAAAAAACGGTAACCACTTGAAAAACTGAGCTCTATTGACCAAAATCAATGTTTTGGCGCCATAGTAAGAGGAAACATTTCATGAGCTCAGGTATCAAGGTTCTTTATACCTGTGACTATGGAGGCTCATCACACTGATCAATTAGAGTTAGATTCTGCAACTGCTCCTCCTCTATCCCTAACATAAAAGGTAAACTGTCTAAGAGAAATCCAAGATGTTTGCAGACAGGCTTAGCTAGCCTAAGTCCAGGCAGTGTATCTCACTTATATTCAAAGGATTACTCCTGACAATCGAGTTTTAAGCAATTATCCTTCCTGATCTTTAGCACAGAGCCTTAGACCCAACAGTAAATATTTGTGGCCTTAAATTGAGCAGAGACACAGATACAGCTCAACCTTCTAAATGCTTTGCTGACCCTCACCGACAAGCCAAGAGCTCCTCAATCCTTTGTCACCCCTCTCTCAAAGGCCAGGGCTTATGGGAGCTTGGACTGCACACTGAGCCACCTCCTTACAGACTGTGGACCTGGATTGACAAGAGAGCCTCCACTTTCCTCATCCTACCTCCGACCTCAAGAGACACCAGTAGGATGAATGCAAACTTCGCCAAGAGAAGGTCTTGGGAAAGTCAAATGCCATCATTATTAATTCCCTGCTGTTTGGCTGGGATGGAAGCCACTGGTGCACCGATGGAAGAGGCTCGACTCCAAATAAATAAACACATGTCCTTTGGGCAGATGTCGGGCCAGCTCTGGCTGTTAACTGATGGCCCCTCACTGTGGTGGCGGGCACAGCATGGGGAGGCGAGGTGACGCTGGCAGCCCAGAGCCTTCCGCCTCATCACAACAAGCAGTCTGGAACCTTGGCCACGTTTTGAAATCCATCTCTCTGAACCGACGCAGACAGCTTAATGAAGCAATATTTATGGAACTGATACCACTGGGGAGACGGCTGCTCCTTTTCTCCATCTTCTATTTTTAATATTTGATCTGGCAAACGTATTATTAAAGGAATATTTCAAATCTGATTACTCTTCTGTTTGACTGCGTGTGTTATTCATGCACGCTGGGTGCCAGGGGAAATTATACCGACCAGTTTGGGAGCTTTATTATGTCATTCTTTCAAACAACCCTTTGCTCTGAGTATAATTACCATTCGCATGCAAGGCTGGGGGCTCACTGGCTAATCTCAGCCACCTTGTCTTAATTAAGGTGGCCTCCTCCTCTCCCCCCGGCTTCACTCAAGGTCCATTCTGCACACTTTTCCTGAGGTTAGGAACTTTCTTTCCAAGAACTTGTCTTGAAAAGGAAAAAAATAATAATAATAATTTTTCTCTCGGAAAGGAAAAAATCATTTCACTATGCCTGTTTTGTTTCAGTTTGTCACCAACTTGTTTACTAAGCTGAAGTTTTCATAAGGCACCGAGAAAAGCAAAAAGTGCACCCTGACGTGACAGCTCCCTGGTGATGCATCCTCAGTCTAGCTATAAACGTGGTACTCAGTTTCCCAGAGATCACAAGTCTCTTGTCTCTCTGCTTTACCCTTCACGAGGGGCTAGCTCCACCTTGCATGTCTTGAACCACTTGATAAATCTACCCTGCCTCAGGTTGGGCCACAGGCCCTATTCTTTTCCTTTTCCTTTCCCCTTTCCTTCCTTCCTTCCTTCCTTCCTTCCTTCCTTCCTTCCTTCCTTCCTTCCTTCCTTCCTTCCTTCCTTCCTTCCTTCCTTCCTTTTTTGGAGAGGATTTTGCTATAGGGTACGTGTGCTTGCCAGAGAGACAGAGAGACAGAAAGTGAGAAATCACCCTCCAGGGGGATGGCCACGCTGCAATCCCTTCTCCTTTATTCCCCTCTCAGGATTTTGGGCATGTACGCATGCACACGTACTCAGCGTGAGTTTAAGCCACCAGGTCCAGGACTGGAACAGCAGTTGACCACATGGGAGTCCAGCGACATAGCCATTACACCAACTGCTGGTCCCGACTGGCCCTATTTCTAACTCAGCCTTTAGTGGGGAAACCGAAAGGAGAGGTTGTGCCACTAACCAGAGGGAGGGCAGCCACATAGGTGAGGCAGAGTGTGGCCACATAGGGCCAACATGGCCTATAGCAGCTTAGCACAGAAGTCAGGTTACAACTCTGACTGACTCACCAAAGGGTGTGGCCTAGCTCTGCACCTCTTCATACCTCACAAATTTCAATTTTTGCCAATTACTTGTTTATTTCCTATAAGGGCCAGATAGTAAACATGCTAGTCTTTGCAGGTGATATGGTCACTGTCACAACTACTGAACCATTGTAGCACCAAAGAAGCTACAGGAAGTTTGTGAGTTAATGAGCATGACTGTGTTCCGATAAAGCATTGTTTACTAAAGTAGACAGAAGGCCAGATTTGGCCTAGGGACTGTGAGTATTAGAATCCTACTTTAGACTTTTCCTTGAATAAGACATATTGAAAAACAAAACAAAAAAACCTCAAATATGGATTCATCAGAAAAGTTATGACCCATTTTTGCACACACACACAAAAAAAATATGCCATGACTTTTCTGATGACCCAGTACTTCCGCTTTATAAAATTAGAGGCTTAATTTGTGAGACATAGACATATATTTCCCCTAATGCATTTTTATAAAATACTTCTAAAAGTATTTTAGGTATTTTCATGTTCCCCCTGATTTTTCTCTGGGAAATGCCAGGTCAGCTGACTACTGTATAAGTCTGAGAACACCCAGAGGCCCTGAGCAAATTATTCCTTCTTTGTTTGATCAGACTAAAAGGGGAGGCCACAGAAACCCCACTGTCTCTCTGCCCAGGATCTCTGTGGCTCCAGTCCTGGCCCTGTGCTCTCTGACCCTCGGAGTTCTTTCCTCTGATTCCAGGGATTATGGCCCCAATTTTTAGGCAATGATGGGCCTTGTCCACTTACACTTGCTGAATGGATGCTCTCTTACAGGCAGAGGTGGCTGCCATCATGCAGCATATACTCTTTTTTTCCTTTTTTAAGAATTATTTTAATTAATTTTATTCACTTTTTTAAAAAATTTGACCACAAAGAAAGAGAAAGAGAGAGGGAAAGTGAGAAAGCATGCTGCCAGGTATGGGACTCAAACCATCATCGGCCATGTGGGAGTCTAACAACCATGCCACCTGCTGGCCCTGGAGCTCAGATTCTAACAGGGGCAGCATATAGTAATGAGAAAGCTAACAGTGAATGTGCAATGTTAGATAATGGTAAGTGCAGTGGTGAAAAAGTAGACAGAATGAGGAAAGAGAGAAGCCTAGCGCTCTTTCAGATGGCACAATCATGGAGGGCCTCTCTGAAGAGATGACTCTGCATCTAGATGGAAAGGATGAAGACTAGTGAGTCATGCACAAGGTAGGGCAGGTATGATCTGAACAGAGAAAACAGCCAGTGCAAAAGGAAGCAGGTGGGAATGGGCCCACCATGCTCAAGACATGGCAGTGGGAGTGAGGAGAGGAGATGGCTGAGGAAGAGGTGGGGGATCCCTTGGGGCCTTACAGATCCCCCAGGTGAGGCTGGAAGGCCAAACAAGCCTGTGTGCTAGCGTCCTCACCAACTGTGGACCCAAAGCCTCTGTCCCTGTCCTTAAGTATCTGTTCGGATGTTGCTTTTCAATCTTTGAAATAAAAGCAAAGTAGCATGAAATTTCAAAGCATCAAACATAAGGGTACATATGGACAGCTGGCTACATTCCCCAGCAGACCAGCCACAGACAGTGCCCCACCTAATGAAATCTTCAGTGAGGATTAGGCCAATGTCTCCTTTAGCAGACAGTCTGACTTAACCTCGAGTTTCCGCCCGAGTGTAATTTCTGCAGACTTGCAGCAACACAGATATTTTTGATTTCCCAACAGCTGCCCTTATATAAAATTTAAATGCAAAATGGACAATACGCCAACACAGATGTTCTTGGAAATCCGATTAATTCCAAAGAGTGTGGGACGTCTTGGAGGCTGGCTTCTTCAGCATATTTGCTAGCTGAGTTGTTTTAGGTTCCCTCGGTGTGTTTGAATGCAGCTTTATTGCATTTCATATCATTTGCTCAGCTCTGACACCGGGAAACCAAATGCTGCCGAAATGCACATCAACATTACATTTTTAAAAGCACCATGAGCTACTTCAGTTGGGATGAGGTCTCCCACAACCATTTCCATTTACCCTAGAGTAGCACCTGACAATTAAACACAGGCCAGGCTCTCTGACCCAGACTTGGGAGGAGTGTGTGCAAGGCTCATTATGGGGAAAGAGAGGAAGGAAAGAGAGGAAGGCTTGAATCGCTTGCATCTTTCTGGACATATGTCTTTGAACTTCCTAAAGACTCCTTCTGCCCCTTTTGTCCAATCTGTAAAATGGGATGTCATCAGGCTTATCTGAGGATCAAGTATGAGAATGGAGGTCCTGCTGCTGTGAAGTGCATCCAGGCAATGATGAATGTGGTCATGGCAGTCTACAGTGGCCGACTTCCCATTCCCATCAACCTTTCCCCTTCCCTGACTCTCCTCCATGCTCCATGAATCCCAGACCCCTGAGGTCTTGTTTTTAGATCTACCCCACAGTGAGGAAAGACTTCCAAGAAATTGGCTGTGGACCCAACAGGGAATCTACAAGAATGCAGGAGAAAAGTGAAGTGTTGGGAGGGAGAAGCAATAGGATCCCAAACTAAAGCTTGATCCCTTTACTATAGGGCCTCTGAGCCTGCCTGTGTTTTAGGGGCCAGTTTCCAAGTAGAATTGTCCCTTGGCCTTCCACTCTGGCTGAAGTTGGCATGTCAGCCTCCTCTCTCCAGCAATTGCACCCAAACCCATAGGACTGCTGTTAGAGCTGGTCCTGGGATCCCTCCCTGTCTTCCACCTTTCTCCGGCTCTGAGTACATTCTCACCTCCTCCTCAATGCCAGCAGCAATGGACATTGTCTCCCTGAAAGGTAATGCCCAGGAATAAAGTGTTTCTTGGGCTCCAATTTCTACTGCCATTGTCTGTCTCTGGGCTCTGCTCCCTCTGAGAGGGTAGGGTGGTGCTCATGGAAACACACCAAGCTCCCACTTCCTTATGAAAGAGGCCAAAAGGAGATGGCCCAAAATCCCACCCAAGCTTGTGTCCCATGATTGAAATCCGAGGAAATGATTCAATCTTTTACATTCTTCAGGTAAAGGAGAAGCCCACAGGTGTCCACCTACAGAAACAAATGTTTATCAGTATGGTTAATAGTGTTTGCAGTGAATAATTAAGGATAATTTTGCTTTTAAGTTATCTTTGTGTCCGTATTGATGAAGATCGCCAAGCTAAGGAGGGTAGAGTGGGGGGGGTATACAGCAGGTTGGATTAGGATTTGGTTCAGGACATTAAGAGGGTCTGCCAGACTGAGGGTTGGGTAACCATATGACCATCAGTCCCCTTTTTTCACTTTCTTTTAATTTTTCACTGCTCCCGAGTGAAGAAAGGCCTGATTCTTAAGAACATCAACATCTCCTCCCCAGGGTAGCCCAGGTTTTCCTTCCATCCTTGGCAAGCAGTAGGATTCTGAAGGCACACCCAGGAGCGGCTGTGAGTGCTAATGTGCTTCCTGCAGAAACTCAGCTCCCCAGTCTTCCTCTGCCAGCCCAGCCTACTCCATTGTGTTGTCTGCCCCTGCATCCTCTATAGCCTCAGGATGGTCCACAGTTCATAATGCATCATTTATTCCAGTACTCATAGTCCTCAAGAAGGTTACCTAGCCCCTCTGGCCCCCAGTTCCCTCTCCCATACAGTTGGGATGACGATGGCACCACTTCCTCATGTTCTAAGAGGGTTAGCCACATGAGGCCTGGGTGAGTTTGGCAGACCAGCAGCCACGGCTGGTCTGTATCTGTGCTGTCCCTGTTCTATGGACTCCCTGAGGGCCACAGACCTGGCTTCTATTAATTTCTGTTTCCCTAGCACCCTGCATAAGCTCTGGCACACAGGGGGTGCTCCCTTAGCATCTATTATAGTAACTCAATGTAACACAATTTGCTTGGCCAATATTGACCCAGACTCTTCTGCCTAACATGCTTTTGTCCTTGGCTGGTTCATTCTCATCCTAAAAGTTCCAACTCAGTGTCACCCTCTCAGAGAGGCCTTCCCAGAACACCCATCCATAAGAAAACCTACTTTCCTTGTATTCTACATACTTTATATAAAAGTATGTTGTTATGTTGTTAACATTTTCCCATGTCAATAAATATTCTTCTACGGAAAAAAAAAAGTTGTAGAGAGGCCAGCAGGTGGTGTGGGAGATAAGGAACTAGAGTCTTGCATGACCAACCATAGCTCAAGTCCTAGACAAAGAAACTAGATTTTGCATGAGAAAATCCAAAATCATGCTACCTTCCCTATTCAAGTCTCTCTCTATTCTATTGTTTAGTTTTATTGTCTTAATAACAGCACTTTCCACTAATGGCTACTTGTGCAGTTTCTTGTTTCCCACTGG
Organism: Tupaia tana; assembly: GCA_026018925.1. Classification (NCBI taxonomy): domain Eukaryota; kingdom Metazoa; phylum Chordata; class Mammalia; order Scandentia; family Tupaiidae; genus Tupaia; species Tupaia tana. The sequence continues at coordinate 42,225,939 of JAKSZU010000018.1, forward strand.
CATGGAACTCCAGGGAGGCGACTGGCCCCTGACACTTGGAGCAGCAGGAAAAGTTACCCCTATAATTCCTACACAAGTTTGTAGTCCCTGTGAACACTATTTAAGTAACCTTGGGGCTACTCAATGGGAAGTTCAGTTAGCATGCTGAACCTTTTACCAAGCACTCCTCACTGTCTGAGTGTACTGAGCTCAGAGTCAGACACACAGCTTCCAATACTTCCACAGCTGGAATAGCTGTGAAGCTTCTTGACAACCCCCTCAGGGAAGTAGGAGCTTCTCAGAACTGAGATTGGAAGAGGCACATCTCATCAAAAATGAACCTGCCATGTGTACAAGACTCATCCCAGTCAGATGCCCATGAAGTCTCTATCCGTGGCTTTACTTCCCTCGCTAGTTAGGATAACCTGAGTCAAACCACAGTAATGAACGCCCACAACATCTTCAGGCTTTGTACAGTAAAAGATATTCCCCTTTTGCCATATATTCCACATGGGTAAGGAAGAAGGACTCTGGTCCTTTCAGAAATTCAGGCTGATGGAAAATCTGTCTCAACATACAATTTCATGTGCCAGAGACAAGATATAGCAAGTAGACACTGCTTTAAAGCTGCACCCAGCAGCCAGCAGGTGGTATCGTGGTTAAGGTGCTAGACTCCCACATGATTGACTATGGACTAAGTCCTAAACCTGGAGGCTTGAAACTCACACTGGGTGCATGTGCATGCATGCCCAAAATCCCAAGAGGAGAGTGGAGGAGAAGGGATTGTGATGTGGTCATTCTTTCTGAGGGGCAGGAGTCTCGCTTTCTGTCTCTCCAGCAAGCACATACTATTTATGGCAAAAGTCTTTCAAAAAAAAAAAAAAAAAAAAAAAGATGCACCCAGAAGTGACCCAAAACACTTCCTCCACAGCTCATTGGCCAGAACTGATCATGTGACCCCACTACACACCCAGTGGAGCTGGGAATACAGCCCATCCAGTGTTCAGGAGGCAGAAGCTGGGCACATTCAGTGACAGCACAAATGACCACTGCCCTTCCTCTGTCACTATCTACACCAAGGAAACTGGAAAGGGGGGGTAACTACAAGAGCTAGTCTTATTAAAAATGCATGCTGTTCCCGGGGCATTCTAAGCACTTTATACACACTAACTTCATCATCTTTGTCCCTTGTGACAGAAGAGGAAACCTGACCAGAGAGAGAGAACCTCAGGTAGGATTATGAGTGAACAAATAGAAGAGGCAGAACCCCAACACCAAAGGTTTGACCCCAGGACCTTTGCATACAACACCGTCTCCGAGTGGTGCAGTCTGAGGCATTCCTGTCCTCTTCTGCCTCCAGACATGACTTAACACATGGCTTAACGTCTCTGTTCTTTATTTTTCCCCTTTGTGAGACTCAGGCGTTAACACTTGCTCTATTAGCTACCTCAGAATCACAAATAGGTATAGTAAGTTTTCATAAGAACAGAAAGGCCTGCTCAGCTTGGAAGTCTCCAAGGAAACTTCCTTCACCAAATCCCCTGAGGTTGGGGGGTGGGGGCTCCCTATATCCCATTCCACAAGTGAGAAAAGGCCTGGGACAGCTTTTTTGAGGTCCCAGGGGTGACCCAAGAAAAACTATGTCCTATACACAGTAATGCACAGATGTCAGAATTTCAGAAGGTGAGGGGGGTATGGTTGAAAGCTTTTTATTTTTGCCAAGTCAACAGCCATTAGTAATCACCACCATTTCACAACAGAAAGGGCAATATAAGACCAAAGGAGTGGAAAAGGTATAACGTCTGAATAAAAGAAAATCTTCTAAGTTGATAGCTATATAAAAAATAACTTGAGTCCCTTCTTCATTTCACTGCAGGTCAAGGCAAATGTCAACACAGACCAGCACCTGCTGATGAGAACCAAAAGTAGTCTAATCGAGGATTTTCTGAGGCAGGAGGCCTCATGACCATAGGCAGCTTGTCCCGAGCAACTAAGTATGATAGTTGGGACACCAGAATCAGTTTCCCATACTCCAGTTTCTACCTGGAATCCCCATGTCCCCCATCCCCACACTCACATCACTATTCTACCTTCCCCAAGCTGAGTTAGCTAAAGAATAAAGAGGCCCTGTTTTCTTCCTCCCCTGCCTCACACACTTTTCTCTGTCTCACTCTGAAATCCTAAGCTCTGCCCTCCTGTGACCTGGAACTCGCAGCCTCCTGGAATCCTTGAACCGTGACATCTACAACATCCTCTGTGAACAGTAGTTAGAGTTTTCCTTGAAGAATTTCCCCAAGTGCCTTCTCCTTGTTTATCTACTCTTGATTAAAAGGCCATAAAAAATTGATTTACCCTAGACTTAATAACCAGGCACAGTGGACATGTATGTAATTTAATGACAGTTCCAGACTCATCTCTCATGGCAGCGGTGATCCCAAGGCTGCTGCATCAATGACAGAGTGGAGACAAATAAACCTTTTGAAAACTATGCTAATTGCTTCTAAGTCTAGCCTCATGGTTTTCTCTCTGGCTGGGCTTGGACTAGTCCTGCCAGGCATGAGCTCTGAATTAGTCAAGATATTTTGGTGGCAAATAACAGAAGCCTATCTCAAACTGGCTCTACTAAAAATGGGAATATACTGGCTTATGCGAATAAAAGGAGACTGATCTAAGCTTCAGGCAAACTAGATCCAAGTACTTGATAATGTCATCAGGAATCTACCTTTTTCCACTTACAGCATCCTCTTACTTGACTTCATTCCCAGGAAGGCTTCTCCCTCATGGCTGAGGGTCACCAGCAGCCCCAGGCTTACAGTCTTTAGCCAAGAAACTCCTGGATACAAAGAAATTTTCCCTTTTCCACCACTGGCTCCAGAACTTTAGTTTGGTTTAGACTGGGTGCCCATCCCTGAAAACTTACTAGGTTCCAGATATTCCTAGGTTCTAAATACATGAATATGAATAAAGCATGACACCTATTTTTGAGGACTCACAACCTTGTTTAAAAAACAAATAAACAAAAATAAAAAACTTGGCAATTAACAAATGATGATGTGAGTAACCTGTGTGCAATGACATTTCCTGTGAGAGTCAGGAGGATTAGTTAGAAGGCAAAGCTTCTACAATAAAGTTAAATTTTTCTTTCAACTACAACATCTTCCAAGGCTCTAGTCCAAATATTCTTGACCCAGCAGAGTAGTTAAGAGCTCAGGATCTGATAGTTTGACAGATCTGCGTCTGAATCCTAGCTCAGTCATTTAGGAGCTCTGGGAACTCAGAAAGTGAATGAACCTCTCTGTGCCTCTGTACAATGGGGATAATAATTACATCTACCTAATAAAATTATTCTGAGCATAATGAGGCTGTTACTTTAGTGCCAAAGCACAAAAACAGGCATGTAGACCAATGGAACAAAATAGAGATCCCAGAAATAAATCCCAAAACATACAGCCTTTGACAAAGGGCACCAGTTAATCCAGTGAGGAAAAGAAAATCTCTTCGGTATTTGGTGCTGGAAAAACTGGGTATCCACCTTCAGAAAAATGAAACTGGACTGCTATCTCTCACTATTAACAAAAATAGGCTCAAAATGGATCAAAGATCTAAATCTAAAACCTCAAACTATAAAACTACTGGTGGAAAACATAGAGGAAACTCTTGAGGACATCAGAGTAGGCAAAGACTTCTTAAATAAGACCCCCAAAGCACAGGAAATAATCCCAAAAATAGAAAAATTGGATTACATCAGGTTAAAAAACTTTTGTGTGGCAAAAGAAACAATAATTAGAGTGAAGAGACAATCCTCAGAATGGGAGAATATATTTTCAAATTCTCCCTCAGATAAGGGACTGATGACCAAAACATACAGGGAACTCAAGCAGCTTGCCCCCCCCCCCCAAATAATAATAATAATAATTCCAATTAAAAGATGGGCAAATGAGCTGAACAGACAACTCTCCAAGGAAAACATATACACAGCCATAAAGCATATGAAAAAATGTTCAACATCCCTTATCATAAGGGAGATGCATATCAAAACCACGATGAGATACCACGTAAATCCAGTCAGAATGTCAAAGATTAAAAAGATAAAGTATGACAAGTGAGGGTGAGACTATCGGGAAAAGAGAACTCTCCTACACTGTTGGTAGGAATGTAAATTAGTACAGCCACTGTGGAGAACAATATGCAGGTTCCTCACAGGCCTACAAACAGAACTACTATACAATCCTGCAATTCCACTCCTGGGTATCTACCCAAAGGATAGGAATACACTCAGTTGGAAAAACATTTGTATATCCATGTTTATTACAACATTATTCACAACTGCTAAGACATGGAATCAACCCAAATGTCCGAGAACTGATGAGTGGATAGAAAAAATATGCCACATATACACTATGGAATACTACTCATAAAAAACTATGAAATCCTGGCATTTGATAGAAAGTGGACAAATATAAAAGATTTAAGGCTAAGCAAAACAAGCCAGACTATCAGAGGCATTGTATGTCACCACTTAATATATACTGAATGTTTGCACTGTATGGCAGAAACTGAAATTAGATTAGAACGTATAAAAACTCAGAGAGCAACTGTGGACACTAGAGTTAGTATGGGAGGAAGATGGGAAATGGGGAGGGAGATCTTGGGAAAAAAAGAAGCAAAACATTATCTGATGATAATATGTACAGCAATGTCTTTGATTGGTCTAATACACAGTGTATTCATGCTGAGGAAATTTATTTTATATGCTGTAAAGATGGTCAGTGATTGAATTTTTTAAAAATAAGAAAATAAAAGAAAAAAAAGTATGCAATGTATAATAAGAGCCAAAGAAATGACATTTGCTACTGTTTGACTATAGTTAAGAAGTTTTGAAGCCCCTGTCCAGGCAGTAAAGTTTTGAATTGATGAGCCAAGCCCAAAGGGCCAATGTGAAGACAGAATTTCACCTAACAGGTATCTGGGACAGAAGTTGCCACCCAAGACAAAAGGGAATATATGATGTTACTTAGTGATTGAATCCAGAAGTCCCAGTGCTATGAAGAGACCATGTGAAAACAGGAACTGAGCATGGTAGGAGAGGGGCTAAAATGGGTCTCAAAGGGTTTCAGGGGACCAGCAGTTAGCATAATGGCTATGTCGCTAGACTCCCATGTGATCAACTGCAGTTCGAGTCCCAGGCCTGGTGACTTAAACTCACGCCAGGCATCCTTCCGGGGGGTGATTTCTTGCTTTCTGTCTCTCTGTCTCTCTCTGTCTTTCTGGCAAGTGCACACACCTTATAGCAAAAACCTCTCCAAAAAAAAAAAAAAAACACCCAGTTTTCAGCACCAAAATGTGAAGTATTGAACCAAGGAAGAGAGGCAGAGTGGCAAGAGGTGGGTACAATATTTGGGGAGGGAAATATCACTTGGAGAAAGTAGTTTGCAAGGATGAGGTTGACCTATATAAGGGAAGGGGTGCAAAGACCACGAACATACTGCCAGGAGTGCCTTTCTCATGGCACGCAACTCATCAAGCACTACAATCCTGTGGGAAAGGGAAGAGGCCCCCCTGAGTAAGTACCTCGAGGAAACTATAGATGCCCAGTTTATATACCCACTAGGCACCACCACGCACTGTTTTGAAAATTAAATCAGAGCTTTGATAGAACATGTTGGAACTCCAGTTTTGTGTGGGTTATTCGCCCTTCTAAAATACTGTCCTAAAATACTATTGCCAATGGGATCAAAGCCAACTTTCTTAATCTGGCATTCATGCTCCAGTAGCACCTCTGGCTGCAACCTACAAGCAGCAGCTTCCAGGCCCCCTCGGTGACTCACACACTCCACTGAAGGAGAACAGAAAGCGGCTCCAGACTTCACTTCCTCTAAGATCAGCAAAGGAATTTATATGAATATCTAGGTCAGCTATGGTGAATATGTTTTTAAGATTTTGACTGAAAAATAATTACTTCTGTGTAATCCTTTCCTATTAATTACAGCTTTCAGACACACTGTCCCATGTGACACTTATTGAAGTCCTGTGAGGTGAGAAGGGCAGTCATTTGCCTGGGCCTCTGAAGTGGGAACTTAAAGGTCTCAGAAATATGCGGGAGAGCAGCATGGGGACTTAGCTCAAGGACAGAACAGGGAAGGGATGACCAGGTGTAGGTACCTCAGTTCTACCTGGGTCCTCTCTCTGGGACTGCTCACTTGTGCTACCCCACATGACGAAGCTCTCCAAAGCCCTAGAAAACTCTAATTATCCCTCCAACCATGTGCCATCATCATAGTCAAGCACAAACCTCTCTTTTCCTAAGTTCATTACACATTTTAATGCAGCAAATGTTCTTTAAGTAGACTTAAGAGAGAACTAATCCCAAAGAAAGACAGGGACCTGAATCCCTGGCCTCAGTTGGAGAGGCCAGGTCCCTAAACATGCGGCTTCAGGTGTGTCCCCATGCCCTCTCTAGTGACATTCTCCTTGATGGGCCATTCAGTGCTCCAGTAATCAAGAACACAGGATAGGAAAACTGTCTTGGTTTAGCTGGGGAAACTGTGTTTGAGAGTTTTAACAAAGACAAGTACCTGAGGTAGATCCCCTGTATGGTGACTGCTAAAGTGTACCCTATTGCCTATGAATGGTGCTCATACAGAAGTTGAAACCTGGGAAAGCCCAAGATAGATGGATGCATCTGCTAGTCATAGCTAACCAGATCACTAAAGGTCACATGACCTGGAGGACAATCCATTGTCTTTGCTGGCTGAACCAATTGAATTCTCCCATTTTGAAAACTTGAGTCTAGAAACCCTAGTCCATCTCTTTCTTGTGCTTGACCTGGGAGGATGAAGGACTGACGACTGATACAGCCATCATTCATCTTGGAGAAGTGGAAAAGAGATGGCCAGACTACAGGGAGAAAGATGAAAAGAGAAGTGGAGGCAAGAGAGAAGAAAAGATGGAGACAGCAGTTACTTTGTTAAGTTCCAAACAGTGAGGCCCCCTGGAGCCACTGCTCCTGTGTCCTTCCCATCAGCACCCTTTTCTTGATTAAAACAGCTGGATAGATTTCATCCTCTGCTTCTAGTCCAGAAGAGAGATGCCAGTCACTTCCACAGCCCTCAGCAGATTCCTGTACATATCCAACAAAACAGGAGCTGAGCTCCTACCACTTTAAGCAATTCTTAAATCCTTCATCTACTGACTCCCCAAAGATGCCACGTTTTGTCACCACTTGGGCTAGGTGTGGTGCAAGGTCAGGGGAATGAGTCTCATCCCTCAGCCAGCACAGAATGTGGACAACTCAAAAAGCTCAGGAAAATACTCATACTGTGCACACGGTTGGCTCCTTGATTAATGCTGGACTTAGCTGTTAACATATTACACTGCCATTTACAGAATACATCTGTGTGTGTTTCAGTTCAATAAACAGGCATGGGTTATCTCTAGGGCCAGTATTGCTTTTGTATTTACTGTTTTTGACTTTTCTTTTTATAGTTAAAAAAAAATCAGTTGTTTGTCTTATGTCAATTGATTTCTTTCTATTGGCTTCCACTTCCCCACCCCTCTTCTCTTTTTTTGAGTGTTTGTCATGCATCTTTATATTGGAAGGAGAAAGTCATCCTGACAATCTAACCCCACTGTGATTTCTCTTCTCTGTCTCCAGCCTGGATTCTGTCTTGCTCCATTGATAACAGCCTTTCATCTTTATCTTTTTTCTTTATCTGCCAGGAGTAGCTTCTGGCAGGCATCCCCTTGGAGAGGCACACTGCGCAGTGGAAACTCTGGGCATCCCTATCTCTTGTCCCTTCTTTCCCTGGACCCCCGTTTCCTGGTTTGTTGAATGAAGACACTGGTCCAGAGCACCTCCAGGTTCCTCTGTATCTGACTAGTCATGGCTGCTTCCTCCACCTCCCACAAATCCACAAAGGTGGGGGTGGGCCAAGGCAGGTGCTTTTCCTAACAACTCCCTCCCAGCTTGGCTACAGACACACCCCTGTCACTGGTTCAGAAGTACAGCCAAGCATCTCTGCCCAAGTATGACCTTTCCAAATCAATGGCCTTTCTAGATTACTTCCTATTGCTTCTACCCATGCTATTGCGACTCTCTTAAGCGTCTTTGCCACTTTCCTGTCTTAAATGGTCCATGTGGGCTGTCCTTTGCCATGCAAGGTTTCCACTGGGCCTCAAGACCTCTTTGTTCCATATTGGAGTCCAAAAACAGGAAAAGGCATAGAAAAGTAGGGATGGATACATACAGACCCTAAAAACTATTTTTTCTCTTTTTTTCACCTAGATGGTGGTTTTTAAATATACCCACACATACTTTAACACTCCCTCCTTTAAAAGGTGAAATCTAACTCCCTTTTTCCCAAACGTGGGCCATGCTTACTCACTTTCAATGAATAGAATGTGGTGAAAATACTGTTGTAGGATTTCCAAGCCCTGATGTCCTGGTCATGAAAAAATAGTTACTGGGCCATCAAGTGGCATGGAGATTAAGGCACTAGATCCTACATAGCCTTACTGCCCAGTTCGAGTCCTGGAAAAAGCAGCTTGAAAATCGCACCAAATGTGTGTGTGTGTACATGCCCAAGATTCTGAGAGGGCAATGGAGGAGAAGGGATTGTGGTGTGGCCATTCCCCCTGGAGGTGATCTCTCTCTCTTTCTCTCTCTCTCTTATCTTCTCTCTGCCAAGTACAGGTACCCTGGAACAAAAATTGAAGCGAAAGAAAGTTTCTGTCCGAATCTCCATCTCTTGAATCTTTTGCTTTGAGGGAAGATCAGGAAGATAATCAAGCAGCCTGTGGAGCCATGACACTCAGCACCAACTTGCCTTGTGAGTGAGCTACTTTGGGAACTGGTTCTTTCAGTCACAGGTAAGCCTTCAGATGACTGCCATCTCGAGAGATCCTGAACCAGAACCATCTGGCCAAGTCACACAGGATTCTTGACCCAGGAACTCTTGACTTGTAACTTGGAGGATAAGAATACTGACTGTTAAGGACCAGCAGTTAGCATAATGGCTATGTCGCTGGACTCCCACGTAGTTGACCGCAGTTCGAGTCCCAGACCCGGTGGCTTGTACTCACGCCAGGCGCGTGTGCGTGCATGCCCAAGATCCCGAGAGGAGAATGGAGGAGAAGGGATTGCGGCATGACCATCCCCTCTGGGGGGTGATTTCTCGCTTTCTGTCTCTCTGTCTCTCTCTGTCTGTCTGTCTCTCATTGTCTGTCTGGCGAGCACACGTGCCCTACAGCAAAAAAAAAAAAAAAAAAAACAAAAAAAAAAAAAACACAAAAACAAAAACAAAACAAAACAAAAAAACCTCTCCAAAGAAAAAAAGTATACTGACTGTTGTTTTAAGCTACACATACTTGTTTGCATCCCACATCTCTTTTATTATACAGGAAAACAGAAGCATCCTTCTGTTATTGCAAAGTGGGATATTGGGGTAGTTCAGGTTTAACCACAAGCTGCCCAGTGACCTTGTGTTTTGCCAGTGCAGTGACCCAGCTTTGGGCCACATGACCTACATCCATTTATGCATTGATAGCCTTTAGTTGAACAAGATCTGGTAGGGCCTTGTGTCCACCCTGTACAGCACTTGTCCAGGATCTATGTCACCATCCACTTGGGGAGGAGCATGACCAAGCCCGGAGATGCCCCTGTCACCAGGTCCATAAATACCAACACTGAATCAGCCCCAAGTATCTTGTTGCAAAAAAGATTTTCCTCTAGTACAGGGCCAGGACCCAAGCTGTGTCCTGTGTTTTGAGAATCACAGCAGGAGAATTACGCTGGCAGCCAGGGGCCATTGCTAATGCAGCCTGCTGGCTTTCCCAAGGCATGTCTAAGCCAAGGTGTATGAAGCTGCATCATTCCCTCCTGACACAGGCTCTGGATGCCAAAAGCTTGGGAGAGTGAGAGGGATCACATTTATGCTGAGCCTAGGCCTCCAGCCAAGAGTGCTGGAGGCAGCCCAGCCTCTCGTCCTCACAGGCAATGACAGATCCATCATCTAAGCACTAAGCATGGAGCCCACTGCTGCCAGGGATGCCTGCCAGCACTTGATGTGCCCTTATGGGCCTCCCATTATAAAGGGACAGACATTCAAGTCAATCCAGTTTAACAAACATTGTCTGACCATCTACTGTGTGGGGGACACAGGAGCAGTGGCTAGAGGAAAGAGGACACAAATGTGGATCCTATCTTCCAAAGAGCCACCATCTAGCAAGTGGAGAAATGACGGAAAGGAGTGCCAAGGCAAAATGTGTACAAGACTTAAACTGAAGTATACTGGCAGCCTCTACCTCTTTGGGGGATCCAAGAACTGGGAATATTATGAGTTCTGTAAAGGATCTACACTTGGCCTGGGCTATCAAGAAGTCATAAAAGCTTTTAGCAGGATGACAATAGATGTCATGATGGAGGTGTGGGAGAGCAGGTTACAGTCAGGTCAGTGGACATAACTCTACAGTGATAGTAGGTAATGTAGATCAGCTAGTGCCATGATAAGACTGTGTAACAACTTCAAACCAGCAGCAACCCACAAGAAGCACTTGTTGCTTGTTCACAGGTTTGCTTATTGGATGAGACCCCTTGGCTCTAGAACATCGGTCAAGGTCAATTGTAGTCTAGGTCAAGGTCTAGTTCTAAGACTTAGGCTGAAGAAGCATAGCTACTTAGATTCTGCTCTTCTCAAAGCAGAAGGCAAGAGTACAAGAGGCCAGGACTCCTTGAAAGCCTCTGGCTGGATTTGCCATACTTTATATCTGCTTTTTCTTTTTTCACCTACATGGTAGTTGTAAATATACTCACAAATACTTTAATACTCTCCCCTTCAAAAGGTGAAGTCTAACCCTCCCTGCCCTAATGTGGGCCATGCTTAATGACTCACTTCTAATGAATAGGATGTACTATGTGACTTGCTACCACATTCCATTAGTTATAGAAAGCCAGATAGCTGAGACCAGTGTCAGTGGGACAGAAGCACACTCTGCCCATAAGGAACCACGGCAAGAATGGGGAAGAAGGGAACACTTGTGAACAAATAATGAAATCTTCTCGACAGGTACTAGTTGAGAAAAAGTCATAAGAAATGTGACTAAAAATACACACTAGAGTCTCATGTGGGAGAAACCAGTTGGTTGTTTACCAAACTTTTTCTCTTTTCCTGCCAGGCACAAAACCAGATGATATTTCTAGTTTCTTTTATAGCTAGTGTCTGACCAATGAGTCTTCCCAGGCCCTAGTAGAAGTAATGGATTCTACTTCGAGGCCCAGCATATTAAAACCTCCCACATAACACCCCACTTTTTCCTCATCTACTCAGAAGATATATATTGGATCCTAGAAAAATTTATAACAGGGGACAGCAGGTGACATGATGATTAAGGACATTGGACTCCCACATGGTCAATCATGATTTTGAGTCCAGGACCTAATGATTTCCTTATTTCCTTTCTCTTTCTCCCTCTCTCTCTCTCTCTCTCTCTTCCCCTCTCTGGTCAAATTAAAATAAATAAATAAATATGGGACCAGCAGTTGGCATAATGGCTGTGTCGCTGGATGCCCATGTAGTCGACCGCAGTTCAAGTCCTGGACCCGGTGGCTTAAACTCATGCCGGGCATGTGTGCATGCCTGTCCAAGATCCTGAGAGGAGAATGGAGGAGAAGGGATTGCGGCATGGCCATCCCCTCTGGGGGATGATTTCTCTCTTTCCATTTCCCTGTCTGTCTGTCTCTGTCTTCCTGGCGAGTGCACGTGCCCTATAGCAAAAACCCCTCAAAAAAAGTAATAATAATAAATAAAATAAATAAAGTTAAATAACATAATTTGTTTTTTTTTAAATAAAAATTCATAACTTATTTTTCTATGCAAAAATGCATCATGACTTTTCTGATGATCCAATACAATCCATTTGAAGAACCTGAAGCCCACGGTTATAGTCATATATGGAAGGAGCTTGGATTTCTGAGTCACCATTGGAGGACAATTGCCCAAAGAGCTACCTGAGCAGTAACACCCACATTAGTGTATTTTGGGAGTTGTAAATAAGCTTTTTATTATGCTAAGCTATATGTATTTGGTGATAATTTATTTGAGCAATTAACTTACCTCACCAAGCCCTTGCTGTGTGGCTAGTGGAACATACTTAAAACTGGAGTTAGACAGGTGTGGACTGACATACCAGTTCCAGCACTGTTCAGCAGGATGGCCTTGAACAAATTGTTTTACCTCTCTAGGTCTTAGTTTTTCATCTTTAAATGGGATTCACATTTCTTCTCTTAAAAAATCTCTCAATAAAGACTTTGTGAATGAACTAGGTGGTATATCCTGCTGAACCCCTACAGTGTTACCGCATTGGTCCAAAAATTTATAAGAGACTTTTGAATGTTGGAAGTCAGCCACATGGCCTGTCAAGGGTTAAGTCTTCCTGGAGCTCACTCTGGACCAGGGGAGAAGGGGTGGAGGAGCAGGATGACCCCCCATTGGCCAGAGCCTGGAAAACCCACACCAGAGGGTAAGTAGGACCCTCTGCTTGGCTAGCGGTTTTCCACACACATTTATTAAAGGTCGCCAAAAAAGGGAGGTAGGGAACAGCCCCACGGCCTAGTGTTAATGGAGCTGGATCCCACATGCAAACCACATGGTTCAAGTCCCAGACCCAGCAGCTTGAAAAACACATGTGGCATGTGTGCATGCATGCCCCAAATCCTGACAGGACAGAGAAATGGAGGAGAAGAGATAACGGCATAACCATAGCCTGTTGGGAGGTACTTTCTCACTTTCCCTCTGTCTCTCTATCATTCTCTGCAAGAGCACATGCCCTCTGGCAATTAAGAAAAGAAGAAGGAAAAAGAAAGAAAGGAAGAAAAAAGAGGTAGTAATTCTCTTGCCAGCCCCCTGTCCCTGATCCTGCAGGCTCCCCCCACAAATCTGCAAAGACCATTTTAAACTCCAAATGTTGAGGCCCAAGCCTAACCTGGTGGAGAGAAGATCTTCCAGATCGAGATGTGCAGGGGGGGTAAGAGGGCCCCAAAGTTCTCAGGGACAAACAGCATTGCAAAGAAGGGTCAGAGGCCTTGAGTCTATGTGACCATGTATTACTTTGATTTTATTAGTTTTGTTTGTTTTGCTTTGTTTATTTTCTGGGGGTGGGGGGGATGACAAAACAGAGGAAGAAAGAAGAGACTTCAAAGATTTTCATATCCGAGCTCTGCCACACACTTGCTGTGTGGCCTTCAGGAGGTCACTTACCTTTCTTTCTATACTTCAGACAGACTTTATTAGCTGCATAATGAAGATAGCCACAGAGCTCTCTTCATTGTTTTGTTTGTTTGGTTGGTTGGTTTTTGGTTTTTGGTTTTTTTTTTTGTGAGGATGAAATATGAAAATGTTTGAAAAATATGTAGAGTTATTTCTGAGACATATTAAGAGCTGTGTGAGTGTTAAATGAGTAAAACGAAGAGGAGAGAGTGAGGCAGAGGGAGAGAAAGGAAATGAGAGAAGACAGGAAAATTCAAGATGGAGGTAGGAAGAGGAAGAGATAGCAATCATATGGGCAGAGACAGGCCACCACAAGGACAGACAGACAGGAACAAAGAAGTGAGGTAGGGGATGGTAAACAAGTACTTAAAAAAGTAAATTAGAGAAGGATCAGCAGTTGGGCATAGTGGCTATGTCGCTGGACTCCCATGTAGTTGACTGCGGTTCGAGTCCCGGACCCGATGGCTTAAACTCACACCGGACATGTGTGTGTGCGCGCCCAGGGTCCCGAGAGGAGAATGGAGGAGAAGGAATTGTGGCATAGCCATCCCCCCTGGGGGGTGATTTCTCGCTTTCTGTCTCTCTGTCTCTCTCTGTCTTTCTGGTGAGGGCACGCGCCCTATAGCAAAAACCTCTCCAAAAAAATAAATAGAGAAAGAGACCCAGTGAGAAAGAGGAAAGGTTACCAAAACCACAAAAATCCAATTAGAATGGAACACAAACACAGCATCCCTGCTCTAATTACAAAGCTCCAGTTCACTCGGTAGCCTTCTAAAGGCATCTCAGGCCAAAAACAAATACCCTCCCCTGGAGAGCTATTTGCCTACATCTTGGTGCAGAGTGGCCAGACTGACAACATAGCTCAGCTGTCAAAGTCCAGAAGGCCAGGGCAACCATCAAGGAAAATGTGCAAGACCTATGGCTTACCCACCCCAGTCACACCAAGGTCCAGCCCCCTGAGCACCCTGGTAATACCTGTGACCTGGCCCCTCATCCCATCCAAAGTCCCTGGGAAAAGCTTGGGACAAATCAGTTTTTTTCTCAAGTCTTTATTTCTAAATAGAGCCGAGCTGACAAGCTCTTTCTCAAGTTTCAGCCTAATGTGATTTCAAATGGCAGCATTATACACCCTCTGAAAAACAGTGTTGATAATCGAAGCACCAGCAGCTCCTTAACTCCAGGGGCACTCCTGGGCTCAGCACTAATGACATTAGTGTGTTTAGAGCTGTCAGAGGTGATATCACTAATCTGCGTCTAGAAGGGACGAGGCAGTGATGAATGAATGGCGGCTCCCTCCACAACAGGCTTCCCACTTAGCAAGCAGCTATGGCAGATTCCTGGGGCCCCCACTGAGTGGAACCCGAGTCCTCTCCCTGGGGTCTGGGTCTGTCTGGCAGGCATGGGAAATCCCAGTACCTGGGCAGAGAAGGAGTACATGAAGGGGCATCAAGGTGATAGGAAAATACCTCATGAAGAAATACAATAGCATTTGATGAGAATTCAAGAAAATGACCTGCCTGAACACACAGGCACAACTGAGCCTACACCCCAAAACTTCTGTCAATCTGGTACGCTGCCTTCGTGTCACAGGCTCATTCTGGATTTTACCTCATAAACGATGTAGTCACAGAGACGGGAGTAGAGCTTCATTTTCTCATTTATAAAATGGAGCAGGAACAACCCAACTCATGAGGGTTGTTACAAGAGCAATAGGAAATAACGGATTACAGTAACACAGGGAGCGCCGAGAGCGACCCGCAGTCGGCACACAGCCCATGTTAGTGGTTGCTGGCGCAGCTGTGTCTGTCTCAGAGCTACCTACGTCACTGTAATCCGTTACTTCCTATTATTACTAATTGCTATTATTATGTACTATTAATGTCAATAATAAAATAAAGCTCTCTGGCATGTTCTCCCATGCAGACTGAATTCCCCAAAACTTGGGTCTATTTCTACTTTTGTCTTTGACCCCAGATGCAATTAGAAAATGCACTCAAAATTTATTCTTCTCCTGCACCTCCACCAAGACAAACATTCAGAGTGCCGTCATTGAAGAGACTAAAACGAGCATTTCCAGAGACACTGTCCTGTGCTTAATATGGTGCTGGGGCTTAACGTTAGCCACTTCAGGCTGGCAGGTGGCTTGGTGGATAAGGCCGCTGGACTTCTACATACCTGACTGTGGTTCAAGTCCCAGACCTGGCAGCTTGCTTTCTCACTTTCCCTCTCTCTCTCTCTCTTGCTCTGTCCCTCCCTGGTCAAATTAAAATGAATAAATAAATAAATAAATAAATAAAGTTAAAAAAATAATTCATTTTAAAAAAAGCATTAGCCATTTCAGTTAATCAGAACATGAATTTAATTATGTGTCCTTCAGAATCCTCATTTCACAGACGACAAACCAAAGATTAGAAAGGTGAAGCAGGAAAGAAAGAAAACTGACTTGGATCCAAAAGTCCAGGACACATGGATTTCCACCTCCACGTCCACCTCTGGGCTTTCAGACCTCTCCACAAGCAGCAAGACTTGCTTCTGCAGGCACTGTCAGCCTCCCTGGGGACATCCAATGTGCCCACGGTGCACACATTTCCCCTATCAGGTAGAACTGATGGGAAGAAATAAATTAGCCAGGATGGGAGGAGAAAGGCAATTTTCTGAGGAGATAGCAGCCTTATTTTCTTTTGGGGGAACTTGCACTCTGGGACTCCCAGAAGCACACACAAGGACCACACATAGGATAAATGCAGACACGTGGACACACAAACTGAGCACACACACAGGGCTTGCACAAAAACAGACACACATAAGGATGAGCACACATAACAGACACATGGATGTGAGCACATGCATGCATACACACAGGCATGAGACACACAGGAATACACATGAAAACACATAGTTATAAGAGTACATACACGAGCACATACAGAGACACACACACAGGTATGAGATCACACACAGACTCATGAAGAATCACAGGCTTGCTCGCTCGCTCTCTCTCTCCCACACACACACAAGTAATCCTGAACCCTAAGATACAAATGTTAGAACCTTGAAGACACCCTCCCTGAACCCCAAGATAAAAGCATTAGACCCTTGGAGACTCCCCCTCTGACATGACAGCCATATCAGAAGCCAGAAGAGCTTTCCCAGAGCCCACTTGCCCATCTCTCCTTCCCTGGCAACCACCATGCTCCTGCCTCAGACCTGGGTGTCCCCACGCCTTCGTAGTTCCTGTGGTTGCAGCCTCAGGCCCTCCATCCTCCATCCTCCAGCCTCCCACCCGGGGAGTAGCCACTCTTAGCAGAGCAACTGTGACTCTACTTGAAGGCTAGCATGGCTCCTGGCTCAGGCCACGGGGATTTCTGGAACAGCTCAAAGAGCAGGGGCCCCTTTCTGTCCACTTGACTCTGTCTCCTCGGCTCTTCTCCCTGTCACTCTCATGGCCTTTCTGCAGGACTTTAGATACACTCACCAATGTCCAGCCACTTAACCCCAGGAAGCAGGCGAGTGCCAAGGTAAGCCAGCCCAGGAGCCTGAACACAGTAGGCACCAAACTGGGCACGTGCTCCATGGACCTGCGGTCGGTGAGGGAGACTGGGAAATGCCTTCCCATGCCAGGGAAACGATGCTTTTGGAAAGGGAGGGAGTCTCTGCAGGGCGGAGAAGCATAATGTAGCCAGAGGGCCACAGGGTCCCTAAGTCTGGCCCTTTCTCCTCTCTCTTCCTGGAGACAGGGGAGAAGGCCTGGGCTGGGGCCGTTGTTGGTACACAAGGAAGCAAGGCCACAGTGGTGCCCCTGTGACCCTATGGCTCCATCTTCCCATGTCTCTCCCCAATCATTGACCTTCCAATTACATGTTTCAAGCAACTTCTTGTAAACTTCGTCCTTCATTCTTGATGGCTGGCATGTCAGCATATTTCCTTAGTACTGCTCAGAAGTCCTGCCTGTGGTTCTACTCTGTGCCCACCTGCTACACAAGGGTATGCCTTGCCTTAGGGCAGACCGACCAATATTCTGGGATGGATGAGCTTCTAGATATTGGGAAAGGATGCAAATGATCATAACCACTGGAAATTTGAAGAGTATACCATATACAGAGAGATTGTGGTTTTCAGAAACTTTTTCTCCCACTGCAGAGAGGCCAGGGCTAAAAGCTGGGCTGTTTCAGCCTGAAGGAACTTGGGGAAGGCAGGGAGCCTGCTATCAGCACCCTCCTCCCTCCTCGACCCCAGAAACCCATTCTCACCTGCACTAAAAAGTGCCAATCACTCATTCATTCAACAAACATCCTGGAGCAGTGAGGCCCTGAGCACCCTAGTGCTGAGATGAAAGGCCAGCTCAGCCCTAGGGATACACACTCTGGAGGAAGAGATAAGACACCACCAGACACTCCACAGCGCCCCAGAAGATCTGCATTTTAAGAGAAACCTGAACAAGAACTTGCTTAACCCCAAGGGTTGAATCTCAAAGGTGGAATTGGATGCATCGGTGAGGGAGATATTCATGAGCTTAAATCTGTCTTCCCACTCATGCTTCACCAAACAGCGCTGTGTTGCCTGCTCCCCTAGTGCGAGCCAAGGGCACAGGGTCGTTCCTGCTATACTCTGGTCCCTAGCTACCTGGCTCCGGTTCTGCATGGTGGCCTGGAGGCCAGCTGTCCTCTCAGGACAACGGGGTCTCCTCTGGGGTCTGGCAAGTCTCAGGCTTTCTGCAAAGCTGGGGGCTGGTGAAGTCGATGCCCAGCACTTCTGGTGCAGCCTCAGCTCCCTACCCATCCGGAGGTCATGGACAGCCCTGTAAAGCTGTGGCTTGGGAGTCAGCTAAGCCTGAGTTCAGAACCATCTCAGCCACTCTGCCCTCAGAGTAGGAACCACCATCTACTGGGAGGCAGCTGGGAACCAGCCCTGTGGGGCTGCTGGCGTAAAGCACATGTGCAGGTACCAGCCTTGCTCAATCCCTTTTTTGGAGCCTACTCCCATCTGCTGAACATGCAGAGGACAGTGTGCAGCTCAAGGAGGCCAGGCTGCAGCACCAGGGAAGACGGGGCTGGGTGAAGCCACCAGTAGCCACCCCCCCCCCCCCCCGAAGACTGGAGCCTCCTCCTGCCAAGCCCCAGCAATTACTCAAGTTCAACCAGCGCTTGTGGTAATGAAGTTGGATATGTCTGAGTCCATTCAATGATATTTAATGATGCACCACTTCTCCTGACAGGCTCAGGGAGATCTACACCTGGCTGCTGACCCCCAACGGACTACATCCATATATCTGTCCCATGCATACCTTAAGGCTGTTCATCGAACATTGCACTTTTGCCTGAGGAAAAAATAAGTCTTGGGAAAAAGGGAGATGGAATTTTTACAGGAATAATGTTCAGGAATGCCCCAGGGGAAACCGAGAAGGGTCCACCTGCCTGGTCACCTAATTTAACATTTAGTGAGCACCTACTATAGGCCAGATACTACCAAGCTCAGAGAACAAAAGCACAAATAAGACAGTTGGACACCAAAACCTTCAGCCCTGAGGTTTCCAGCAATGCCCAGGTGAGCAGAACAGACATGGGAACGGGGAGAGCTTTGGCGGTAGAGACGAAATAAAGGCAGATTTCTGAAGCCTGTGCACTTTGCTGAGGTCTCTGCCAGAGAGAGCCTCCCTTCTCTTCAAGGGCTGTGGCACCACCCGCTAGCCTCACCTAGGTGCTCTGGGTCCTAACGCCTGGGCACCAGACAACAGAAACTCAGCTCCTTTTCCAAGATGGCATCTCAAGATTCACACCTAGGAACTATGAGGTGTAGAATCTCCCTAAGTGTTAGCATCACCACAGCACCTGATTCTAGGAACAATCAGCAATGGTGTTGATGAGATTGAGTACTGAAGAGAGCACAGGACCCTTCAGAAGGAAGTCTCTGCCCCACGTACTACTCAGATAGAATCCCATTATGCAGTGCTAGAATTCCAACCCTCCCAAGACTTGTTGCTACAGTCCTTTCTTCCCCTTCCCCTTGCTCTTTAAGAAAAAGGAAAGGAAGAAGGAAAGGATAGAAAAAGGGAGGGAAGGAGAAGAAATGGAGAGAGACACTGTAGGTGTATGTAGATCAGCCTTTTATAGGGTTGTGCTGTTCTTTGAGGATAGCAGTGATTTCCTCTGTAGTTAGGAAACTGTGAGGTTTGGCCTCCCACAGTTCCCCTGGGCTTGTGGCTATTTTCCTAGGCAATCTCTAGGGGCTGAGGACTGGGTGTGCATTCCATGGAAGCTTTCTTGCTGGAAGATATTGGGACATACAGTTCCTCTCCCCCCAGTCAGAGGTATTGACATCTACTTAGTCAATCTAATTGAAAATGCATCTACAATTACTGTTCTGTTTTGTTTCGTTTTTAAGAATTGCTTTTCCTCATCTATTGATCTCCAGGCCTGAGCTACTGCTTCTCTAATTGTATCCGAGCTCATCAGTCAGAACAATGAAATGCCCGGCATCTCATCTGCCAATAGTGATATGACTTAGCCCTTCGAGTTCTCCGTGGGTGAGGCAGCACAGCAAGGCTCACCATCAGGGCCTGTTCCTTTGGGGATGACTCTTTCCAGAAACAAGGTGCTTATGTTCTTCCCCTAAAGATGTTGAATTTCTAGAGCCCTCGAAGAGACCGAATGGAACAGACGGGCCTGCTGAAGCCAAACCCCATGGTTGCTGGAAATGTCTGAGATTTGCGTTCAACCTCGTGCATGCCCCTGGTAGAGGGCCTCCCAAGGTGGAGGACTATGCAGGCAGGAAAAAGAGCAACCTTCTCCCCCAGGGAGCAGGAGCTTCTTCTTGATGCCTGTCCACTGAGCCCCATATTCATGCCCAACATTGAGCATACCTCCCGGGGCCAGACCTGAGGTCAGAACTTGGATGCAAGCAGGCTGTGGAGAAGGTGATGCCAGGAAGCACTCCCATGGCGGGGGTGTGGGGGGGTGCAGACAGGAAAGGGATGGCACCCAGAACAGAGTGTGATGATGAGCAGGTTGCTGCTGCTGGCATGTCGGAGAGATGGGAGAGAACAGTCTTAGACATCCTTCTGTGGGTGAGCAGACTGGAGGAAGCCACTTTGGTCCCTCCCTGGGTCCTGGGGACATTGACTCACCAGCACTCCTTGGCTTCCCTGCTTGAAACCAAGCCCATTCAGGAAAGGCCCTCAGGAGAAAGGACCATGGTGGGTGTGGGAACATTGGGTATGAGCAGGTGTGGGCATGGTGGGGACGGGTCTGCTATCTACTGAATGCTCAGCCCCCGGGTGAAGACGAATCACACAACCTCTGCCCTCAAAGAGGCACCAGCAGGTTTCAGGGAAGTGGGGACAAGAGACATGTCCCATGACAGCCTACCATGGCCTCACTATAGAATCTCCATAGCAACATCACTCATCCCAGTCCCTAGAAGTCAGTCTGGCTTCTGGACACAGGCATGGGCAGAAATCCACGTCTGCTGGCCTGGCATGCTGTCACCAGCAGGAGACAATAACACAAAGCCCTACCACAGACCACATGCACACGCTTGTGCCTCCCACACACCAAACCCCATCTCCGGGGACGACAGAGAGTAGGAGGAGGAACGTGTTTCTCACTTTGGGAGACAGAAACAGGAGGCAGGGTACTGCTCTTTCCGAGTCTCTTGGGTGATTCATATTCATCACACATACAAAAGACCCAGGAGGGGAGAAAGGGACCAGTTTCAAGTCTCTTTAAACTAGAATCGTACCTCTCTGTTTGGTTTTACCAGGCTGTGGGGCCTTACACAGGCCGCCCAACCTCTCTGGGTTCCAGATTTCCTATGGTGAAGCCCCATGTCCGTTCAGCTCTTGGACAGTCCAGAACAGGAGGCAGCAGAGTGTAATGGAGGGAGTGATGTCTGGCTCTGGCTCTGCTGTGGTTACTGGCAGCCCAAGCCAGACCCCATTCCTCTCTGTGCTTGTTTATCCTCAGGGTGTCTGGCCCTATTGCTCTGTGTCCAGAGCACAGAACTCAAAGGAGTCTTCCACTGGGACTGTTGGCCCAGTGTTAACAGACTCTCCTTCCATTATCCCTCCCATCCGGCGTGATAAAATTGATTAAATAAAAAATCCTACGATGAAGCGTCTAAGAGTTGCATGGCCAGAATACAGATCCCTGTGTGCTGAGTGCTTATTCCCATAGGCTGACTCAGCTCTCCTGGATTTGGGAAGCCACTTTACTCTTGATAACCCAGCTCCCAGACCCTGCCTTCCTCCTCGTCCCTCTGGCTGAAAGAGAACTCCAAAAGCCACACCTCTCCCCACCAGCCCTCACCAGTTTCGGAAGGGGAGGTATGCAGCTGAAGCCTGCCTTCCTCAAACATCCCCTGCCCCAGGGAGCAGCAGTTAGTGTAATGGCTCTGTCGCTGGACTCCCACATAGCCGACCGCAGTTCGCGTCCCGGACCTGACGGCTTAAACTCACACCGGGCGCGTGTGCATGCGTGCCCAAGATCCTGAGAAGAGAATGGGGAGAAGGGATTGCGGCATGGCCATCCCCCCTGGGGCGTGATTTCTCGCTTTCTGTCTCTCTGTCTCTTTCTGTCTGTCTGGCGAGCACATGCGCTCTATAGCAAAAACCTCTAAAACAAAACAAAACAAAACAAAAACAAAAACAAAAGAAAACAAAAATCCCCTGCCTCAGGGAGGGAGTGCCTCAGAACCTGAGCTGTGTCATTACCTCTGCAATCCCAGAGGATCCAGAGTAGGGAAGAGTGCCTGGTGTTATGGGTGTATCTGACCTTTCCTTCCACTATGACCACCCATACTTTCAAAGAACTCTAGAAGAGACCTTTCTCCGAGTACTACCACCCAGGGAAGTCCTTCACATAGACCACCCTCATACTCCAAGCTATAAGTAGCTTTATTCTCTTCTGTTAACAGCAGGGATGGACTGGGGCAGACCTCCAAATGAGAGCTGCTGTTGACCCAGTCAGTGTCCAGTGGGATCCTTCAGTGAGAATGCTTTTTTTGTTGTTTTTTTTTTTTTCAGAAGGCATACACATTCACCAGAGACAGAGACACAGAGAGAAGGAGAGAAATCAGCCCCCCCACACCCCATGCACACACAATGGAGCATGGTCACTTCACAATACCTTGTCCACTTCTCCCTCTTTTTGGAATTTTTGAGCACACACACACACGCATACCCAGTGGCAGTGTGTTTTTCATGCCACAGGGTCCAGGATTCGAACCATGTGGTCAGCCATATGGTTCTACCTTACCCACCAGGCCATGGAGCTGGCCCTCAGAATATTAATAACAGGAATGGCAGCTATTTAGGGAGGACCCCTGTGTGTCAGGCAGGGCCCTAAGTGAAATGTTTCACTCATGGTGTGATTATCAGCTCCTCGCAGTCAGGAGGAGGCTGGGGCCATTAAGTAACTTGGCCAAGGCCCAGCCAGGGGTGAGCACCAAGAGGGATGTAGGTCAGCCCCTGCCCCATGCCTCCTGCATACCTGCCCCCTCCACAGGGTCAGAAGGGACCCCCTGAGTACCCCTAGAACAAGCTGCCCTGCTCTCTTCCTCCTGCCTACACACTGGCCCCTAGCCCAGTGACATGGGAGAAAAGACTGGTTTGCAGCAACAGATTCAATAGCTGGAGCCCTGCCTGCTCATCCTCAGAACTGCCCTGCGCTCCCAGCCACCCAGTAGCCAAACGCCAGAAAAAGAGGCCGCACTCCAGTGAAGCAATCACCAGCCCCCCTCCCATCTGACCCAGCTCTCTAAGCTTGCCACTTGCCCCTTGCCCACTCTGGGCCTCAGCCCCCCTGTCAGGTGATGGAGGTCAGAGGTCCCTTCCGACTTGTGACACAGCAGGCTGACCTCTAAGGAGCCATGTCAACTACTGTTCAACCCCATCGTCCCTAGGAGCAGGCAAGGAGCTAAACATCTCCACTGAGAGGCCCCATGGGGCACAGGCAGTGGCAGGCATGGTGGCCCCTAGAGAGTGTGAGTTGGCAAGGGAAGGCACAGGCCTGGAGACACTCTGGGCTTCCCCTCTGCCCCAGCTGCAGGCCCCAGAGACTTTACCAGCCCAAGTCACCCCTAGGAGCTGTTTGGTTCGCTGCAGTAGCAGATCTGTCTACAGCCAGGCTCTGCCAAAGGCAGCTCCTCTTTCTCCAGGCGCTCAGTGCTCTGTGTCTTCCAGAATCTCTGTGCAAATCAAACAGAGAGCTTCTGTCTATCTGACATCATGTTACAAGTCGGCTAGACTGGTCTTATTAGATCGGAAGACGTGCCTGTGGCAGTCCCACTCAAAGCCACCTGGGTACTCTGTGGTACTTACATCACCCTCAGGAGAGAGGCAGGCACCCTCAGAGCTGCTGAAACTCACTCAAGAGCAACACATCATTCATACAAAGACCCTAGAGGGAGCTAGCTAAGGTGCTTACAGTCATCAGCCCCAAATGACAGGCTACCAGGGCAATTCTCCCAGGTAAGCAGCCATACTGTTAGCAATGTGAGTAGGTCAGTGAGCTGTGGTGGACACAAGGCTCACCCTCCACGTGCTACCCTTTCACCCTCCACGTGCTCCCTTGAGGCAGGAGGCTAGACTCTAGTGACTCCCTAGAAGCATCTCCAGCTCTGGAATTCTGCAGCATTTCATTCTTATCTCATGGGGGCCTGTTGGAGTCTGTGTGTACATCAGGGAGAAGGCATGATCTTGACTGGGGCACCCAATCTTCTCCTTGCCAGAGAACTGTCTTCGTGTATGGCTCTGTTACTCTGCACCAGAAGGGAGTCAGGTACAGCTGAGCAGGTGCTCCAGGCCCATCCTGAGTGGACCATGCACCAACTCTGCCAGAAGGACATCAAGAAGCAAGAGGTGGGGCCAGAAACACACAGAGGTGGACAGGCAAAGAGGGTGTGAAGGCGTTAGACATGAGCAAAGGGCTGGAAGCAGAAATGTGTAGGGCAGGTAAAGCCCCGTGGACATGCTGGCTGCCTGGAATGTAGTGTGAGGAGCCACTAGGGGCAGAGTGGAGGTGGAGGGGAGGGCTTGGATGCTAGGCTGGAAGCAGAGATTCTGAGCCCTGATTTCCCTGAAACTCCATCTGGAGAAGAGCAGAGACGGACAAGGCAAGAGAGACAGGGAGAGATAGAATGAGGAGGGCAGTGATAGGGACAGAGAGTGACGGCAATGGAGGCAGAGAAGAGACATCGGGAACAGAGACACTGACTACCAACACAAGAAGAGGCAGAGGATTGGGGGGTCTGCAGCATTGGAGAGAAGGCCGCTTAGGGGTCCTCTGAGAGGCACCTGTTCTCCCCCCTAGGCCAGACTCAGACCCTATGGAAATCTTCTAGAGACTGGGCCATGGCTCCAGCCCTGCCCTGAGCCCAGAACCAAGATGCTGTGCTGCAAGCCTTACCTCTCTGAGGGTAATGAGCTGCATACTCCTGGCCTTAAGCAATGCCTGATTATGGGCCTGGGTTATGGGCTCCAGCCTGTGAAGGCAGCATGGCTGAGATGTTGAGCCTGTGGTGCAGTCATTAGGAGGCTCTGGGATGGATGGCCATGGCCCCAGGTAATCCGTTACACAATGGTCCAGGCCCTTCCAGCCCAACCTCCTGGGAGGCCCCAGGGTGTGGTTTGAGGCCTGGACAATCTTCCTATCCTGGTCCAGGGCTGGCTGGGGACCTGGTGCTCTACACGGTGAGAGGAGGCACCCCTCTGAGGATAGTCAGGACCCAGAGAGTGGATCTCCTGCACTTACCCACAAGGTGGGAGGAAGAGGTCAGACTTAACAATGAGACCATCTGCTTTATCACTGTCCAGCTATCTGGGTAGTCCTCTATAAACCATCTTCAATAACATTCCTGGATTGCATGCCAAAAAGAGAGAAAACTTTGGACTCACAACCACAGGCTTAAATGCCTAATTAAGCTCATTCTTTGAACCAAACCATATTTGAGTACATCTGTCAGCCCTCCTTCATCTCAACTGCCGCGGGGTGGTGGGACAGCATTAATAGAGAGAGGGTGGGCAGGAGGAGCCCAGCCTGGCACACAGGTCCCTGCACCTTCCCAGATTTCCTCATTTCTGAGCCTCCCTGGCTGGGCCATTTGGGTCACCTGTTCCCACAGGTCCCATTTGGGTCACCTGTTCCCACAGGTCTTAAAATTACCGAGTTCATCTGTAGTCCCTTCCTCCAAGTGCTCATAGCCCAGCCCCACTCAACCCCATCCCTGGAGGGACTTGTCAGGGACACCCTTTCTTTCTGCCTCCTCTGGCACAGCATCTGCCCAGGCCAGGCCGTGCCTTGCTCAGGAAGGCTCCTGAGGCTGAAGTCCATGTCAATTGCCTTTGTTCAGGACCAGAGACAGAGGCTCTCCTTTTTCAGCACCGTCCATCAAAGCTGCTTGCAAACGCCATGCCATCCCAGAAGGTGCCTTCACTGTCTGATGCTCTGAGGGAAGGGAGCAGGACAGAGGGAGTTGGAAGACCAGGTGCATGGGTTCTAATCCCACACTATTTCTGTCTTGCTGGGTTGCAACAATTCTCCACCCCCTCACTTCTGTGCCTCAGTTTTCCCAAAGAGCTGGACTCAAAGCTCTCTATCCCTACAGCTTGATGTTCTGGGATCTGGTCACCCCCAAGGGCACCAGCCACAATCCGGCTTCTGCTGATACAACAAGAGAATTTGTAATATTACGTGGCCAAAGGCAGCCAACTGACAGCCTTCCCCGGTACCAGTGGGGCCATTCTCAACTGGCCTGAAAACTCATCAGGAGAGGGCCCAAAGCCCTGGACAAAACACAGAGGCAGCATGTCGCCTCCCTGCACACTTCCCAATATCTCCTCCCTGCTCATAGAGGCGCCATGCCAACCTGCTCACCCAGCCACAGGTGGCCAGACCTCACAACTCTCCCCAGTGCTCTGGTGGCTTCTCAGACAACCAGCCTCCTAAAGGTTCCCAGGGGCCATGTGCCCCTGCCCTGGCATTCACAGCTGCTCCCCTCTCTTCCAGAATGCTCGCCCCTCCTCCCTACTACCTTGCTCCCTTTAGCCCCTCAGGCTTCTGTTCCCACAAGGTCTTAAAATAACCGAATTCATCTGTAGTCCCTTCCTCCAAGTGCTCACAGCCCAGCCCCACTCAACCCCATCCCTGGAGGGACCTGTCAGGGACACCCTTTCTTTCTGCCTCCTCTGGCACAGCATCTGCCCATGCCAGGCCATGCTCTGCTCAGGAAGGCTCCTGAGGCTGAAGGAGGGTCAGCCTCCCCTGACCCTCAGCTGCCCCCCTCCAGCCCCCGTGTATCCACCCCCATAACAACACTTGTCACACAGAGCTGTGGTTCCCTGTGCTCTTGATCGCCTTTCCAGCTAGCCCTCAGACTTCCCAGGGTCAAGGACTTCAACTGTCTTCCCCAACCTTGAGTCTGAACCAGGCTTGGGCCTATGGTCCGGTCATGAGTGTAGAGCGAATGAGTGAGTGAATGAATGGTATTACCATGGTAACCACAGGCCCCATTCACCTTGGCCTTTCACAGGTGAGGCCTCCTGGGAAACCACACCCGCGGATTGGGCCTCCTGCTGCCCAAGGCAGGGGGATGCCCACTGTGGGACACCCCAGGGAAGAATCAGCTCCCAGGCCCCCCCTTTCCATCACTTGGCTTCCCTGTCACAAGCATATTCAAATGTTTAAATTCTGTTTGGGGAACAATTAGCCCAACATATGGTCTAATCACATTTTGTCTCCTGAAGAAAAAAATATACAGAAAACTTAGAAAATGATGACTGATGAGGCTTTATCGTGTTTCTTCCTTTTTTTCAATAGTTCTTTTTATGAACATAAACGTGTCACAGATGAAAAGGCTCCTAGCAACCATCTGGCCCAACCCTTTCATGCTACTTATGGGAAACCCAGGCCCAGGAGGAAAAGGAACCAGACAAGTCCTTCTAGAACTGAAATCTACACCTTTCAACATTGCCTCTTCTTTCTCAGTAACCCAAGAGAGTTAGACCTGGTTCTCTTGAGATATTTTGGGACTAACTCACTAGAGTTCTTTCATCTTAAGTTTCTGTGGGGCTGGCAGGTGGTATGGTGGTGAAAGTGCTGGATTCCCACATGGCTGACCGCAGTTTGAGACCCAGACCTGGAGTCTTGCTTTCACACTTTCCCTCTCTGTCTCTTTGTTTGGCCAAATTTAAAAAATAATAATAATGATAAATGAAAATTAAGTAATTTTTTAAAAAAAGATTCTGTGGCTATAGGGCTTCATATCCTGGGGCCATGAGACAAGGGCAGAGGGGGGATAGGCATGGATCCCTGTCCAGGGGCCACTCTCCCATATCCGCATCAGGCAATGGCATGGCAAACCAGGACCCCACCTCACTGCCCAGGAATGCCCAGAACTTACTACCATCCACCCCAGTCCCCAGTGATCCAAATGGCATCTACCAGAAGATGTCAAACACGTGCTTGCTTGGAATAAGGAGAATCCACTCTTACTACACCTCAGTAGAGCTCACTTTCTGCTCCCCGATCCCCGTGGATCCCATTTCCCTAGGAATGCCCAAGCTTCACCCTTCTGGCCCCCGAAGGCCCCAGCTAGACACAGAATGACTTGATTAAATGTGTCTGGGGTTATTTGTTGAGCCCTGTCCCCTCCCACACTACAGTAGATGATCCCATGAGTAGGAGCAGTGACTTGCCTCTGCTCCAGGTGCAGGGGGACGTCCTGGGTGCTCCATGCCATGGGTGCTGCCTAGCCGCTGCTCACCAGGACAGCTGATACAGCCTCTTCCCACTTTGTATTATGGTTTGGGTTGCTATGCTCACAAAAACTCAGACAGCTGTCATTATCATTGTCTTCACTTTGTGAATGAGTGAACTGAAGAGAGGAAAGCAACACATTCACTAAAAGTCAGGGCCGAGATGTCACCTATGCCATAAACTCTAAGGAAATTGGACAAGCTTAATTCTGAAAAGCCAGATCCCTACAGAAGAGGGACATGACACATCCCTGGCCTTCAGCCGAACTAAGATCATTTTTCTCCGTTCGTTCTGTCAGTGAGAGGAGTTCGGGGTAGCCATGTCCATGGTCATGGTTCAGAAAGGGGGCGTATGGCCATCAGATGGCCCTTGAGCACTGTCACCTACCCAAGGTACTAAGAGCCTGCAAGAAGGCCCCATGGGAAGACACTCAGCTCACTCTGCAAAGGTCTGGCTGTGTAGAGATTAGGAGGAAAGAAACCCCCTGAGACAAGGACTGGCACAAGATTTCTTCTACCCCCAGGCAGGAAAGGACAGGTAGGGGAGAGGAAGATTTCCTGTCCTACCCTAAGGACTTGGCTCTGCTTTCTCAGGCTGCAGAGGACCCACCAAATGGCTCGGCTGGAGCCTGGCAGATGGGCCTTCTGCCAGGAGTGGAGGCTGGGTGGGGACTCAGCAGGCAGGCCCTGCCCCCAGAAGCGCTGTCACAGATGGCCACAGGCTAAGCCTCCAGCTGACAGGACGTGGCCCAACAACTCTGACCAGCTGGGGACCAGGGCTCGTTAGTTTCTAATTAAAAGAAAACACATGTCTTCACCTTCCTCCCTGAGCTGTGCTCCCTGCAGGGCCTTGCCAGTGATGAGTTAGAACATCCAGATGCTCATGGGCCCACTGCGGCAGGAGAGGCTATCTGGCCAGAGGGCTGTGTGTGTCTGTGCTGAAGGCTGGCCTCGGTGGAATGTACACTACAACCACCACTGGGGGTGAGTGGGTGGATGTTGGGAGGCTCCTGCTGCTATCTGATGATCATCCTCCATTGATCCCACTCTGTGGGCCCCTGGAGAACCAAAACATAGCCTCTGGGTCATGGGAGCTCACAGGGAAAGGTAAGCTAGGCAGTTCATGTGGGGAGTCCATGGAGCACACTGGATGAGAAGCCTGGGACAATATGGAAGGTTTCCTAGAAGTGACACCTGACACATACCATAGGTCTTAAAGGATAAGTAAGAGGTTGCCCAAGGATAGGATGGGAAAGAAATGTTTCAGACAGAAAACATAATTCCTGTCCAAAGTCACAGCTCTATGGACCCTTTAAATCCAGGCTTCATGATTTCAAAGTGGTGAACACTAGACCCTGTGCTCTGCTACTCAGTGTGTAAAGAGCCTTGAGTGCCATGCCAAGGCTCAGAGAAAGGCTGGGCAAGGGGGGTACATCCAAACAATGTCTTAGTCCACTTGAGTTGCTATAAAAAAAAATCAAAGACAGGGTCACTGGATGGCATAGTGGTTAATGCACTGGACTCCCACATGGTCAACGATGGTTTGAGTTCTGAACCCGGCAGCTTGAAACTCACGCCAGACGTGTGTGCGTGTGTGCCCAGAATCCCAGGAGGAGAATGGAGGAGAAGGGATTTTGGCATGACCTTCCCCCCAGGAGGTGATTTCTCACTTTCTATCTCTGTGTCTTCTCTGTCTCTTCAGTGAGCACATGTGTCCTATTGAAAAGCTCTCTCTCTAGGAAAAAAAAAAAATACCATAGACAGAGTGGCTTATAAACAACAGAAATCTTTCTCACATTTCAGGAGGCTAGGCAATCCAAGATCAAGGCACAAGCCGATTCGGTGTCTGGTGAAGGCCCACTTCCTCCTAAACAGCTGTCTTCTCACACCAGCCAAACTTGGCAGAAGGGACAGGGATCTCTCTCCAGCTTTTTTATAAGGGCATTAATCCCATTCATGAGGGCTCCACCTCCATGACCTAATCAGCTTCCAGAAGCCTTATCTCCTAAAACTATCACTCTGGGGGCTAGGGTTTCAACATATGAATTTGGGGGAACATGAACATTCAGACCACAGCAGATGGGTTTGGGAAAAGTTCTGCCAAGAGTATGTTGGATGAAAGGAAAGGTTTGGGAGACATTTCTGAGAGAGAACCCACAGAATTTGGTGACCAATTCAACAGAGGGCAAGTCATCTCACTGTTTTGAGCCTGGGACTACCCTTCAGAGACTGCCACAGCATCAGTTCTCAGAAGCAGAGAGCCAACAGGGGGTGCATGCAAAGGCACCAACATAGGACCTGACAGACCATAGCCTAGTGGTTAGGGGAGCCAGATCTCACGTGGCCAACCACAATTTGAATCCCAGCTCCAGTAGCTTGAGAAACACTCCAGGCATGTGTGCATGAATGTCCCACATACTGACAAGATGGAGAAATGAAGAAAGGGATTACAGCCTGACCATTCCCCATTGAAAGGTGCTTTCTCCTTCTTCCTCTCCCTTCCCCTTCCCCTCTCCCTCTCTCTGTCTCTGTCTCTCTCTGGCAAGCACACAAGCCGTCTGGCAATAAAAAATAATTTAAAAAATTTTTTAAAGATAGGACCTGGCTGACCAGCAGTTAGCATAATGGCTATGTCGCTGGACTCCCATGTAGTTGACCACGGTTCGAGTCCCAGACCCGGTGGCTTAAACTCACGCTGGGCACGTGTGCGTGCATGCCCAAGATCCTGAGAGGAGAATGGAAAAGGGAT
This sequence comes from Tupaia tana, assembly GCA_026018925.1. Lineage (NCBI taxonomy): Eukaryota > Metazoa > Chordata > Mammalia > Scandentia > Tupaiidae > Tupaia > Tupaia tana. Next base: position 42,256,678 of record JAKSZU010000018.1, read on the forward strand.
TGTGGCATGGTCATCCCCCTTGGGGGGTGATTTCTTGCTTCCTGTCTCTCTGTCTCTCTCTGTCTCTCTGGCAAGCACACGCGCCCTATAGCAAACACCTCTCTAAAAAAAAAAAAAAAAAGATAGGACCTGGCATGTGAGAGAACATGTTGCATTTATTTTTCTGTGCTTCGCTGATTTCACTTAACATAATGTCCTCCAGGCTCATCCCTGTTGCCAGAGATGACAGGATTTTATTCTTTTTTATGACTGAATAGTATTCCATTGTGTATCTATACCACATTTTCTCTGTCCATTCATCTGTTGATGGACACTTAGGTTGATTGTGTATCTTGGCTACTGTGAAAAGTGCGGCAATAACATGGAAGTGCAGATATGTCTTTGTCGTACTAATTTCCTTTCCTTTGGATACATACCCTGTGGTGGAATTACTGGACCAGACGTAAGTTCTATTTTTAGTTGTTTCAGGAACCTCCATACCATTCTCCATAATGGTTGTACTAAACAATATTCCCACCAACAGTGTACAAGAGTTTCCCTTTCTCTACATCCATACCAACATTTGCTGTTTTTTGTCTTTTTGATCATAGCCATTCTAACTGAAATGAGATAGATCATTGCAGTTTTTACTGGCACTTCCTTGGTGATTAATGAGCATTTTGTTCATATAAGGGAGGAGGAATAGAGAGGAGAGAGAGTTAAAGAGTACAAAATCACAGCTAGACAGAGGATTAAGGAAGGTCTTGTGTTCCTTAATAAACTTATATGGTCTCCATATAGTTCTTCTCCATATGTTCCTTAATAAACTATATGGTCTCCATATAGTTCTCCAGCACTATATGGAGACTAGAGTTAATCATTTATTGTACATTGTCAAGTGGTCAGAAGAGGAATTTGAATGTTCTCAACATACAGAAATTATAAATATTTGAAGTGCTGTATATGCTAATTACCCTGGTTGGGTCTTACACATTGTATACATGTATCGAAGTATCACACTGTACCCATAAGTATGTGCAATTATTATGTGTCAATTAAAAATAGTAATAAATGGGCCAGCGGATGGTGTAATGGTTACATCACTGGATTCCCACATGGCCAATTGTGGTTCGAAATTCACACCAGGCATATGTACATGCATGTCCAAGATACTGAGAGAGATCACACACCCTATAGCAAAAATCTCTCTAAAAATAAAATAAGAATTAAAAAAAAAAAAGATCTGAGAGTCCATGTGCAGGGAGTGAAAGGGTCCTGCCAGGAGGGTCACATTGATGGCAGACATTTTCCATGGAAGACTTGGAAATAAAAAGTAATAAGAAGTGGGCTGAAAAATGAAGAAAATTAACCTAATCATGGTATAGTGAGAACACTATTAGGCTATCCAGGAAAGACTTGGGAAGAGAAAGAAGTTTCTAAATTTGATTCTTGGACTCTAAAATAAAACTGATTTTTCTGGGGCCACTGAGTCAAAGGAGTCTGAAGCCTTACTCATGGTCTCTCAGGACTCGGAAAACTCTAAAAGTTGCAAATGTCATAGAGACACTGCTTCTTCCATTTTTCACACCAGGACATCTCTTCCCAAGTTCCCAGTTGTGTGACTGGTCATGATGGCCTGAGAGGTGAAGGATGATGAGAAGAGCTTTCAAAGATAGATGCGTGGGCCTGCAGGCACGCGCCAACACACACACAAGCACACGCACTGGCAGAGCCGAGCGGTGGTGTGCATCGTTTGCTATCAATTGAGACAACAAAGAGACAGCGTGAAATGCAGCCAGCAGATGGGAGCCCACTGAAATGTCAGCCAGGAGAAATAGCCCACGTAAAAAAACTTAAATTCCAGTTTAGCAAACCCCCCCCCCCCCCAAAAAAAAATTCCTGTGGAGGCCCCTGGAACTTTGGCAGTCCACAGTGAGTTATTTATTCTGGACCACCCCACTATCGTGCATGTTAAGTACAAAAAGGAAAAATGCTTTCAGATTTGGAAATGGGTTGCAGTCGCAGATGGTGCCTGAACATGCATAAATTCGGTTGCTGCATGAACAGATGGAAACTTGAAGGGAAAAAAAAATAAAAAAAAAAAACTTCAGTATTCATTTGGCAGACCACTCACAGGCTGGGAAATGAGGAAGTTTGTCACTTGAGTAGAAGAGGCTTGGTCTTCCAATCTGTGGGATGGGAGTAAGAAATTGTGCAGCATTCAGTGGTCGGACAGACCTGGGTTTCAGTCTTGTCTCTGCTGGTGACTAGCTGGGAAAACCTGGCACATTACTGAACCTGTTTCCTCATCAGAGCTAGGGGATAATGAACACAACCTCCCAAAGGTCCCACCTGCCAGGAGACTACCACCCATTGAGAGCTCACTCTGGCCGGGCATGGGCATGTGCTTTGCATATGTTACTTCATTCATTTCTCACAGCAACTCTGTTAAGTAGTCAGGAGAGGATTTTGAACATTCTCAACATACAGAAATTATAAATATTTGAAGTGCTGAATATGCTAATTACTCTGATTGGGTCTAAGTATCACACTATACCCATAAATATGTGCAATTATTATGTGTCAATTAAAAATAGTAAGGAGGTTAAGGTACTGGATCCCACATGGCTGACTCTGTAGTTCAAGTCCTGGACCTGGCAGCTTCAAAACCACACTGGGTGCATGTGTATGCATGCCCAGAATCCCAAGGGGAGAATGGAGGAAAAGGGATAGTAGACTAATTTCTGCAGAGTAATTTCTCATTTTCCCTCTCTCTTTCTCTCTCTCTCTCTCTATGGTTAAGGTTAGGGTCTCTCTCTGGTGAGCCCATATGCACTATGACAAAAATCTAAAAACAAACAAACAAACAAACAAAAGCCCAGGGTAGGCTGGAGAATGTCCTATGGTCAAGAGAAAAGCTGCAGAGAGAGGAAAAATGGAAGCTGTCTTTTGCTAAAAATCCCTTTTCCAGAAGACTCCTGAGTCCTGGACAAGAGCTCCAAAGGCATGCTGCATGAAAGCAGACAGTAAGCCAGAGCCTGCAGGGACTGTGCCATGTCCAGGGAAGGTTCCACTAGACCTTGGAAAGAAAGAGGACAACTCAAAGGGAAGGTACTCTCTAGGCTGCCCAAAGATTCTCACCCAGGAAGCAGGTTAGTCCTCAGTTCCTGCCCCAAGGCAGGAAGTCCAGCTGTGGAGGTCCAGCAGATTTATTGCAAAATTGGCTGGGCTTTCTTACCCCTCTCTCCCTCCAGGACACTTGCCATGAGACTTTCTGCAGCTCTCATGAAGAGGGGGTGTCCACTTCTACAGCCTGACCTCCTGACTTGCTTTGACCAACAGAGTCAAACAGGTGAGAGTATTTATCCAAGGGCAAGCTGCCCTATGGCTCCTCTGCCTTCACCAGGACAAGCCCAGGCCAGCTTACTAGAGGAGACACATGTTGCAGAATGAAACTAGTCCTGTGGGCCCAGCCCAGGACCCAGACATGGAAGAAGATCAACAAAGCCCCCCAACCAACCCAAGGTGACCGCCGGCATAGAAGTGAGACCTGGCAAGCCCAGCTCAAGTCAACAGAACCACCCCAGCACTACTGGCTGTCCCACACTGATGTGTGGGTGAAAATTTATGTCCCTAGCTACACGCCGCAGAAGTTTGGTAGTGGCTTGTCATGTAGCATTTTTGTTGCAGTTCAACTACTCTTGTCACCAACTTCCTTGCTCAGCAGAAAGCAGTGAGGAGGGAGGGTGTCAGTACAAATCAGCAATGCAATTCAAATTCAGAAATGTCGCTTCAGATACAAGGAGCTCCCTAGCACACAGACCATGATGCAACACAGCAGCAAAGGGCCAGATCTCTAGGTTGTCTGAAGGCCCCTTTGCTCACACAGCTGGTTCCCTGACTGAGAGCGGAAGTATGGGCCATCTTCTTTCTGAGGCCCTCAGCTCTTGGGCTGGTGCCAGGGACCCACAGCCAAAAGGAAGCCTGAATGGCTGGCGTGGGCACAGGCATGGGCTGGAGACCCAAAGACGGGTAGAAGCAGCCCCAGGATAGTTCTCCTCCCAGCCGACCCAGCAGATTCTCTCAGGAAAATGCTCCCACCAACCAGGCCCACATGGCCACCATTGTGGCACAGACTCTGGAGGACTCCAGCTCTTGGGGATGGCAGGACTCTCACTAACATCACCCTGAGTGGCTGTGGCCCGTGGAGAGGTAGGGCATGTGCCTTCAGTGTGGCTGAGTCAGGCAAATCCCGTGGGCTCTGTGAGTCAGTCAGGGTTCTGAGGGCCCTACTCCTAGCCCTGGACAGATCCTCTGGATCAGCCCCTCATGTCTGTCTGAGGCCTGAGTGCTACAGAATCCAGAGCATGGAGACAGTCCCAACACAGAAAGAAGGGATTGTCTTCTTCTTTCATCTCTCTCTGCTTTTAAAACTGCCTATTGCTTGACTCATTTGTAAAGCTCTTGCCTTAATTTTTATTAACTGTGAATGTTACTTTCCTCCTGCTACATTTCCCTCCATCCTTCTGCATTTTGTTTTGTTTTGTTGTGTTTTTAGAGAGAGATTTTTGCTATAGGACACATGTGTTTTCTAGGCAAACAGAGAGACAGAAAGTGAGAAATCACCCCCCAGGGGAGAGGGCCATGCTGCAATCCCTTCTCCTCCATTCTCCACTAGAATTTTAGGCACACATGCACACACACATGCCCAGCATGAGTTTTAAGCTGCTGGGTCTGGGACTCAAACTGCGGTCGACTTCATGGGAGTCCAGCAACATAACCATTACGCCATCTGCTGGTCTCACCATTCTCCCACATTTATGTAAAGTCTGACTCTTCACAACTATGTGAACAGAATGCTTTCTCAGGTACTGTGACCTCTGTCTCAAATGCCTTTCTCCTATTTCTCCATCCAACAAATGTCTACTCTTTCTTCAAAATATGGCTCATATGTCACAGGTCAGCAAACTGTAGCCTCAAGATCAGATTAAGCCTGTCCCTTATTTGATACACAATTTTTTTTAAAGAATTATTTTATTTAACTTTATTATTATACCATTAATATTTTTCAGTTTGATCAGAGAGAGAGAGAGAGAGGAAGTGAGAAAGCAAGCCACCAGGTCCAAGACTTGAACCGTGGTTGGCCATGTGGGAGTCCAGCCCTTTAACCACCATTTGCCAGCCCCGATACACAATTTTTTTATTGGTACATAGTCACTCCTATTCATTTATATACTGTCTATGGTTGCTTTCAGGCTACACCAGCAACAGAGACCATATGGTCCCCAAAGCCAAAAATATTTACTATTTAATTCTTTACAGAAAATTGTTGCCAAGCCCTAACCTAGACCATGAGCTTCTTTAGGACTAGGACAAGGGAAAGGAATACTTGCCTCTTTTCTGCAGGTTAGGCCTGGAGTCTGGCTCACAGAAAACACTGGAAGAAAGTTTGCTGAATTAAAGAATGACTGAGTCAATGAGCGAGTGAATGGACATGTTACAAATGCTACAAACAAAGCCCATGTTAGCAATTTCACGCATGATTCCCTAGACCAGCATTTTCCAAAGGGCCCAGTGGAATGTTCCACATGCTGCAAAGTTTTTGTGTGTTCTAACATGAAGAAAGAGTTCCAGGGCTTCAAGAAACATGGGGCCGCTGTGATGTGACAGGCAGCACGCTGGGCCATCTCTCACCTCACCGTCTTCCTCCAGCCTTTCAGGAACAACCAGCTTTGGGCAGGACTTGCCAGCAGCACCTGTCCTTTCAGCCCTTCCTGTCATTTGCTTCTGCTCTAGAGCTCTCTGCTTCGGCCCCTTGGGGTGTCCAGGAAGCTTCTGAACCAATCTAGTACACCCTTGGAACACTCCCAGACACCCCCAAACAATGGACAACGGATGCCAGCCGATAAAATTCTACCTTCCTCTCCTGTCTCAGGCAGGCAATTCCTATGTGTGTTCTACATGATACCTTAGAGGGTTCCCAGGAGCAAAGAACTCTGGTTGCCTATTATGGTTCCCTCCTCCCCTGTTCACTATCCCCAGTGGCACACTCCTGTCCCCTGGAACCACATCCCCTAAGTCAGCCACTTGCGCACAAGCCACTATCTCAGTCTCTATTTTCTGGGGGGGAGGAATCAGTCTCACACCCACTGTCAGGGCAGGACATGTCCAGGTCATCAGTATAGTCAATGCTCTGTAAATCTCCAAGGAAGAGATATGGTGAATCAGTTTCCTGGGGCTGCAGCAACAAAGTGCCACACACCAGGTGGCTCGAAACAACAGAAATTTATCCTACCATAGTTTGAGTGGCTAGAAACCTGGAACTGAGGTGTCCACAGGACCATGCTCTTTCTGAAGACTCTAAGACAGCATGTCTCCTTGCCTCTCCCAGCTTCTGTGGTTCCAAGCACTCCTTAATTTGTGGCAGCTCAACAGAATCTCTGCCTCTGTCCTCATCTAACCAGCCTCCTTGTGTGCGTCAAATCTCCCTCTCCCTTCTCTTATGACACCAGCCATTGGAGTTAGGGCTTATCCGAACTTCAGAACGATCTCATCTGGAGATCTTTAATTACGCTTGCAAAGACCCTATTTCCAAAACTGATCACAGCCACAGGTTTCCAGAGTTAGGACTTGCACATCTTTTGGGGGATCCAATTCAACTACATATGGTGAACAGTTTTTCCTAAATGTCTTTGATTGTAAAAACCTTGTTTTTTCTTCAAGACTACTTCTCAGGACTGATGCTTATCAGAAAAAAAATAATAAAAATGTGTGTATGCTCTTCAAGAAGACAAAGACCACATCTGTCCTGTCAATGCTACACCACAGGACCCACTGGGGTATGCGGCATAGAGCCTGAGCCATCACGCAGACTGAGGGCCCAAGACAGGGAGGAGCCAGGAGAGAAGTCCATCCTCCACCACCCCCATAGCTCCTGGGCTGCTTACTTGGAGATCCAGAGAACAGGTTGGACCCTGGGCTGCCTGCCCCCCCCCCCGGCCCTGGACAGAGCCCCCCTTCTGTCATAGCCTGCTCATTGGCCACAGTTCCCTATCTCAGGGGAATGCCTGAATTCCACAGGGACCATGCCAAACTCTGCACGCCATTCTCTAACACTCGGAGAAGACGCATCCTTGGCAAACACAGATGAGGACATCAGGGCTGTCCCTTCGGAAGCACTCCAGGCTTTGGCTGTAGAGCCAGACCAGACATACATGTCTGTGGGTGCACAGGGGTATTTGCTGAGTTCCACCCACCACTCTCCCAGTCCTCAGAGTTCTTACCCTTGCCCCTAAGCCTTCTGGGAAGTTGTCAACATTTCTCCAAAAGGCTCCCGAGAGTAGATAGCCCCAGGGTGCTTTCAGAACCATTTTCCACAAGCCAGATGCTAGGGCCCCCTGACACTTGATTTGTGTTTTTTTTAAGGAACTTAATTCATCAGCTACTGATGAACATGTTTACGAACTCTTAAATCTCCTCTCCTGGATAGCGAGACTCCAGACCATAGGCTCTGAACTTTCCAGAGTGCTGAAGTCTCCATGTGGAGGCCATATAGTTTTAGTAAACCACTTCTGAAGAAACAAGTGGCTTAAATCTGCACCTAAGCCAGCGTCCCCCTGGGCCATCCCTGCTAAGGGCCATGGAGAATTCCTCCGCCTCATCTGGCCCATGGACCTGGACTTCTCTTGTGGCCTTTCCTGATTTCTCTGGTCTCCGACAAGCAAACATCTCCCAAACAGAGGGGTCGGAGGCCCCCCACAACAACATCACACAAAGATGGAAAAGGCAATGCTGGCTCACTAGCCTGAGACCCTCCCCACAGGGGTGAGGTGCTAGAGGTCGGGGGAAGATGTCACCCTCCCCTGAGCCCCCTCCAGCCGCTGCCCAGCACTGCAACTCGGGCACTGTTGGAGCTCAGCATGGGTTTGCTGGATTGTCAGGAAGCTGCCTGAGATAGAGCCACTGGCCCACCTCATGGGGAAGAGAATCCAGAGCAGAGGAAACAGGCATTTGTGCTTGATTGGGTTTGTATTCCTGGCTAAGCCTGAAAATAGTAAACATTTAATTTCTTGTCTCACAATTACATTAAGAGGTAGATAAACCCCTATAAGCTTACATTGGCATTTTGGTTTCTAATCCAGCAAATCGCCTTGTATCCCTCTCTCCCTCTCACGCATGCGTGCACATGCTGGGCTTCCACAGCAGGCAGGGGGCCAGGCAGGGAAGATGGCCCACCTCCCGTCTCTGGCAGAGCACACCAGCTCCGGGCCATGGAGCTCCCTGTGTGCAAGCTCAGCAGCAGCGCTCACTACCTCCCGGACCCAGCTCTGGCAGGACTTCTCAGGACCATCACACATTAGCTCTTCAAGGGGGCATGTGGTGAGCATCTTTCCCTAAGTATCTTTGTTTGTAAAGGTCCTAGCCCATGAGCCAATAAAGGGGGAGACAGGAATCAGGGTCCCATCTGCCACTGCAAGGGCCAATGGTGACCCCTGGTGACATCTCTGTCCTATCCTGGTGACCAGCAGAGCAGGTGCTGAGCATAACCTGGAGTCCTCCCAGGCCACCCTGGAGGGAGGGGCCTGGGCTGCAATTAGAACATTTTTCTGAACTCATTAGGACCCTCAGCGCTGTGTGACCTCAGTCTAGTCCTCACCCTCTCTGGATGTGCCCCAAGATCAGCAAGGATCAGATCTGGCCACATCCAGTCACTTCCCTGTCACCAGTTTGCTTCCTTAGGAAACAGCCCTATAGTCTTTCAAGCACATTCCCTGTTCTGGGAGAGGCTACACACAGTGTGGTCACCATAGCCTACTGGTGGCAGCCCATCCACCTTGATCCATGCAGGGCTGCCAGAGCCAGTTCAGGGCCTCCTTTTCTGTACCCCACAGCTCACAAATCCAGGCCTGGCTTCCTTCCCATAGAGGAATGGAGCACCCTCTCTTCTTAGCACCTCCCTGAGGCTTTCCTTCCTCTCTTCCTGTAGCTGGCCAGCCTTGCACTGTTGGTCTAAAGCCAGGGAAAGTCCAGGTTCCACCTGTCAAGGTGGGACAGGCTGGAGTGTACGACTGTGGTCACGTGTGTGGAGGCAGGCCTGCGCACACTCTAAAGGAAGATACACCTAGGGAGGCAGTTAGCATTTCATGCATCCCACACTCCTCCCTTGGTCTGGAAGTAATATCCCACTCCAAATAATAGGTTCATTTAAGGCTTTCCATCATCATCCCTGAAAGTCCTGTGATGGGCTTTCAAATCAATCAACTGTCTTCCCTGAGACTTTTCCTGGAACTAGGGAAGAGACGCCGTCCATCCCTCCTGAGTGGTGGAGCCAGGAGCACGCAAAGGGCGGCAAGCGATAAGAGGAGGGACAGGAAGAAAGGGCAAAGAGGAAGACTGAGCCCAAGTCACCCCAGCACCTGGTGCCAGCTGTACGTGGGGCTCAGCAGTCCCCAGATGGTGCTCCCTCTAACACCTTCACCCTCCTGTTTCATCTGGCAGCGCAGCTGGGGAAGAGCCCTGAGGTGAGGGGTCTGGAAGCCAGGAAGCTTCAGTCAAGATTTTCCAGCAGGCAAGGCTCCTCCACCTGTAAGATGGCCATCCTGCCTAGATTGGTCCTGGGGGTCTTCCCACCCAGAAGGCTGCAGGGTGTGGGGGCTCATGGAGCCCACGCTGAGCCGGTCCTGCCCTGGCTCTCACGTTGCCCCACGGTGGGGCCTCGGGTAAGTATCTTGACCTCTCTGGATCTCTATTTCCTTCCTGGGAACTTCAGAAAAGTCAAGAGACAGGATGAGCCAGAGCTTTTCCACACTGAGCACAGTGCCTGGCACGTGGTGAGAGCCGGCATGGTGAGCTATTATTATCCCCGCTTCGCAGCTCCCACACACTTCGAGTCTAAAACCCCCACCAGGCGCTGGCAGCTCCCACTGTCTGGGGCCTCCTTTTTCTCTATAAAGAGTGAGACACCAAACTAGTCGTTTACCTTTTAGCGGAAATAGTCATGGGAATGTTAAACATCTATCCCCACCCAAGACCTCCACCAACATGTACCACATGGCACATGCATGCTCTCACAAACGTCGTTCACGTGCTCATATATTCACATTAATGCACAATTCACGTACATGCACATGATCTCACACAGGCTCACATGCTTACATATAAATACTCAGCCACATATTCACACTCATGCACACGCAACCATACATACAGATGAAAGCCACATACACACATGCATTGTTTCTACATGCACACACACACACATATGTGCTCACACACAAGAACATATACACACACATGCTCTCAGGTGCACACATGATCACACATGTATACAATCATACACACACAATCATGTATAATGTACACATATACACATACATACATATGCACACACACAAAGATGCCTTCCCTGCCCTTCCCCAGAGCACATTAACTGTCTTTTCAGTTCAATAAATCCACTTTTTAAGTCCCCAGATGGACGGGGGATGGACATGATCAGATTGAGACCTTATATGCCAAGTCCCTGTCCTGGAGCCAGTTTTTATGACTGAGTTATAAACCTCTGATAATGGAGGTTTATGGTGGAAGTGCAGGCACAGTCTCAGCAGAGAGGGGCAAGTGGGGCCGTGACGGAGGGAGCTGCAGTGGGAAAGAGCGAGGGCTTCGCTGCCCAGCCAGCCCATAACTCAGAGACACTCGGCATTAGGGGATTATGAACGTCAGCCCCGATGATTTTCTATCGCTCATATAAAACCCATCATATATTGTTCTAATATCTGGTCTCAATTTCCTCTCAAATTAATGGAATTTCCATCTATAATACAGGAATGTGGACTTCTGCTTACGCTCTCCAGAAGCACAGGAGAGTCTGCAAACGCTGGCTTTCTTCATCACAGGAGGCTGCCCCACTCTGCCTTTCACTTTCTCCTATCATTTCTTTACAAATCATCACATTTTAGGTTCTTCCAGCTTCCTGTGGAAATGCTAGATCTGCTAAGGTGGGAGCAGGAAGCTTTGGTCCCACCCTCTGAAGATCAGTGGGGCTTCCTCGGTCCCTGGAAATACTGAGTCAGGACCCAGGAACAGGTTGTCAGAGTGAGGACAGGCCCCAATGCAGAGTGAGTGGCTGAGACCCTTTTCAATGCTGGGTCGTCCCTAGGAGGTGGTGCCTCCCTCTGATGGAGGCCGGGAGAGGCTGACTAATCCTGGGCCAGAGCACCTAAGGACTAGTGGAGGACATAATCTGTAACATGGAGGCTGACAACACACCGCTGGAGAGCCACTCTTCTGGGTTAAGCCTGGCTCTCTTAGCTCTACCTTTGAGGTTCCAGGGCAGATGTGGGCTGTAAGTTCCAGCACCAGGCTGGAACTGAACTGAGCCATCTCTGAGCTCAGAGTGGAGTGGGTTCCCAGGCAAAGGTGGGGCCGAACAGCGGGAGGTGCTCAGACAGCCTCTGCCACTCTGAGAAGTCTCCTCCACTGGCCACAGCTCAGCCTCCTGGACCCACATATGCTGGTCTCATGCCATGGCTGGAAAGATGAGGAGCTTGAAACCTGTTGGCATGGCCAATTGGGGCCACTGCTGACCACCACAGGGAGAATGCCACTGCACCATCAGCAGCTCTCCAGGGTGCACACCACCCACTGCAGGACCAGGAAGAAGCCCTCCAAGGAAAACTTCAGGCTGCCCACAGGCCCAGCTGCCCTGCCCATGACTGGACCCACATTCTTGTAGACAAGGGGTCACAGGCAGGCAATGGTGAGTCAGATCCAGACCATGGAGGACTGTATCTCACTTGTCCTGTGCATCTTACTTTTAATTATTGAAATTCATTTTTAGAATTAGATTTTTACCTTCTCTTGAACTATTTAAGGCCCATGTTTCTGTAGAGAGACAGCTAGCTAGAACAATGTAGCAGCTGCCCCAACCCCTATACACACGTGCACATGCACACACATCCACACCACATCCAAATGTACTCTCATTCCTTCACTGCCCCTGGGATGTGATTCTTTTCTTTTTTTAGAGTTTTGTTTTGTTTTGTTTTGTTTTTTGTTTTTTGCTATAAGATGTGTGCGCTTGCCAGAGAGACAGAAAGCAAGAAATCATCTTCCAGGGGAGATGGCCATGCTGCCATCCCTTCTCTTCCATTTTCCTTTCAGGATCTTGGGCATCCACACACACATGCCAGTCTGGGACTCAAACCATGGTTGAGTCACCAAACTAGTCATTTACCTTTTAGCGGAAATAGTCATGGGAATGTTAACCATCTATGTCACTGTGGAAATCCAGTGACATAACCATTACATCTGCTGGTAAGGGATGTGATTTCTTATACTGTGGAAGGGACCGGCATGACCTTGTGTGTGATTCTGAGCTCTGAGAGCAGAAGATCAAAGGCAAGTCTCTGCCCCACAGGCCCTAGCACAGGCCTCTAGCATTCAGAGGTGCATGGACCTTGGGATCCTATGGCTCAAGAAGGAGACAGCAGGCCTAGTGCTGGCACCACTGTCTATTCTGGATGACACCCAGGGCCCAGCCTCCCATGGATACATCCCTAGGAACACCTGAAGCTTCCTCAGAACCCTTCTCTCCTGCCCAAGAGCCCACGGACTACCAGAGAAGGGGCAGACCACCACGCCATGGGGCAATCTCTGCCCCACCTCCCCTCATGCCTCCTCCCCTGAAACTGAGCATCCACTTCAGTATTTCCTAATGGACGCATGTGCGTGCACACACACACTCATGCAAGCACACACACACATGCATTTCCCCCCCATCTCTCCCCTGCCCAGCCCTTGCTCAAGGACCTCTTCATCCCTTCCTACACCTGCTTCTGGTATAGTCTCTCTCTCGAGGAAGGCTTCCTAGGCCTTGCAGCTCCCTCTTCCGCTGCTCATACACATTCAGGTCTTAGCTGCTTACTTTTCCAGTGCTTTCTAAATCTCCCAACACCACATGAGGCAGACATCTCAATTAATTTCTTTTGCATGGGCACAGAGAATATTCAACTGGCATGAGCCCACACAGATGGGAGGTGGCCAAGCCAGGATGTGAACTCAAACCGCTAAAGATGATCAGCCCTGTCCCTCAAGGCCGTCCCTCTCTGCATGCACATGCCTCCTCACTGGCTCCTACCTCTGAGCACCCGTCCACTGCACTTCGGCTGATGAAACACTTGCTATGGTTCTCACCAGGAGCACCTGTAAGACCTCCCAGGATCACCTGCATGACTGCATGATCTTTTTTTTTTTTTTTTGGGGGGGGGGGTTTTGCTATAGGGCATGTAGGCTTGCCAGACAGACAGAGAGAGACAGAGAGACAGAAAGCGAGAAATCACCCCCCAGGGGGGATGGTCACGCCGCAATCCCTTCTCCTCCATTCTCCTCTCAGGATCTTGGTCACACATGCACATGCACCCGGCATGAGTTTTAAGCCACCGGGTCCGGGACGCAAACTGCGGTCAACTACATGGGAGTCCAGTGACATAGCCATTACACTAACTGCTGGTCCCCTCACTTGTGTGATCTTACTTGGCTTCCTGCGTTCTGAAGACAAGACCATCAATGATGGGTGGTGCCCAGCCAAAAGGCCTGATGTTCTCCCATTAGCTCCGCCCAACACATAAATGTTTTTTGGTGAGGGAACACATTCAGTCCATAGCACCATCTGAGAAGGCGCAATGAGGAGCCACTGCTCTTCCTGAACCCCTGCCATGTGCCAGTGGGCCTGGGTATGCACAGTCCTCTGGGCACCACACTGCTGTGGCAGTAACTTGAGGCAGCCTGGCTTTCCAAAGGCATCACTGGGCCCTTTGGCCCAAATTCCAGTGTCTGAAGATCAAGGACTAACCCTCTCACTTTAATCTGAGTAGCTGACCCATCCTCCGGTGCCCCCTCTCCTGGTTCCCCCAGCCCTGCTCCCCAGGGGATGCTTCGAAGCTTATAGGGGACTCTCCTCTCTGCCTGTAAGAAGGGCCATAGACTATGAGCTTCTGCCCAAAAGCTACTAGTGTGGGATTCAGGGCATCTGTGCCAACTGTGGACACAGACTCTCACACCACAGCCAGTCCACCTCTCATCAGGCCCCCTCATAAAGCTCCAGCCACACTGGCCTCCATGGGAACCCTCCAAAAGCCTGGACTGTCTCCTTCCTAGAACCTTCCAGTTCCTCCTGCTTGCTCATGGTTCTCAGCCAGGGGACACTTGGCAAAGCCTTGAGACTTTCTTGGTGTCACAACCAAGGTAATAAATACTGCTGGCATTTAGTGTGTCAGGACCAGGGATGGGGTTAGATATCCTACCATGTACAGCCCCATAAGAACATCCAGCCCAAAAGGCCAGTCTAGAAACCCTACTTTCAGGCCCATTCACACTTAGAACTCATGAAATAAACTACAATGTATTCAAGTAGCCACCTTAAAGGAGATGAGGCTGGAAGAGAAAAATAAATAAATAACCCCCTACCCTGGGCCTGTATCCTCTAGGGTTGCCTTTCAGACTCCTGTCAGCACCCACGAGTCCTCTCTGCCCCTCAGCCAGATCCCCAGGCTGCTTGGCACAGCAGGTTGGCATTGAAGTCTCGAGTCACAGGGGCAGAGGCAAAGCTACCTCTGAGCTGCTAAAAGGTCTGGTGTGCAAGGAGGCAACATACCAGTGCAGTGGGACAGGGTGGGAGCCAGCAAGCACAGACCTGGAAGAGGACCAGGCACATCTGCACTCTCAGAAAGGGCCATGCTGAGGGTGGGTAGTATTTCAGGAATCCATGTAACCCTCAGCCACGGTGGAGGTGTCAGGGCTGTTAGGACAGAGGGGCTGCCTGAGGGGGAGCTGGACACCCGCCTCAAACTCCTCCAACCTGGGCCCAGGACTACTGTCTGTCTGCTGTCTGCATCTCCTCCATCTGTCCTTGCAATCTCCAGGGAAAGGTTCAGCTCCCTAAGGTAGCCTTTCCGGCATGAAGGAATGTGAGCTAGAAGAACAAGGAGGTAAGGAAGAGGATGGAAAAGACAGAGGGAAATATGGGAGAAGAAGAGGATCATCCTCTCTGACCCACCATTCTCCTGAATGCACTTTCATTTTTCTGATTGATTCAGTATTTGCTGAGCACTCACTATGTGCAAGGCTCTTTGCTGGGTCCACTGAAGGGAGGATGACCACACCAGATGAGGAGAAATTAAAGCTGTTTCATGGGTCAGAGGCATTGTCTAAAAGAGCTGTCATGTTATTGTCTTTGCTACATAAAAGGTCTCTGGTCAGTCACAGTTCCAAGAACATAACAGGTGTTAGCTCCCTTGATCCCTACAACAACTCCATGAGGTAGATACTCTTAACCTCTTTGGTTTTTGTGAGTTTTTTAAAGAGAATTTTGCTAGCGCATGGACTTGCCAGATGTATGTATGTATGTATGTATGTATGTGTATGTGTGTATGTGTGTGTGTGTGTGTGTATACACACATCTGGAGAGAGAGAGAAATTGATAAATCACCTCCTGGGGGGATGGCCATGCAGTAATCCCTTCTCCTCCATTCTCCTCTCAGAATCTTGGGTACACATGCACACACACCAGGCGTGTTTCAAGTCAACAGGTTCAGGATTTGAACAGCAGTGAGCCATGTGGGAGTCTAGTCTAACCACTATGCCATCTGCTGGTCCCTACTAGCATTGTTTTACAGATAAGAAAGCAGAAGCAGGACTACCAGTTGGCATAATGGCTATGTCGCTGGACTCCCATGTAGCTGACCGCAGTTCAAGTCCTAAACCTGGTGGCTTAAACTCATGCCAGACACATGTGCGTGCATGCCCAAGATCCCAAGAGGATAATGGAGGAAAAGGCATTGTGGTGTGGCTATCCCCCCTGGGGGGTGATTTCTCGCTTTCTGTCTCTCTGTCTCCTTCTGTCCTTCTGGTGAGCGCACATGCCCTATAGCAAAAAAAAAAACTCTGAAAAAATAAATAAATAAATAAAGTAAAAGAAAACAGAAGCACAGAGAGAGCAAGAGATTTCCCCAAGGTCACATAGCCAGTGGGTGGGAGAACCTGAATCTGGAGCTGGACATCTGGCTCCAGAGCCTATGTTTTTACCCTCATTTCCTGCTGCTTCTTAAAGGTGGCATTCAAGCTTGACCTGAAAGGATGTGCAGGAACTCAAGTGCCAGAGAGAGAGAGAGCGACAACCCAGCAGGCACAGGGCTTCTAGATGGGAAGGTCAACATGTGATTGCAGCTGAGGCAGGGACAGATTCCAGAGAGTAGTGATGGCCTCTCTGCATGGGCTGTCAGCAACAAGGCTCTCTGGGGTCAGGGCCTGGTTACAACCCCCATGCATGGGACCCAGTTCTCCCCTCCCCATTTGGTCAGTGGTTTCTGCCACCAATAACAGCTGCAGCACGACATTCATTACAGGCAAGTGCTCCGCTAACTCCTCACCTGACCCATCTGCCTAAATCTTATGAATTAGCTAGACCACGTGGTGCTGTTCTCGTGTCTGCTTTGTGGAGGAAGAAACCAAGGGTGGAATAGACAAAGATATTTGCCTCCATCATGCAGCTAGTACAAGGCTAGCCAGGATGATAGCCTGGTGTTCTCAGGCTAGAGTCTGGTGCTCAAAAGCGTGCTCCCAAGCCTCCCTCTGTCCTGCCTCCATCCTGCCCCCACCCAGGTTTACCTTTGCCCCCTGCCACCCGCTCACAGCACACATGGCCTGGTGACTGTTCACAGAGCCTCTCACAGCTTAACAGCTCCAGCCTGTAGGAATGGAGCAAACTGATGGCCACGTGCATCACTTTTATGATGTTTCTAAGAGTGTCATAATTAATTTCCCAAATGCACATAGGACTCGGGGGATAGACTGGGTGCTATTCACAGATTGCATGATCGCGTGACAGTTTTAGGCAAATGAGGAGCGAGTATTATTTGCTTTCCTAACTACTGCCTGGTGCATTTTGGTCCTTATGATGGCATTTCCAAAGCAATTTCAGAAACAGATTAGAGAAGTAACATTTTTAATCTTTAGCAAAAACCCAAGATGTGAGGGAGATTGTAATGTCTGGGGTTTTTTAGCTGCTATGTTTTCTAGAGTTAGGGCAAAATGGAGCACAAAATAAAACAACAATATCATTTTCTGTGTACACAGCTACATTATCTCCAATTACTTTTACACAGGCTATGCACACACCCCAGCCATAAGAGGGCAAGAAAGGGAGTCCACCTATTGACACATTCCAGGGCACAGAAACGGTGCAGCTGCACTGAAGACCACTACCTACCATGAGGACTGTAGGCCCATGGAGAAGCCATATCTCACTCTCACTGCCTGGATCCCACTGTTAGACATGCACATCTCAGGCGATGCAAATACTCCAGGCACAGTGGTCTGCAAAACATATTGGAATTTAACTTGGTGGAGAAGGAGAAGAGAGGAGTCTAGAATATACCCTGAAAGTACAGAACAGGGACAGGGTAATAGTATCATGGGAGG
This sequence comes from Tupaia tana, assembly GCA_026018925.1. Classification (NCBI taxonomy): domain Eukaryota; kingdom Metazoa; phylum Chordata; class Mammalia; order Scandentia; family Tupaiidae; genus Tupaia; species Tupaia tana. The sequence goes on from JAKSZU010000018.1 coordinate 42,274,132, forward strand.
CAAGGAAAGGCAAGGTGGCAGAGGTGCAGTAGGTGCTGGAAAGCCAGGTATCGTGCCAGGAGGGCAGAGCAGTAGGGAGGGGGTGTGTGAGAAGTGTGCTGTGCTGCTGGTGTCCTACCCACAACCCTCACTCCTCATTCGCCATCCAGCCAAGCCAGCACCTGCATTGACTCCAAAGGTCTGTGTCTGGTCACAGAGCATGCTCGGCCAGTGTTCAAAGCAGAGGGGTCCTCAGTGTAATGTCTCCAGGAGCAGCCCTCCACCAATAGTGAACAGAAACTGGTGAACAAATACCCAGCTTCCTGACCTTTCAGATGGGACCACACTGAGGATGGTTCTAGAGCATCTCCCAGAAGTCCTCAGAGGAACTAAGCCCCAGTTGCTCACAAGAGTCACCTGCTTACTGGCTTCTTTCCTGTCACTGTCTCACTTATCCTTGTCCCTCTTAGTGCTTCCTGGGATCAGTTCCAAAAGCCAGCTGCACACAATGAGATTTTCATCTAGGTGTATGCTTCTGGAAGAATGCAGCAAGAGACAGGCTCTCTCACTGGCCCATTTCAGGTCACATGCCCGTTCCTGAGCCAATCATGACAGCCAGGGAGGTAGAACACTGGTTGGCCAGACCTGGACCACACACCCACCCTGATCCAGATGGTGGAGTCAGACCCACCTGAAACACATGGGCTGAGCCTGGGATGGGAATTCTCCCAGAAGAAAGGCAGGGTCTATGACCAAAAGAGAGAGTTAGATGGTGCACAAGCTAAACAGATGCCTTTGGTCATCAACTATGAGAGGATCTGTATGGATTAGCACAACCTGGTCCAGAAAGTTTCTGGGAGAATTTACAGACAGCAGAAGCTGGGAGGTAGCAGGGAGTCAGATGGTACAGGGCACAGCGAGAGCTGACAAGAAGTGAGTGCCACCGTCAGATGTTGCTAAATGCTGTGCCTGGGGGACAGGGCAATGGGAATTGCTATCCCACAGTGCAGCTGGTCCCTACCCAAGTCAAACTTCCATCCTAGCGCCAAGGTCATTGTGGGGTTGCTATATCACAATCTCTAGATCCAGTGCTTCTGTGTCACAGGTTGTAATGAGGAGCCCTTGAAGAATGAAGTCTCTAGAGGCTAATGGGAAACCCCGCCTCAATGTTCCTGTGGCATCTGGCACAGGACTAGACACTGCAGGCTCTCAGAAATGCCACTATTTACATAACTGGGCCCTGCCTGATGCCACGAGCCCTGGGGAAACTTTCCCAAAGCTTGTGCCTTAGAGCTTGTAGTTCTCCAGAATGTTCCCATACATACCCAGGGTGGTCAGAGAGGATGCTATGGTTGGTTCTGCCACCAACCAAGTGTGGGAAAGGGTGAATTGAATCAAGCTGAAGAGGGTCTACCAGAGGGCTTCTCAGGGCCTTCACTGCATAATGCACATTTGACTCACCAGAGAGAGCTATCACGCAGGGTTTCCCAAGCTTGTTTGACCTTGGAACCTTTGTCAGAGCATGTCTCAGAACCAGGGCTCAATGAGACCAGCAGTTAGCATAATGGCTATGTCGCTGAACTCCCATATAGTTGACCGCAGTTCGAGTCCCAGACCCAGTGGCTTAAACTCACGCAGGGCGCGTGTGCGTGTGTGTTCAAGATTCCGAGAGGAGAATGGAGGAGAAGGGATTGTGGCGTGGCCATCCCCCCTGAGGAATGATTTCTCGCTTTCTGTCTCTCTGTATCTCTCTGTCTTTCTGGCGAGCACATGCGCCCTATAGCAAAAACCTCTCCAAAACAAACAAACAAACAAACAAAAGAACCAGGACTCAATGAAACCTATTCCAGATAGTGCTGAACCAGCAAGGCCAGCTTCCATTGCCCAGGGACATCCTGGCCATAGAACCGATTTCAGACCCTCTGCCAAACCTCCTACCCTATGATTGCTCATGCTCACCTCTCACTTCCCACCCCCAAATCTAGCATGAGGGAAGAAGCAAGCTAAGCAGCAAGTCAATTGCTGGCTAAAGCTACCACAGTCACTTAGATGCAGCAGAGCCTTGTGTCTGTGGGTGTGTTGAGTGAGTTCTCAGACTTCTCAGAATGCAGTGTGTCAAAAATTAAAGGATTTCCATGGCTGAGAGTGGGATCCATATAACTCTGGATCCATAACCATGTCATCCATTTTCCGCAGTAACTATGTCTTGTCATTAACAAGACAAGATATCTGTTACAATAATTATGGCAGAATCTTAATGATTTCCTTGCTATGCCCACTATTATAAATTTTGTTTTCAGGAATCTTCTTTTTCTCTTTCTTTCTGCTTTTTGGTGTGCAGCGCAGTTGTTCAATGGCTCATCTGATTTCTGATAAGACACTATCTTTGCATAACGTTCCTCTAGGAGCACATTGGGTTTACATCCTCTATAGCAGGCATGTTTTCCCGCAAATGAAATGTTAGTGATATATGCCTACTTGTCTGGTGGTGTCACCATAAACAACCTGTGACTGTCACCCCAGCCCTGCCCGCAGGGACACTGCTAAACGAACTGTGTGTCTTCACGACGTCTTGTCTGGATGAGTACACATCTCACAAGTCCATGTACTCTCAAGAAGACGACTGTATGCAGAGATTCCCCCCAGCGCTCTCTACACAAATCTACTTGGCAGTGCTTGACTACTTCACTCAGGCTCCCAAATTTGCCGTTTAAACTAGACCCGAGTTGGCCTTTTATGAGTCAGACAAAAGGGACTGAGTTTGGTTCCTTTCGAACCTGAAAGTAGAGAATCACCTAACCTTGCAAACAAGCAGAGAATTTACCGGCCCTTAGCCATGTTTACCAGCCTGCTTCCAGCACTCACACTTCAAAGATACTTTACTATTTGTAAAACTCTTTCATACCTAATATTTAATTTTATCCCTTTCATGGGTATGTGTGGTAATTGAGGCATATTCATTATTTCTATGGTATGGAGGAGAAAACCTAGGCTCAGGGATGGGAGAGGCTTTGCTCAAGAACATTAGGGTGTAGACTGCAGAATTTGAACCAGAATCCTCAATCCTCAGTCCTGCTTTTCCATATTTTTACTTAAAAAATAAAAAAAAAAAAAAAAAAAAAAAAAAAAAAACCTTCCTTGGGCTCAGGGATGGGAGCTGGAATTGAGCCTATGAGAGTTCTATTTCCAGCAGTAAGGGGGGTCCGGGGGCTGTGGGCCAGCTGCACCATACCCAGCCAAGCAAGAACACTTTTGCTCTTTCTCTCTCCCTTAGACTGCTTTTCCCTTCTACCCTAACTTTGCCATCTGATTGTCCCTCCTATCTTCTCCCAGCCTCTGCCTGAGAGCCAAATGAAGATGACAGGAAGCCCAGGTCCAAGCTAGCCTGAGGGCACCTGCTAAGGTTGGCAACGACCAGCTAAAACCCAGTGACTTCAAAGGAGATTCTACCTACCCAGACAAATCAAGGCCACACAGCCTTCCCAGGCTAACTCAGTGCTGTCTCCAACAGCAGGTGCACCCTCACCCAGAGCTATGGCACCTCCTCCTACAGCCTTCTCTGCCTCTCTGCCCTCTTCCCCCTCTGATCTGGGAGTTCCATGGGACAGGCTATGTCTCCCTCACCTCTCACAGAGCTGGCACAGAGAAGCACAGTGGGCACATATGCTGAGTGATAACTCTGGGCTGGACAGCATGAGGGCCTGCCTCATCACCAGCATCCCCAACCCCAGCACCTTGGTGAGGGTTGGAAGGCCTGGGGACAGGCAGCCTTTACAACCAGGTACAGGGCCCCCAAAGCCCAGCCCAGACACCATTTACTTCAGTTCCTGCTGATAGAAGCTCCTTCCCCAATACTCATGCCCCTTTCAATCATTCTAGGTTGTGGGGGTTCCCTCGTGGCAAGGACAGGGCTCCCTATCATGGTCTGCAAAGCAGTCAGTCAATAAGGTTTTCCATGTCCCATCCCTCTCTCATATGGGGCAGTCATATACCCCTTGGTAGGTGCTGGCTGGAAAAGTTGAGTGCAGGGTCAAATGCCCAAAGGTGAAAGCCTTGGAGGATCCTGTGTGACGCCAGGGATGTGTCCTTCCCCTGTGGGATGTGCCCACAGAGAAGCCACACTGTGGAAGGAGGTTGCGAGGTAGCACAGGGCACAGTAGGTCCCGGCTCACTTTCAGTGCAGCCTACATCTAATTTTTAAATTATTATTATTATTATTTTGCAGAGGTTTTTGCCTTAGGGTGTGTGTGCTCACCAGAGAGACAGAGACAGTGAGAATGAAAGAGAGAAATCACCCCATCGTGGGGGGCGGGGGAAGGCCACACTGCAATTCCTTCTCCTCTATTCTCCTCCAAGGTTCTTGGGCATACACACACGTGTCCTGCGTGAGTTTAAAAACACTAGCTCCAGGACTCAAACTGTAGTCGATCATGTGGGAGTTCACCAACATAACCACTATGCTGTCTCTGGCCCAGTCTATAACTACTTTACAACAGGAAGACATGAGCTTCTTCTCCCTAATCCTTAACCATGACCTTGATCCCTGGCCAAGTCAAACCCTCTTGTTTTAGTCTACCCAATGGATAGCCCTCAAGTTCCTGGTCAAACCCTCTTGTTTTAGTCTACTCCATGGATAGCCCTCAAGTTCCTGGTGTAGACCCAAGGCCATAATTCTTCCTTGAGTCAAGAGTCCAGAGCCCAGATTCAGTGGAGCCTTCTGTGCCTACCAGGGCTGCTTCTTGCCCTGCAGCCCATCTAGCCACACCCCAACCAGTCCCTTGAACTCCTTCCAGGCATGAGGGGTCTCAGTGGTCTGCAAGACCCAGGGCCCTGTCCTTTCCAATGTCTGGCTGTGGGCTTTCCACCCCCACTAGTCACAGGGCTCTGCATTCTTGCTTTCTGGCCTCCTTCAGTGACTCTAGTTCTAGCTGCAGGGGTCCTTCACCCTTCTCCTTAATCTGGTTGGACCTGGATTCATGAAGATTGTCTTGTTAAATTTTTGCCCATACCAGCCCCCAGGGGTCATTGTAGACAAGGGGGTCAAGGGTCATGATTGGCTCTGAAGTTGCACAAACCTGAGGGTAGATTCTCCCTTTTGTCTGTATGACCTTGGGCAGGCTCCCTACCATGAACTTCAGTTACCCCTTCTGTAAAGTGGGCATACCATCTACTTCCTGACATCATAGCTAGAAAGCGAGGGAATACGGGAAAGTACCAGGCCCGTAGGAAGGGCTCATAACAGTTTTCTTTCCTGCCTCTTCTGAGCAACCTCCTGAGCAATCTCTGAGCAGGATCAATACTGAAGCCCTGAGGTGGCCTGGCTTTTGTGTCTGAGGCTCAGGCTGGGGCCTAGGCCTTCAACCCATCCCACCTCAGTCCTAGCTGATGTCACTGTCTTAGAAAAGGTCTACTGATCCAACCACACTCTCACCCACATTTGAGCCATATCAGAGGACAACGACCACAGGGATCCCCAAAGGATGTGACCTATAACCTCACCCATTTCCCATATCCACTCTTTTCAGTGCCCAACACCACCCAGTCCCACAGCATTGCAGAGCTAGAGGAGACCTTTGGCCGTCATCAATCCCAACCCCTCCTACACGTCATTCCCATTCCCACAGGAAAAGACTAAAGCCCTTTAGGATCTGGCCCTGGCTGCCTTTTTAGCCTCATCACCAGCCCCAGCCTCTCTTTGCCATGGCCCTTTCTCTTTCGCCACCAGGCTCCTTGTCATTCCCTGTGCCATTCTTCACGGCTACCCCTTTGATCACGCTGAGCCCTCTGTTTGGAATGGCCTTTCCTTTCTACCTGGTGAATTCCTAGTCACTCCCCATTATGCAACCACCTAGACAGTCGCAAGCCACATGTGGCTAGTGAGCAGGTGAAACGTGACCAGAACAAACCAAGGTGTGCTCTAAATGTAAAATCAGACTTCAAAGTCTTATGAGAGGGAACCAGCAGTTAGTGTAATGGCTATGTCGCTGGGCTCCCACATAGTTGATCACGGTTCGCGTCCCGGACCCGGTGGCTTAAAACTCACGCCGGGCACATGTGCGTGCGTGCCCAAGATCCCGAGAGGAGAATGGAGGAGAAGGGATTGCGGTGTGGCCATACCCCCTGGGGGGTGATTTCTCGCTTTCTGTCTCTATGTCTCTCTCTGTCTGGCAAGCGCACGCACCCTATAGCGAAAACCTCTCAAAAAAAAAAAAAAAAAACTTATGAGAGAAAAAAGAATGTGAAACAGCTCATTAATAATTTTTGTGTTGATTACATGATGAAATAACATTTTTGCTATATTGGGTTAAAGGAAATATATTATGAAAATTCACTTCCCTAGTTTCTTAATACGTTTCTTAATGCAGCCACTAGAAAGTTTTAAATCATCCATATCATTGGTGGTATATTTCTATTGGTAAGTACTATGCTAGAAGGTGAAAAAAATATGGTAAAAAATAAAAAATGGTTCTAGAGCTCTTGGCAAGTCTGAATAGAAGTGCTTTGAGGAATTTGGTCTTTATCCAGCTGTAAACCAGCACAGGGAGTCTGGTGAAGAGGTTCTTGCAGCTCCTGGAGGTACCTCAGTTGAAAAGGGAGACAAGGTTCTTCCCTAACACAGCTGATGCCCTAGGGGAGAATGCAGCCCACAAACAACTGATTAAGCAAATGAGCTAGACAATGTCAGATGTGCTTAAGGGCCATAACGAATAAACTTGGGGACCAGAAGTGGAGTGGTGGCTAGGCTGGCTGGCTCTCACATGGCCGACTCTCAGGTTCAAGTCCCAGACCCAGTGACTTGAAAAACACACCAGGCATGTACGTATGGGTGCTCAAAATCCAGAGAAGAGAAAGGAGGAGAAGGGATTGTGGTGTGGCCACCCCCATGGGGGATGATTTCTTACTTTCCTTCCCTCTTTCTCTCTCTCTGGCAAACACATGCACCCTATAGCAAATTTTTTTAAATAAATATAAACCTAGCTGATGTGGAACTGGGTGGCTGTGGAACCCGTTAGCTGGGTATTCAGGAGGGTCCTAAATGAAAATATGAAGCTGACTAAGCAAGCAGCGGGCAAGGGGAGCAGTAAATGACAGTGCCTGGCAGGGGGTGATGGGGGGGAAGCGGACACAGTCAGACTTGGGAACATTTTGGGGGCAGAGCTGGCAGGGCTGACTGGCTGGATGGAAGCAAGAGTAAGCACCCTTGATCTCAGGCAGCAGCCTCATGTGTCAGTGTCCGCCCACTCCTGAGACTGGGTACTGCCGAGGCTCTTCCCGTTATCTGCCATATCTGCCAACCAGGGTTCCTGGGCTCCTGTGCTCCTTCGTCCATTTACTGGTTGTGGGCTTTGGACAAACGCTTTAGACTTTGTCTTTTGTTTTTGTTTTTAGAGAGAGTTTTTGTTTTGTTTTGTTATTGTTATTGTTATAGGGTATGTGTGCTCACAAGAGGAACAGAGAGAGACAGGGAGAGAGAAAATGAGAAATCACCCTCCCAGCAGGGATGGCCACATAGCAACCCCTTCTCCTCCACTCTTCTCTTGGGATTTTGGGCATGCAAACACATGCACACGGTGTGAGTTTCAAGCTGCTGGGTTTAGAATTCAAACCACAGTCGGCCACGTGGGAGTCCAAAGCCTTAACCACTACGTCACCTATTGTCCCCCACCTTTGGACTTTTGGATGGGGGATCTTGGAAACAGAGGCCTTTAATCTGGGCCTAGAAGCCCTGCTCACTATCAGGCAGAAATAGGAGAAAGCTGACACTATCAGAGAAAGGCATAGCACACACAAAAGCACAGAGGTGGGAAACAGCTACACATAGGGAAAACAGACCATAGGGCCAAGATGTGGCCTCAGTAAAGCACCAATGGGGGAAATGCTTTTTACCTAACCTGAGTGGTTGCTAGAAAATCACAAATGCCTCCTCCTGGGAAGAGCCTCCTTCATTACCCAAGAGGGCCCCAGCCTGAACCCCAACACTCTCCAAGACTGTGCCGACAGCTTGTCAGTAAGAGCAGACAGCACCAAACATGTAGAAGAGAAATGTATAATGAATAAACATTATTTAAAGGGACTGTGTAATGCCATGAATTTTTCAGTGGCAAAAACAGCCGAGAACTTATTAAAAAATGCATGACTTTCATATTTGATTATAAGTCAAGAGCAGCCAAAAAGAGAGAGGGAAAGAGTGTGTGTGTTGGGGGGAGGGTGGCAAAAGACACCAGCAGCCTTGCAGACTGGAATTAATGAGGTTGTTCCTAACGGGGAAGGAGTGACATGGTGATTAGTTAATTACTATTCAGCCGCCTGTAATTAATGCACAACTGAAATTGGTGTACAATGAATTAAACTACCACATAAAGCTGCTACCCAAATTGAGCCGAGGACCTTGATTACTGATTGAGGAGGCTATTACTGCGGCTTCACCATTGTGATTTCAATCGTGTCTCCCTCCGCAACATGTTATGCAACTAGTGGGAGACTTGGGCTGAAGAAACCAACTGCTTGGTGCAATAGTGATCCGGATGCTCACCTCGGGGTTGGCTTCCTGTGGCCAGATCCTGACTCTGATCTAGGACCTCATCCAGAGAAGGTTCTCGATGACTATGCAGAGATGGGATGGAAGAGCGATGGCTGGAAGGAAAGAGAGATGAGAGAGAGACAGGAATGATGCTTCCACAAAGGAAGGAAGGACCCAGCTTGATTCCCCAAGCTAATGCCATCCATGAGAGTTTAAGCACATAAACTTAGACCCGATCAGTGCTCAGGTTGACCAGCAAGATCCCAGGACACATCAGCAAGCAAACAAATGAGCAGGACAACTGGGTCTTCTCACCACCCTAGTATTGACCTCTCCAGGTCTCAATTTTCCTGTCTGTAAAATGAGAACAAGAATCCTAACCTCCTGAGGTATCCTAAAATCACAGGGATAAGGTTACCCCTACCAAGTAAGTACATCAGTAAGATAAGCTTGATAATGGAATTGGCTGAGGGAGGTTGGGTTCTTGGGATCTGGTCCTTGGGTACCCTCTGGAAAGTGTACCCCCACAGGCACCACCAGGCCCCGCTTCTGTCTGCTGCTGCCAAGATTCTGCATTTGCTTCCAACTCCAGCTCCCTGGATAAGAGCCAGAGCCCATTTCAGGACAGAATTGCAAAGATTTCCCAAGGAGCAGAAAATTAGATTTTTTATTTCTGGGTCTGAGTACCCATCCTCGCTTTGGTCAAAAGTTCTCTAGTGAGTGCTGATGCTCTGCTGAGGGGATAATTCCGTCTTCACTGGCTCCTACCACGGAGCAGCTGCTCAGGCCCTCAGTAGGGCCCTGTGTGATTATCAAGTGTGGAGGCCATTGGGCTCAGAGGGACCTTACAGGCCATGCTTCTGTAAGAGTTGGGATTCTTCAGCCTACAGATTGGGAAAAGGTGTGGGGTGCCCACCCGGGGTTGAGGACATTTTTGCTCCCATCTCTGCCACTAAGCAGCTATGAGACCTTGCCAGAACTCAGCATCTCTCTGAGCCTCAATTTTCTTGCCTAAAAAATGGGTGCACTTATTCCTATCCTGATGGTCCCTGAAAGGGAGCTCATAAACTGAAGTTGGAGAAATTACCCACTGGGTACCACATCAGGTAAGTCCTGGCTCTGGAGGGAACACAGCACTGCTGCCTGGAGGCATAGGACCCACAGACATGAAAAGCTCAGGAACCTGGCCAAGTGCTCTAATCACTGCCTCCTGCCCAGCTGGAGGGAATGGGGCCATCCTAGAAGAACATGCAGTGGTTTAAGAGCCTGGACTCAACTGGTGTGAGGGAGAAGAGGAATAAATGCCAGAGGATTCCTCCTCCCTCCTCTGAATAGCATGGCAACAAGCCCAGAGTCAGGCAGACTGAGCCAGCATCACCTCAGCCTGAGAGAGGCCCCCATGTAAGAAGCTTCTGGTTGTCTGGAGTTCCCAGGACAGTGGTTTGGGACAGAGTCCTCTTGTGCCTCCAGGACCTGATGCCATGGGACACAGTGTCAGACCAACAGCTAAAACTGAGGCTACGATGCGGTACTCTCAGTTGTCCTACCTAGGGAATGGTGAACGGGCCATCTGGCATGCCTCTGGGATCTCAGAGGAGCACTCCAGGAGCTCAGTTTGGGGGCAGAGATGCAATGAGGAAGAGGCCACAAGAACCACATTGGTGGCTTAAATGTTGGTTGTTAAATTTATTTTTAGATATACATTGAGTAAAGTATCCAGCTCAATTAATTTTAACCTAGATACTGTGTAACTACCACCCAGATAAAGGATAGTCCCAGCACCCAGAGAGTTCCAACCTGCCCTTCTTTTTTTTTTTTTTTTTTTTTTTTTTTGAGAGGTTTTCGCTATAGGGCACATGCGCTCGCCAGGCAGAGAGAGAGAGACATAGAGACAGAAAGCGAGAAATCACCCCCCAGGGGGGATGGTCACGCCGCAATCCCTTCTCCTCCATTCTCCTCTCAGGATCTTGGGCACGCACGCACACGCGCCCGGCGTGAGTTTTAAGCCACCAGGTCCAGGACGCGAACCACGGTCGACTACGTGGGAGACCAGTGACATAGCCATTACGCTAACTGCTGGTTCCCCAACCTGCCCTTCTTTAGTAGCTGGTCCCATGCCAAGCTAACCACTACTTTAACTGCTATCACTGTTGATTAGTTTTACCTGTCTTTGAAAATCATCTAAATGGCCTTTTTAGCCTGTGATCCAGTCTGCTGTGTTGCTAATAACAAAAATAGCCTAGCTGGGTAATTTATAAAGAAGCTTGGGACCAGAAGTTAGTGTAATGGCTATGTCACTGGACTCCCACGTAGTCGATCGCAGTTCAAGTCCCAGACCCGGTGGCTTAAAACACGCCGGGCACGTGTGCGTGTGTGCCCAAGATCCTGAGAGGAGAAAGGAGAAGGGATTGCAGAGTGGCCATCCCCTCTGGGGGTGATTTCTCGCTTTCTGTCTCTCTCTGTCTTTCTGATGAACATATGTGCCCTATAGCAAAAACCTCCCCAAAAAAAAGGAAGCTCATGGTTTAGAGGTTTGGAGGTACAATGTCCAGGACTATATCTGGTGAGGTCTTCTTGATCGTGCGTAGCATAACAGAGGCCATCACGTGAGAGGGTAAAAGGCTAAGAACGTGTATCCATGTGTCTCATTTCCCCCTCTTATAAACCCACCAGGATTCAATCATGGGAGCCACCCTGATGACCTTAATCCTAATCACCTCCCAAAGACCCCCATCTTTTAATTCCATAATCAGATTATGTCTCCACCCTCTCAACACCCTACAATGGCTCACTAAATTTCAATGCATGGATTTTAGGAAGACCCATTCAAGCCATAGCAACCCAGCAAGTTTCTGAGATGCATATGCACTGATGAATATATTAATAGGGTTCTTTATTCCCTCTATTTTGTTTGCTCTACTGTGTGGTTGTACCCGATTTGCTTTTCCATTTACCTATGGATAAGTACCAGATAGTCTACCAATTTAGGAATATTATAAATAAAACCATGATGAACATTCTTGTTTCTGTCTTTTGGTGCACTTAGTCATCTACATTTCTTGGATATATGCCCAGGACATAACTAATAGGTCACAAGGTATCTATATGTACAGTTTAGCAGAAGACACCAGTTTTTCTAAGTGGTCATAGCATTCTACAATACATTCCCACTTGCATTATATGAAATCCCGTCACTCCACATTCTCACCAATACTTGGTATGACTGGTCTTTTGAACTTTAGCTTTTCTGGTAGGTGGTACTTCATTGTTGTCTTACTTTGCATTTTCCTGATGACTAATAATGTTGAACACCTTTATGGACTTGAGGCCATATGCATATCTTCTTTTGTGACGTACCTGTTTAAATCTTTCTTACCGAGTTGCCTATCCTGTTCTTGATTGATAAGCACTCTTTATAATTCCAGATATTAAGTCCTTTGTCAAAGCTGCTCTTTTATGTTCATTATTGCATTATTTCCATTTTGATTCCAATATATGGGATCAAATTAAATATCCATCAATGAAAGAATGAATAAGTAAGATATGCTTCAGTGTGTGTGGCTGCATGTATGTGTGTACATATAAATATATTCACATGTGTGTACACATAAATATATTCACATATAAATATTTTTTAAAATGCATGTATTGTGAAACTCTTCTCCAGGTCTATGGCTTCTTTCCTTATAGTGTTCTTTGAAGAACAGAAATTTCTGATTTTAATGAAGTTCCATTCATTGAATTTTTTTGTCTGTTTTATGGTTATTTTCCCTATTTAAGAGATCTGCAAGTCATTCTACTCAGTCACCTCTGACTGGGCTCCTCTTTTAGCAAATCACCCACCATACATTGTGGGAGCTCAGACCCAAAATTCCAAGATCAATAGGTTATCTGGGGATAAAATGGCCAATTTCTTGACTGCTACCCTAGAGATTATAGTTAGAAGGACTTTTAACCTCAGCCCACAGGGCAGAGGATGGGGAGGCTCCTGCCCTGCTCATAGTTTGCTTTGAGAACTCTGCTAAGGTACAAGGTAGAAGAGTGAGGCACAGGATAGGGACTAGCATATGGTATAATGGTTACATTGCTGGATCCCACATCATCAACCATGGTTCAAGTCTCAAACTTGGCAGCTTAAAACTCACTCCAGTCAGATGTGCATGTATACCCAAACTCCTGAGAGGAGAATGGAGGAAAAAGGATTGCAATGTGGCCATCCTTCCAGGAGGTGATTTCTCACTTTCTGTCTTTCTGTCTCTCTGGTGAGCACATGCACCCTATTGCAAAAATCTCTCTAAAAAAATATTTTAAAAATTTAAAAAAGAAGAGTGAACCACAGGATGAAGTCTCATTTTGAACAAGTCTGCAAACCTATGGAAGGTTGGTCAAGGGGATCTTGACTATCTCTGACTACACAAATGGTCTAAAGCACACAATTTGAATAGCCCAGTGTTCTGGTGGCCTGCATTAACTCTGCCCATCCCTGTCTCCCTCCTCTGTGTGTGTGAGGTAGAAGGGAATAAAATAGGCTCCTAATGAAAGCAAATGACCAGGTTCTGCACTGTTCTGTAGTCAGCAGATACTGATCTGCCACTTACAAACCTCCTTACACCTCAATTTTCTTATCTATAAAATGGGGATAGTAATAATATCTACCTCATGGAGCTAGTGGAAGAATTAAATGAGATAATGAATGCAAAGTTCTTAGCTTAGCCTACAGTCAGTGCTAAGTAAATGGTAGACAATACTGGGTGAAAGCAGAATAACGGCCCATGTGGCTTTCTGGCTTTAAATGACTACTCATTGCTCCAATAAGGACTCAGCTTTTTCTTCCAGGAGGCTTCCAACGAGTCTACTTGCAGCCACCCTGTAGTTCCACACTAAAGTCTAGAAAGATTTCCACAGTACAAAGCATCAAGCCCTAGCAACCCTACTCTCTGGGCTCCTGCCCTAAACCTGCTTCCCATAAGCTTACCATGAAAGTTCCCCCAAAATATTGGCTCCAGCTCCTCCCACCCTACAGCTCCCAGTTGCCAGACCATCCCTCTCTCAAACAGACATTTCTGTCCCATCCTTCCCAGACAGTGCCTCTGTCCTCGTCTGTGCTAGTTCTGGTATGCTGATGGCTCCAGCTGCCTGCTGGCAGCAATTTCAGTCAGAGAGTTTACCCAACATGATACAACATCCATTGCCCCAAGATTTCAGAGAGCTCAATTACTTTACCAGTCCCAAGGACAGAGGATCAAATCAGAGAATCACGCCCATACCACAGGGGTCTGGGCTTCCCTGGCAGAGGGGCTTACATGTCAGCAGCAGCATTCAGTCTCTCTCTCTCTCTCTCTCTCTCTCTCTCTCTCTCTCTCTCTCTCTCTGTGTGTGTGTGTGTGTGTGTGTGTGTGTGTGTGCGTGTGTGATGGATTAACTAATAGCAAGTCCCCCACTATCCTGAATTCATTTATTTGTGCATGCATTAATTCAATTTCCATTCAATAAGCATTAATGGAGCAACTACTGCTTTCAATAAATATTTGTGACCAGGACTGAAGAATACTTTTTGTAAAATGTGGAATCACATCTCTAGTTGATGATCAAGGTGCAGTGGGGATGTGAACTGGCACCGCTATTGACATGCTTGAGACACACTTCTCCCCTTCTCAAGAGCATCATGGACTTAGAATCCACAATCATGATGTGAAGTGTTTCTGTTTTTCTGATATCCCAGCCTGCTTTGGCTTCACTGAATACATGTGTTCTGGGTACCTGAATACAACAGCCTAGTGCACCCCCCAGTCTGAGACTTCACCTTTTTTTGATAGCACTGCCTCCTTCAGGCTTGAAGGACCGAGACCTACTTAGAAACAACAAACTTTGAAAGGAACCTAAGAACTCCAGTTTGGCCCAGGAGAGGTGATGGACAGAACCCACTACCCCAGCCCCTCACTACACACAGGAACTCCCCACCCCACTGCACCCTGGATCACTCACATTCTCTTCCTCTCTCTCCCTCCCTTCCTCTCAGGCCTTGGGTGAAGCCAGTGACTAAGCGCTATCCTTAGAATAGCTGATGATCCCCAGCCTACGTGCTGTCTGCTGCTGGTTCCATGTCCCAGCTGGTGTTTTAAGATCCCTAGGTATTAGATGACCAAAGGTGAAATATAGTCAGTTCCTGTCCTGGAGCTCGAAAGGTTCAGTCAAGGACAATGCCTGTGCTGACCGCCTCCTAGAACACTAAAGGAATCCTTTCAGTGTAACATCCAACTAAAGATAGTCACACAACTAAGCTTTAGGTACCAATCCGGATGTCACTGGGGAGTGGACTTTCCCTATGGATGCTGGACTGCTATTGGACCCAAGTGTCCAAGGTCTGGCTTCCCCCAAGGATCTAAATATAAATTCTACAAAGCTCCTCAGGAGGATCAGGCTACTCCCTCAGCAGGCATGACTAGTCCCTTTCACTCAACCCTTTCAACACCCAGGCTCTCCAAACAGAAGCCTGTGCATACGATGGCTGTGGCCAGAGGGGACAACATGGAAATACACCATCCATCTTGGCTAAGAGGTATAACATGTCTTATAGCAGAAGCTCCCCAGTACTGTAAGGTTTCTGACACATCAAACCATAGCTAGGGCACACAAGTGCCTTATGGTCCAATTCTGAATATATGGTCATTATCAAGACCCAAGGCAGCTTCTTGAAGGAGTCTTACTATAGGAAGCCAGATGTGACCTAATATTTTCCACTTAATCAAAGGAAGGCCCATTATCTGACTTAGTACCAGGGATCCATGTTGAAATGTCATGTGTTGATACTGCAGTTAAGTGCCAGGTGAGTTGGCCTGTTAGACACGGCTCTCTTCCCCAAGAAGCAATAGCCATACAGCACTGACCAGATGCCAGCAATTTCCTTGGTCACTCTGCCTCTCTAACTTCAGAAGCCCTTTGTTTTTTCAGGCTTATCCACAATGAAACCTGTGTAAATCTGCTTGACCCAAGAATCTTTACCCCTCATCATGTTGTGCCTTGTGTGGTCTTAGAAATGCCCTGCTCATCACTATGTACATTACCAGCAGAAGGTATCACAGGGCATGAGAACACAGCCATTGGATAGTGATTTGCTGACACTTCCCAGCACGTGCCTCCTGTAAACATTGTGTAATACCAACAAAAAGTGGTATCCACAAATAACACAAGCAGTCAGCACACCTGAGGAGTTAGTGCTTATTCAGAGAGCTTTGCACCACAGCAGTGGGAGGGAAATTGGCCAAACCACTGGAGACTCCCCCATGTACAGTGTTAAAAGCCAGTCTCTCCCCAGAAGCCCTCAGCAAGGAGATGGCAAGAGCCACAGAGAGACAATGTGTTCCCCTCAGGCAAACAAGAGGGAAGATGTGATAGTCATACCGTGATAGAGAAACCCCACAGGAAACATGAATGAAGGTAATGATACCAACCACTGGCATTTATTGAGTACTTCCATGGTGTCAGGCATGAGGCTAAGAATTTTGCATTTATTGTCTCAGTTAATCCTCCCATTTATACCAGGAGAATGCTGTTATTATTGCCTCCATGTTACAGTTGAGGAAATGGAAGCTCAGAGAAGTTAAGGAATTTGTCTAAAGTCACAGAGCTTAAATAGGTTTATATCCAGGCCTGTCTGATATTTTTAAATTTATCTGTTTACTTATTTATTTTAATTTGACCAGAGAGGGACAGAAAGAGAAAGTGAGAAAGCAAGCCACCAGGTCCGGAATTCAAACCTCAGTTGGCCATGTGGGAGTCCAGCACCCTTAACCACCACACCACCTGCTGACCACAGGCCTGTCTGCTTTTTAAATTTTATTTGACCCAAAGCTGTGCCTATGCTACGCCTCATGGAGCATGCTGTCCTTATTAGGAGACCCCAGAGTGCTCAAGGCCTAAGTCCAGGCCTGCCCATGCAGGGATGGGCCAGAACCAGATGGGCTCTTGGCAAAACTAACTTTAGACAACCTTAAGGAGGCTCTCACCCAAACCTTAAGTGGATTTGAGGTCCTTGGTCACCATGGCCCTCCTGACCTCCTGAAACCTGGGAATGCAGACATTAGCAGAAGTGTCATCTACCCCACATCCCCAAAGGGAAAGGCTCCATTCAGCTAAATAATCATCTTTCTTCTCTATTGGATTATAAAAATCACACCACCATTAGCCTCAAAACCTAACTTGGCCTTATACTCTTCTAGAAGCCATAGATTATTATTTCCAGTTTTCCCCAAAAGTCAATCGGTCCACACACTTGGCTCCAATAGCCCTCCTGTCATCCTCACTCCCACCATGGATCCAGGGAATCTAGATTTCTAGTTGTGGCATCAATATTGCCCTGTTCCACAGCAAAACAAGACCCAGCTCCCCTTTCCCTCCATGAAGACAGGGTTGGTGCCCTGGTTGAGAACCCAACCCTACAAGCTGTCTGCAAGGGACAGTCAGAGAACCCACCAGCAAAGACATCTGTGATGGGGAGGCAATGACCAGCCTGTAATGCCCAGTTTTATGACTTTGGATAAAATGTTCATTACTGCCAAACCTTGACTCACTCTTTGTAAAATGGGGATGCTTCCAGCCTGTCCCATCATCCCTAGGCAAACAGAGCATGATTTCCCTCACATGAGTGAAAAGTCCCGCCACTGTGCTGGGCATGCCACTGGCAAAGTTCCAACTAAATCTTCATGAGTCTCACTTGGGAAATTATGTATACAAATCCTACTATTAGTGATGTAACCCCTTTTAATGTAGCTCTTGAGAACTCTCTGTGGGACCTTAGTCAATATTTGCTGAAAATCAAATACAGAACTTGTTATGATTCAATGCAAACATGGTACTGAACTCCACTAAGACATGCCCCAGCCTCCAGAGACAGAACACTTAATTAACTTACACAAGTGTCCATGGGACAAAAGGTATTGTATATCCTGACCCCTCAGCCAATTACCAGGGTCCAGTCTCCACCCAGACACTCTCATATAACTCAAGGACTTTCTATCCCAACAGTGAATCAGCACCAACACGCTTGAAAAATACCAGGCACAAAGGCTAACATAAACCCAATATTCATGCTATCAAGTGAACGAATGAGTAAGAGAGGTGAATGAATGAATAGAAAGACAGTAGAATACAGTGAAGAACACTAGACTTGGAGTCACAAAGGCTGTGGTGTAATCTTGCTCTTCTATTCACTGTTCTTTTCTGGCTTACCTTCTGAGCTTCTGTTTCTCATTTGTAAAATAGAGTGAAGAACGTGCTGGTGAGGCTGCCGTGAAAAGGGAATTCTCCTACACTGTTGGTGGGAATGTAAATTAGTACAACCACTTTGGAGAATGACAAGGGGATTCCTTAGAAACCTACAAATAGAACTACCATGCAACCCAGTAACTCCACTTTTAGGTTTTTACCCAAAGGATAGAAAAACCCTCAGTTGGAAAAACACTTGCACATCCATGTTTATTGCAGCACTATTTACAATCACTAAGACATGGAATCAGCCAAAATGTCCAAAAATAGATGATTGTATTGAAAAAATGTGGCATATGTACTCTATGGAATACTACTCAGCCATAAAAAATAATGAAACTCTGACATTTGATACAAAGCGGACCAATATGGGAGACTTCATTCTAAGTGAAGCAAGTCAAACTATGAATGACAGACTTTGTATGTCCCCACTAAATATACACACTGATTATCTGCACTATATGGAAGAAACTGAAAATTTGGAAGATATAGTAGCAGGAAGGGCAATGGTAGATACTAGAAATAGTAAGGATGGGGTAATATGTGGTGGGTAATGAAGGGAGGGAGGAAAGGGGACAGGGGAAGAAAAAGGGGGAAAAAAGTATGTATGCCTAATTGACAAAACATATGAAGAGTTATTTGCTGATGATGATGTGGATAGTAATGTCTTTGTCTTGACTGATATGCATGGTAATTGTGCTAGAAAAGAAATATTATACACTGTAAAGATATATATGATAAAAAGTAATATAAAAAACTAAAAATTAACAAAATAGAGTAAAGATTAAATATGGGATAATTTAAATGAGATCATCTTTGTGAAGTGCCAGGCACAATGCCTGGCACATAGGCTCTTAAGAATACATGATAAACAGGTACCAGCATATGGAGTAATGGTTACATCTCTGGATTTCCACTTAGTCAACCATGGTTTGAGTCCTGGACCCAACAACTTTAAACTCACACCAGGCATGCATGTGTGCATGTCCAAAATCTTGAGAATGGAAGTGAAGGGATTGTAGCACGACCATTCCTGGGGGTGACTTCTCACTTTCTATCTGTCTGTCTGTCTGTCTTTCTGGCAAGCGCACATGCCTTGTAGCAAAAATCTCTCTAAAAGAAAAAAGGACACATAATAAAAAACCACCTCATAATTACAACAGAGCCACACACCAAAAAAGCACAGTAAGATTTAGGTGTCTTAGAAACACCAGCTATTTAAAAATATAGACATAGAAAAAGACTGTCTGAGACTCCCCTCAGGAGTTGTAAGTTCTTGTTTAAAGGCAATCTCACCTCAAACACATACTGTCATGATAAGTAAAATATAATTGTTTACAAATGTAAAATATGTAGCTACCGGGAACCAGCAGTTAGCGTAATGGCTATGTCACTGGACTCCCACGTAGTTGACCGCGGTTCGCGTCCCGGACCCGGTGGCTTAAAACTCATGACAGGCGCATGTGCGTGCGTGCCCAAGATCCCAAGAGGAGAATGGAGGAGAAGGGATTGCGGCATGACCATCCCCCCTGGGGGTGATTTCTCACTTTCTGTCTCTATGTCTCTCTCTGTCTGTCTAGCGAACGCATGCACCCTATAGCGAAAACCTCTCCAAAAAAATATATATATATATCTATATCTATATCTATATAGATATAGATATATATATAGCTACCAGCAAAAACACAATAAACATAGTGAGGACAAGAGATGAATGAGAAACACAAAGTGGTAGAGCTCCAGTGGCTGAATCCCTGGAGTTCATACTGTGAGGGGTGTGGACTAACAGTACCTTGTGTGAGGCAAGAGTATAGCTAAATGCCTCTGCTTTCAGGAGGCAACTATGCCCCTAAATTATGAATGGTAGCTATGAAAAAGTGTGACCAACTTCTCTCAGGTTAAAGAGGATACATTATATGGTTGAAACATCTAGAAACTAGGAGATATGAAGGAAGAAACAATTAGAAAATCTGAGGAATTGGTTGGATGCTACTAAATGCTATTGATGCATTGAAAATAGAAATGACCAACACAGGTCAGTCAATTACCAATTTAAGGCATATGTGATAGTCAGAATGTCTTCACAATAATGTTTAAAGATTGCCCCTCCCATGGTCAAAGAGCAGAACATGCTGAAGATGAGACCTAGAATCTGATTGTAAGAATAGCAAAACTTCAGAGAACTGAGGTCTCTTATGCCAAAGTCAAGGTCTTACTAGAAAAGAAATGGAGCCCTGATACTTGGGATAGAAACATGTAAGTAGATACTTGAAAACATTGAGCTTCTATATTCCCCTGAATCCTCTCTGCCTACAGAAGTGATCAACTAGTCCTTTCTAGAAGACAGCAAACTTTCTTGTGTGAAATTTATTTAGAAGCTTCAATGGTGACAAATCTCTTGAAGAGCATTGCTTTACCACCTCAAGATCTGTCTTTACTTCCCCTATTGGACACTAGAATAATAACCAGGCTTGTATCCCAGTAAGGTACAAGTGGGAAAATGCTAGCCCTACTAAAGAACAATAAGGATTATTTTCCAAGGTATCTGACCAAGGTGATCCCCTAAGAATCAGGAGAGCATGTCTGGAAGTGGATCTTAAAGGCTCTGGACTGATGAGTGGAGAAGGGACACCAAATATAAAGTCAGATTAAGGATTTAACACCTTATCAAGGTACTAGGAACTAGTCCTAATAACTTATGAATGTCCCTTAGAATCTTGAAAAAAGGTCTTACATTAAATAAAATGGAGAAATACAAGAACAGCCTTGTTAGAGTATTAGATAAAGGATTGAAATCTTTTGATCTCAATGAAATAGCCCTATTAGAGTAGATCTATCATTTAAGATCTGAATTCTCATTATATGACTATGTTCCTTAAGAGAATCCAGATGAAATCTTCATTAAGGAGTTGGAAAGGAACTGGGAAAGGAGGAAGGTGGCAGGGATGGGAAGACGAAGGTATCATTAAGAAGCTCAGTAGTAGCTATCGTTTCGATAGTAGTATATCTTATCATGGAGCTGAGCTCTCCAAAATCAATGAGGACAGAAGATTCTGGAACAGCAGAGATCACATTACAACATTTAATCATAAGAGACAAGATAGACACTAAGGTCAGGGTGGCAACCTGGGAAATGTGACCTACAAGGATGTGTGGTGGTACCCAGTAAGCTATGGTGTATCTAGGAGCAAAATATGGATAGATGACAAAAATATTGATGAAGAATGGGTAAAAATGGACAGAAATTGAAGATTAACCACACCAATGGTCAGTTACATGTAATGTATATTCTCAGACTCAAAACTCATCAATTGAAATAAATACCATCTTGAGGATTCTGCAATGCCATGGGAAGTATAAACAATGGCTATTCCACTTTTGAGGAATTTTGCATTGGCAAAGGGGAAAATTTACATCTCTAGTATGCTGTTGGATATAGCATCAGAGATGACACTTATAGAAGGGCACCCTAATACAATCACCCCACTCTCCATTAAATAAAAGTTTATGGGTACACACAATGAAAGGAATCTTTTACTCAGTGACTGCAATGGATCTACAGATCCACCAAGTGATCATTTCCCCAATTCCTGAATACATTATCAAAATGGAAATACTTAGCAGCTAGCCTAGTAAGAAAGGCCAAATGCCAACCCCTGAAATTGCTGCATGATTTCATGACCTAAGCAATCAAAAACAATGACACAATTATGGTTGGAGAACCCATATCGTATACTATAAAGACATACAGTTATTGGGTTGTCAGAAAAGTAGTGATGCATTTTTGCATAGAAAAATACATCATAACTTTTTTGATGACCCAATATTAAGTATAAATAAATTTTATAAAAAGAAAATAGATGTTACCCTCAAAGACTCAAAAGATATAGTGGAAAGGGTCTAGCTTATGTTCCCGCCCTACCACCACCACCACTTAATTCCCAAGTCTGGAACCTGTAAAATCCACATGAATCACAGTAGATGATGGTAGACCACCTCAGAATTACCACATTTAGCCCCAATAACAGTTATTATGTCAGATACTGAGTCTGTCAAGAATACAACACAGCCTCTGCTGTGTAGTAATACAACTATTGAGCTAGTGAAGTTTTTTTTTAATCCCCATCAGGGAAGAGATTCAGAGGTACTACTTTTATTCATATGAGATGAATGACAATATACATCCATGGTCTTTTCCTAGGGCTATGTTCATTCTCCCTCTCTCTGTCACAGTATAGCCTAAGGTGACTTAAACATCTGGACATTTCACAGAAAATCACACTGGTGTACAATAGTCCTGCCGAAATTGGAATATAAACTCTACAGAGGTTCTGGGGCCTGTCACAGTAGCCCAGTAATCTTAGGCAAATTTGTTGTACCTTATACGTCCAACTCAAAGGAAGAGCCCAGAACTTGGCAAGCCTTTTCAGATTCAAAAGCAGAATAAGCTGCATTTAGGGTACCACTATGACTCATTTAACAAGCAATTTTGAGCAGGGTCCAGAGTAAAATAAGGATCTGTAGCAGATCCAGAATACAGTGTAAGCAGACCTGATGCTTAGATAATATGATTCAGCAGATTCTGTGGTGCTGGAAGTATCTGTGGTAGATAAAGGTACAGTGTGAAATCTCTAGAAAGCCCAAATAGGAGAGTTACAACACAGACTCCTGAGGTTTTAAAGCAAACCGTGCCATCTGCTGCATATAAATACGCCTTATTCAAGAAGAAGCGCCTGCAATGCAAAGGCCACATAAAGACCAGGTCTCAGGGCCAGCGGGTGGCGTGGTGGTTAAGGCGCTGGACACTCCCACATGGCCAACCACGGTTCAAGTCTCAGACCTGGTGGCTTGCTTTCTCACTTTCCCTCTGTCTCTCTCTGTGTCTCTCTCTGGTCAAATGAAAATAAATAAATGAATAAATAAATAATTCTTTAAAAAAAAAAAAAAAAGACCAGGTCTCTGCCCATGAAACATCAAGTGACTACAACCAGAGTTGTCCATCCCAAGGTGGGTATTCTCTGAATCTGCAAGTCACAACACTGGGTGGACACAGCTGCAATCCACTGGTGGGGCTGTACATCAACAATCAGGCATAAACAGGTCCACAAGCAAGCAACATGAACTAGTGGTCTAGACCCTTACATTACCCATCTATGTTATGCCAATGCAACTCTCTCATTCACATCTATGGCTTCACTAGGGTGGGAAGGAATAATTTCTATAATCAGCTGGCACAGGAGAGAAAAACCAAAATGGGTCCACACAGCACAGTGATGCAAGATGAAAGAAGACTTCTACTACACCACAACTACACTCAGATGTGGCCCTGAAAGTTCAGGCACTGCCACTGGTCATCCACTATGTATAAAGAGACAAATGGCCCATGGTAAGGATATTCATTTATCTCTGGGCACTGTGAATTACCTACTGTATTGATACTAGTTCAGAGTTTCAAAAGAGCAAGACTGGGGAACCAGCAGTTAGCGTAATGGCTATGTCGCTGGACTCCCACGTAGTCAACCGCGGTTCGCGTCCCGGACCCAGTGGCTTAAAACTCACGCCGGGCGCGTGTGCATGCATGCCCAAGATGCCGAGAGGAGAATGGAGGAGAAGGGATTGCGGCGTGGCCATCCCCCCTGGGGGGTGATTTCTCGCTTTCTGTCTCTCTGTCTCTCTCTGTCTGTCTGGCAAACGCACGTGCCCTATAGCAAAAAAAAAAAAAAAAAAAAAAAAAAAAAGAAAAGAAAAAAAAAAGAGCAAGACTGGAAACTTGGGGCCAGTAGGCAATATGGTGTTTGGGGTGCTGGACTCCCACATGGCTGACTGAGATTCAAGTCTAGATCTGGTGGCTTGCTTTCTCACTTTTCCTTTCTCTCTCTCATTCTGGCTCTCTTCAGTCAAATTGCAAAATAAAATAATTATAAATAAACATTGAAAAAAAAAGAAATAGGAAAGTCTTGACAGAAGTCATGGGGAGAGGACTATGGGAACCAAGTGTGTCAATTTGTGTATCATGTATCAATGGGCACCATGATTAGCCACCATAGGGGAGGTATTAAACAACCATGTGGACAGGGGTTTTTACCGAGGTGTCAGTCACAATTATCAACAACCTCAATACCTGCCCAGTAAAGGTCCAGCAGGCAGCAGAAGTTGTCATCCTCAAGAGAACAACGAAACAGGTTAATGTTGTGGTAAGTTAATTATTATCATTCCTCCCATTCTGGAGAGAGCAGTGATTCATCCTGTGAGGGATTAATAGACACTTCCAGTATGGCTTTGACTTTCCTGCCATAGGGCCTCAGCCAGGACCTCTATCCAAGGCAAATAGTATGTAATTTATAGTCAGTGAGTTCCACATAACATTGCCTTGCAACAACAGATCCATTTTATAACAAGGAGGTCAGGTATACGTAGGACCCCCTGGGCCCGGCACACACTTTATCACCCAGAAGCTTCCAGAATGAGGTGTTATCTTGACTATGATACCCTGAAAATCTGGAGTACAGTCCTTGAGATGTAGAATATGCCTAGAATCAAAGGCCATTAGGTGATGTTCTGTCTTCAATAGTTAAAATGTACGGATATAAGAACCAAGAAGTTGAGTGGACATGGTCCCACTGTGCATCTCTCCCAAGGACCTCCTCACCCCCTTCTCCCAACTATAGAGGCCTTGTTTGCTGAAGGTGAAGTTTCTACCAAGAGATACAATAAACGTCTCACTGAACCTGAGAGTATAGGAGTCAGATGGAGGTGCAGTGAAAATGTAATGCTCTGTGAGTCTGACCCCCATGGGAAGGTTCTGAGTGCATGCCTGAAGACTACCATGAACAATCCAGATGGGTACATGTCCATGATCCAGGGCGGGCTGAAGCTGAGAATGGATCATGGTGTGGAGGTCCTGTTGAGAATGCCTGTCTCTGGGGGTGGGGCAGAGATCTTATGGAAGAAAGAAATAAACTTAGTTTTACAAAGTACACCAGCCACTGATCAGGTGGGGCTCCCACACCAGTAGGCCAACAGGAAAAGAAAGAGATTACCACACCGGCAGAGGTCATCAGGAGAAGATCAAGTTCATGATACATAATGAAAAGGGAAAAGGTATGTTTGGAACACCGGTAATCCACTGGGACATCCTTGGCACCCATCTAAGGTCATTACGAATGGCAATTATAGCGACTGTAGCCTGAAAGGATATGTTCAGCTCTCTCAGAGGTTGAAGGACAGGGCCACACCTCCAGGCAAGCCACTGCGACCAGCAGAGGGGGAATTTATAAAGGATGGCTGAGGAGGGAGAGTATGCATTATGGCCTTAAAGCCAGCTGTAGCAGTGATGATATTAGGTTGTCTTGCCTTCTCTCTCAAGTTTTTCCCCAGAAACTGTAATCCATTACTGTCTTAATGGATCTGTGACAGGATGGAAGTGATGTGAGAGGATCTGAGAAATGTGAATAATGCAGTATTCCACCCATCCCTTTCACCACCTAGGCGCCCAGCCCCCATCTCCTAGACCCCAGTCCAGACAGCACTGAAGCATACCCTCTGCACAGAGCTGCCTGTGGGATGAGGTGCGGCCACCTCCTGAGGGACTCCGCCAGAGCTCCTCTCATCCAGCTTCTCTCCTTCCCTAGAAGCACTGCCTTAATAAATCACTTGCACTCTAATACTCATCTCAGAGACTTTTCTACAGACCTAACCTAAAACATCCATTTTTTTTCAGGTGTTTGCCCTAGGGCACATATACTCACTGAAGAGAGACAGAAAGAGAAGGAAAGTGAGTAATTACCTCTTGGAAGGGATGGTCATGCTGCAATCACTTCTCCCCCATCCTTCTCTCAGGATTTTGGGCACAAATACACATGCACCCAGCATGATTTTCTTTCTTTTTTTTTTCCTTTTAATTTTATTTTATTTAGCTTTATTTATTTATTTATTTTAATTTGACCAGAGAGGCATAGAGTGTGAGAAAGAGAGAGAACGTGAGAAAGCAAGCCGCCAGGTCCAGGACTTGAACCACAGTCAGCCATATGGGAGTCCAGTGCCATTAACTATCATGCCACCTGCTGGCCCTGCCTAGCATGATTTTCAAGCCACCAGGTCTGAGATTCGAATCATGGTCAGCCATGTGGGAGTTCAGCCTCTTAACCACCATACCACCTCCATCTTAAAAGATAGAATCTTTTTTTTTTTCTTCTTTTCTCTTTTTCTCACTCCAAAGGTAGAGGACATCTTTTATCACAGATTTTGTTGTGATTTGTAATTTTCATGTAATAGCTGTACATCTTTGTGAAGTTTTTGAAAAAATATATAGGGGATTGGGAAAGAGAACTATAGGGTTGAGATTCTCACATGGTGATGAGTCTCTAGGGCTATCTACTGAATGGGGACATATCCCAAGGCCTAGGTTATCTCCCACATAAATGATACACCTTCTTATATAAGTGCATTAAATCCTAGGGTTTAATAAAATCTCAGAAGTATGGGATCAGCAGATGGCATAATGGTTACATTGCTGGACCCCCACATGGCCGATCATGGTTTAAGTCCCAGACCCAGAGACTTGAAACTCATGCTGGGTGTGTGCACATGTGTGCCCAAGATCTCAAGAGGAGAATGAAGGGAAAAGGATTGTGGCATGGCCATCCCCCCGGCGGGTGATTTCTCACTTTCTGTCTCTGTCTTTCCCTGTGTTTCCATTGAGTGCATGTGCCGTATAGCAGGGAGAGGCGGGGAGAAACTCTCTTAAAACAAAATTTCAGAAGTAATGACAAAGCCAGATAGTCTGACAAAACCTGCATGCTGTCCAGGAGTGTTCTGGCCCTTCCTCTACCTCACCTCAGACAGAGAATAGAAAGCAACCATGCAGCCGTCATAACTGAGCTAAGAGGGAAGGCCAGGAGCAATGATCAGAGCAGGGAAGATGCCTGGGCAGAATTGTCACATGTGAGTAAGATGAAATGAGATGAGACCAGCACAAGAGAGACAAGAAGTTCAAACTAGATAAAAAACATTACTCAGGGAACAGAAGAAAATTACCCATGAGTGCTTGAAGTTAGAAAAAAAAAAAATGTGATAGAAACATAAATTCAATAAAATTAATATTCAATGATGAGCTAATCAAACTACAGAATGAGATAGAAAAAGAGATTAGAAACCTCAGAAAACAAAATTAGAGCTCAAATAGCATTATTATGGAGAAAAAAAGAACAGACACTATTGATAATCTAATTACTGACACAGAGAAAATGACATGCTTATAATTGGCATAATAGAAATTAATCCATATTAAAAAAAAAAGAAATTAGAACTACTAGAGAGACATTAACTATAGAAAAAAGATAGTTTATCTTAGAAATAATTGATATTCCTAAAGAAGAAAGCCCAAGAAATAGAACAAAATATGTACTCAAAGATATAATACAAGAAATTATCCCTATATTGAAGAAAATAAATGAACCTGACAAAACAAAAAAAAGAGTACAATGTGTTTCAGGAAAATTTGATATAGAAATATCAACAAAAAAGACACATTCCATACCAATTAAGTTATCAAACTTCAAAGTTTAAGAGAAAAATTGTCACACATTCAAGCAGAAAGAGAAAAGAATCACACACAATGGGAAAATCAGGCCACACCCTGACTTTTCTACAGTAATATTTAGGGCCAGAAAAAGGGGTACTCATGTCTTAGTGTTCAAAGAGAAAGAAAAAGTAAATAAAGAATTTTACACCCAAAGTTATTCATATTTAAAGAAAAGAGGGAGGACTAGCCCATGGTCTGGTGGTTAAGGGACTGGATTCCTCGCGACTGATAGCACGGTTTGGGTCCCAGACTCTGTAGCTTGAAAAACACACCAGGTACATGTATATGGATACCCCAAACCCTGAAAGGAGGGAGAAATGGAGAAAGGGTTGCGTTGTGACGGTTCCCTATTGGGAAATGCTTTCTCCTTGTTCCCTTTTGTCTCTCTATCGCTTTCTGGCAAGTACACACACCCTCTGACCAAAAAAAAAAAAAAAAAAAAATTAAAGCAGGAAGAATCCATCTCAAAACATTACTTTAAAACACCTTGTCCCTTTTCAGAAAAAAGAAGGAAAACAAAAACAAAAAGCAGCTATTCACAAAAAAAAAAAAACAGTAAACAACAAATTAATAATAATAATAATAAACATAAACTCAGCATTAGGGTCAAAGTATTAGGTATGAGCAGGTATGAGCATAATTCATTTACATACAGACAAATACTAAATAACTGTGGAAGTTACGATTACAGAACGCAGTATGAAATTAATCGACCTGGATAAGGTAAAAAGTAAGACTATAGCTAACATTTCTCAGGAGATGGAGAGGAATGTAAATGCATCCACATCTCTTCTTTCATAAAAAGTAGTCAATTAGGTTTAAATGAAATAAGCCAGACACAGGAAGAGGACTCAGTCATATGTGGAAACCAGTTGACTTCACAGAGGTGGAGAGTAGAAGAGTAGTTACTTGAGGCCGGGAAAGGGAGAGAGGAGAGGAAGATAGGGAGAGGATGCTGGTTAGTGGACACAAAACTATGTTAGATAACAGAAATAAGTTCTAGTATTCTATAGTACAATAGGGTCATTATAGTCAACAATAATTTATCGTACATTTTTAAATAGTTAAAGGGGAGGATTTTGAACGTTTCCAATACAAACTAATGATAAATATTGGTGATGATAGTTAGGGTAATTGCCCTGATTTATTACACATTGTGTTTATATGCTGAAAAAGCACACTGTACCCCATAAGTATGTATAATTATTATGTGTCCATTAAAAAGAATTTTAAATTTTTAAATTTTTTTTTATTGCCAGAGGAGAGACAGAAAATGTCAGACAGAGAGAGAGGCAGAAAACATCCCAAAGGGGCCTGTCCATTTTATAATCCTCTTCCTCCATTCATTCCATCAGGATTTGGGGCATACCACCCAAGCCACCAAGGTTGGGACTTAAACCACAGTCAGTCACGTGGGGTCAAGATCTTTTAACTGCTAAGCTATGGAACTGACCTAAAACTAATTTTAGAAAATAAATTAAAAAGAAGATAATTAATAGACTAAACTTGAAATTTTAAGCAAACTTGAAACATGAAATAAATACTTCTTTAAAATAATGACTATAAAACTCCTGACATTTTTCACAATGTCTTTTTTATTTTTAAGAGATTTTCTACATTTTTTTAAAAAAGTTTTGAAGTTCTCAATTTCCTCAGATACATTTTCTTCTATTAAGTCCTAGTAACTCCTAGTGGAATTACAACACAGGATGGAGGAAGCAGTAAACCAAATGTTCTATAACTAAATTCTACTATGCAAATATACTTTACATTTTGAAATAAAATGTACAAATGGTCACTTTTTTTTTATACAGGTGAATACCAATCAATGTATCTATGTTACCATCTATCTGCATAGATAAGTGTTTGAAATTATGTTTGCCTAAGGTAATGGGATGTACATGGGTTTCCTTAAACTTTCTTTGTTGAGCATTTCTTTATAATGAGCATATTTTATTTTTAGAAAGGTAAGAAAATGATTTCCTAGAAGTAGTTATTCCAAGACACTAATAATTAATTTCCAGTAGTGGGAATACTAACAATTTACTTTGTTTTTCTTTTTTTTTTTCATTGTAATTTTAGGCAATTTAAACTTCAAAAATATAGTTAAGGGAAAAAAGACAATCGTTTAAAAAAATAGAAATAAAATCTTTAATTTCCTACTCAGGAAAGGAGAGTAATAAACCTTTAGTAATCAAATATAAATCAGAAAGACAGTTGGAGAGAAGAAAAGAAAAACCATAGCAAAGAAAACATATGGGTTAGCCTCACATTCTAGTGGTTAAGGGAACTGGATCCCAAATGGCTGACTGCAGTTCAAATCCCGGCCCCAGAGACTTGAAAAGCATGTGTGCATGTGTGCCCCAAATCCTGATGGGATGGAGATATTGAGAAGGGCTTGTGGCATGACTTTGCCCCTTCGGGTAGGGGTTTTCCCTCTCTCTGTGTGTCTCTGCAGCAAGGGCATATACCCTGTGGCAATTAAAAAGAAAAAGGTAATGTATAAAAACAGACAGTAAAAATAAGTCTAAATAAATCACATTACTATTTATAATATTGGGTCTTTGGGAAAGTCAT
Source organism: Tupaia tana (assembly GCA_026018925.1). Lineage (NCBI taxonomy): Eukaryota > Metazoa > Chordata > Mammalia > Scandentia > Tupaiidae > Tupaia > Tupaia tana. The sequence goes on from JAKSZU010000018.1 coordinate 42,304,056, forward strand.
GATGCATTTTTGCATAGAAAAGCATGTCGTGAATTTCCTGACAAATAAGTGTAACTATTGGGTTGTCAGAAACGTCATGACGTATTCTTTTTCTGTTTTTCTATGCAAAAAGTTGTCATGACTTTTCCGACAACCCAATAGATTTAAGTTACAAATCAGAGGACAGATTGGGAAAGACTGGATTTTTCTTAATCTAGTGATATGTTGTTCACACAAGTGACACACTAATACAAATCACCCAGAAAGGTTGAAAATAGAGGAATGGGAAAGGATATTGCTGGTACAACAACAGCAACAGCAAAACAGGAAAGCAATATTAGTAGCAGATAAAATCAAACTTAAGGCAAAAGCATTTATAGAGATAAAGAACTCTATGTAATTATAAAAGGGAAGGACTCACCAACCAGATATAACAGTCATGAATTTTATGTACCTCACAGCAGCAAAAAATATAAAGCAAAACTGACGGAATTACAAGAAACTGATAAATCTATAATCAGAGTAGGAGATTCTAACTCACTGTATCTGAAACTGCTCCTGCAGACAAAAATTACTTATGATATAGAAAATTTGTACAACACTGTAGCAAGCTTTATCTAATAGATATATAAGAAATCATGCTGTCAATAAATAGGAAGTATCCAATATGTTCAAGAAAATGAGAAATAGCCACAAATATACAGTCTTGTAGTCTTGTACAACACAACAGAAGTCATAAATTTCAGAAAATCAAATATCTCAAATATTATTCTCAGATTCCAATGCAATTAAATTATAAAGTGACAAGGGACAAAATATAGAACAATATTTAAAACTCACACCTAAATAACTCATGTGTGAAAAATGCAAATTTCCCCCCAAAATTAAAATATTGAGGACTAAATAAAAATAACAATTCTACATGGCATAAGCTGTGGGATAAATTCAATATAACTCTTTTTTTTATTTTTGAGAGGTTTTTGCTCTACAGTGCATGCACTCACCAGAAAGACAGAGAGAGACAGAGAGACAGAAAGTGAGAAGTCATTCTTCCCCTGGGAGCTAGCCATGCCACAATCCCTTCTCCTCCATTCCCCTCTTGGGATCTCGGGCATGTATGCACACGTGCCTGGCATGAGTTTAAGCCACCGGGTCTAGGACTCAAACCACAGTCAACTACATGGGAGTCCAGTGACAGCCATTATGCCAACTGCTGGTCCCAATTCAATATAACTCTTAATAAATTCAGTTATATGAAAAACAAGAGGGAATGGGCTAGCTTCATGGTGCAGCAATAACACTGCTACAGAGAAGCTGGATCTCACATGACGACCATAATTCAAATCCCCAGCCTGGTCAGCCTGAAACACACTTGGCACATGTGGTAATGCCCAAAATCCAAACTGGAAGACTAGAGGAAAGTGATTATAGTGTGACCAATCCCTATGGAAGGACAAATTGATAATTAAAACAATAAAAAAAAAAATACTAATCTTAGTTAATGATTAAAATGTGGGGCCAGAAGGTAGCATGGAAGTTAAGGTGCTAGACTCTCACAGACTGACCACAGTTCCAGTCCTTGACCTAGTGACTTGAAAATCACACCAGGCACAGAGTGTGTGTGCCCAGAATCCCAGGAGGACAATGGATGAGAAGAGACTGCAGCACAGCCAATCCCTCTGGGAGATTTCTCATTTTCCTTCTCATTATTTCCCTCTGCCTCTCTGTCTCTCTCCAGTGAGTGCATGTGCCCTATGGTAAAATATTTTTTTAAAAATTAAAATGTGAATAATTTTAATCTTTTTTTAAGGTTTTTTGCCATAGAGTGGGTACACTAATAATTAGGCCCAGCAGATGCATGGTAGTTAAAGGCGCTGGGCTCCCACATGGCAGTCTGGACCTGGGCAGCTTGCTTTCTCACTTTCTCTCTGTCTCTCTATGGAATGCCCATGTGCCCTGTAGCAAGTTTTAAAATGATAATAATAACAATAAATAAAATTAAATCTTTTTAAAAAGTGAATAATTTATTTTTAAAGAACCATTTATCCCATTTTATTTATTATTATTATTTTAATTTGCTATAGGGCTCGTGCCCTCACTAGAGAAAGAGAGATGAAGTGAGAAAGCAAGCTGCCAAGTTCAGGACTCAAACTGTGGTCCACCATGTAGGAGTCCAATGCCTTGATCTACATGCACCTGCTAGCCCCAATGTGAATAATTTATTAAGGGAATACTCCAAGAAGAAACCAGTGAGAAGGTAGAGAAGCACAATAAGGACAGAGATTTGTTCTGTCTTTTGACAAAAGAGCTGAGAGGTTACATCTCCACCAAGCCAGTTACTGGCTACAGGCTGCCAGACGGTAGGAAGGATGTAACTTCAGACACTTTTAGCTCACCATTCAACAGCTGGCTCTAGTGCCCAACTACAGTTCTTTGAAGATTTCAGTTACAAACCTTTAAGAGAAAAGTATCCAGAAGATGGGAAATGGTGTGCTGAACTGGTAAATAGGATGCAAAGGCTTTTAGTAAGGGCAGCAACAAAGTCTACCACAGGATTTTATGTAAGAGGGAAACAAACACCACTGCCAACAGAGATGTTCAATATAACCAGCAATTATTTATTTTAAAAAAAAATCTCTAGAAAAATAACAAAACTGCATTTTGAAAAGGTAATACATGGATAGCCAAGATTGACTAAACCCTGTATAGCCTATCTCTCTCACCCATTACTAAAACTTTTGAAGAAGATACAAAAAGTAACTACATGAGGATTTGGGAAAGTTAACAATTCCAGAGCAACCACTAGGAAAAAAAAAAAAAAAAAAAGCCAATAGATTAATTAAAAATACATATATGCAAAAAAAAAAAGCAAAAAGAAAGAAGAGGAAAAATAAAACAGACTTAAATCCAAACATAACAGTAATTATACTAAATATAAATAGTGTAAACATACCAAATAAAAATCAGAGATCATTGCACTACTGGGTGCAGGGTTTAAATGCTATGCATGTGGAGACGGATACCATATGGCTAGCCATGGTTCAAATACTGGCTCCAGTAGCTTGAAAAATATGCCTGGGATATGTGCATGAATGCCCAAAATCCTGATGGGATGGAGAAATAGAATAAAAATGATTGTGACATGACCACACCCCCACTGTGTAGTGCTTTCTCTCTCTCTCCCTCCCTCCCTTCCTCCCTCCCTCCCTCACTCCCTCCCTCCCTCACTGATGAGTGTATGCATTTTCTGGCAAGAACAAAAGAAAAATTTTTTTAGACAGAGATCATCAACTTTTTTTTTCCTTTTAAAAAATAAACACCCAACTGTAGTACTATATAACACTGAAGGGAAAAATAACAACTACCCAATTTATTCTGGAATAGAAAAAGAGAGTTACTATTTACTCAACTCATTTTGTGAGGTATACCTTACCTTGATTCCAACATACAATGAATACATTACAAGAATTTGGAGAACAGCATCAACAAACTACAGATCAATATCTTTCATAAATGTGCATGCAAATATCCACCACAAAATATTAGCAAATCAAATCCATCAATATTTCAAAGAATCCTACATCATGATCGCATGAGGTTTATCCTGGAAATACAAGGTTAGTTCAATCTTGCAATTAATATAAGTCATTATATTAACAAACTAAAGAAGAAAAGCCATGTAATCATCTTTTTTTAAATTTGCGTGTGTGTGTGTGGGTGTGTGTGTGTGTGTCAAAGGACACCTATGCTTGCCAGCGAGAGATGGAGGGGGAGAAAGCACCTCCAATAGGGCAGGGTCATGCCATAATTTCTCCTCCTCCATCCTGTCAGGATTCTGTACAAACATACATGTACCTGGTGCATCCTTCAAACCACCCAGTCTAGAACTCAAACCACACAGTCGCCCATGTATTATAGAATCTAGTTTCCCCACCAACAGGCCACCAGCTAGCCCAACATATGATCATCTTAAAAGATGCAAAAGCATCTGACAAAAGTCAACAATCATTTCTTTTTTTTTTTATTCTAGCAAGTTATAATTTAAGGAAATTTTTTTGAGAGGTTTTTGCTATAGGGCGTGTGCGCTCGCCAGAAAAAGAGAGAGAGACAGAGAGATAGAAAGTGAAAAATCACCCCTCAGAGGGGATGGCCATGCCGCAATCCCTTCTCCTCCATTCTCCTCTCGGGATCTTGGGCACACACGCACATGCGCCCAGAGTGAGTTCAAGTCACTGGGTCCAAGACTCGAACGCGGTCAACTACAAGGGAGTTCAGCAACATAGCCATTACGCTAACTGCTGGTCCTGGGAGTGTTTTTTTAAGAGAGAGATTTTTGCTATAGGGCACATGCACTTGCTGGAAAGACAGAAAGGAAGAGATCACCCCCCAGGGGAGGATGACCATACCTCAATCCCTTTTCCTCTGTTCTCCTCTTGGGATTTTGGGCACATATGCACATGTGCCCAGCATGAGTTTTAAGCACCAGGTCCAGAACTTGAACCACGGTTGACTAGTGTGGGAGTCCAGCGATGTAACCTTATGCCATTGCTGGCCCCAATTTAAAGGAATCTTCTTAACCCAATAAAGGCATCTATAAAAGTACCTACAGCTAACATCAAATTTAATGTTGAAAGATAGAATGTTGGGACGAGCAGTTAGCATAATGGCTATGTCGCTGGACTCCCATGTAGTCGACCGCGGTTCACATTCTGGACCTGGTGGTTTAAAACTCACGCCAGGTGCGTGTGCGTGCATGCCCAAGATCCCGAGAGGAGAAGGGAGGAGAAGGAATTGCGTCGTGGCCATCCCCCTGGGGGGTGATTTCTCACTTTCTGTCTCTCTGTCTCTCTCTGTCTGTCTGGCGAGCGCACATGCCCTATAGCAAAAACCTCTCCAAAAAAAAAAAAAAAAAGAAAGATAGAATGTTGACCCCTATAATAAAAATCAAGACAAGAATTGCTAAGTTTACCTCTTATTCAGCATGATAATGAAGTCCCAGCTAGTACAATAAACCAACAAGAAGGAATATAAAAAGCAAATAGATTTGCAAAGGAAGTAATAATATCCTTTTATTTATAGACAATGTAATGCCTATGTAGAAAACTTCAAGCAGTCTATAAAAAATAGCTCCTACAACTAGGAAATGAGTTCAGCAAGATCACAGGATATAGGGTCAATACACAAAAATCGATTACACAGTAGCAATAGCAATGCAATTAGAACATTTACCCCTAAAATAAAACACTCATGTATAAGTTCAATAAAATATATACAGAACCTATAGACTGAAAAACCAGAAAATACCGATAAAAGAAAGCAAAACAAACAAAAAAAATTCAATAAGAATGATGATTTGTGTTCAAGTATTAGGGATTCAGCATTGTCATCAATTTTCCCTAAAATATTTTATAGATACAACTCAATTCCAATCAAAATCTTGGCAGAAACCTTTGTAGGTATTGATATGCTAGGTCTAAATGTATTGGGGAGGGACCACCAGTTGGTGTAATTGCTATGTCACTGGACTCCCATGTAGCCAACCGCGGTTTGAGTCCCGGACCCAGTGTCTTAAACTCATGCTGGATGTGCCCAAGATCCCTAGAGGAGAACAGAGAAGGAGGGATTGCAGCATGGCCATCCCTCCTGGGGGGCGATTTCTTGCTTTCTGTTAATCTGTCTTTCTGGTGAGCACACACACCCTATAGCAAAAAGAAAACTCTCAATAAACAAACAAACAAACAAACAAATAAATAAATAAATGTATTGGGGAAAATGGAGAAATAGAATAGCCCAAAATTTTTTGAAATAAAGAAACAAAATTAGAGGACTCCCACTACCTGATTTTAATATTTGCCACAAAACTACAGTAATCAACAAAATGTGATATTGGTGATAAGATAGGCATACATTGGAGCCAGCAGTTAGCATAATGGCTATGTCACTGAACTCCCATGTAGTCGACCACAGTTTGAGTCCCGGACCCGGTGGCTTAAACTCACACCAGGCGTGTGTGCGTGCATGCCCAAGATCCCAAAAGAATGGAAGAGAAGGGATTGTGGTGTGGCCATCCCCCTGGGGGGTGATTTCTCACTTTCTGTCTCTATTCTTTCTCTGTCTTTCTGGCGAGCGCACGCGCCCTATAGCAAAAACCTTTCCCAAAAAAAAAAAAAAAAAAAAAAATAGACATAGATCTATGGAAAAGAAATAGAGTCCAGAAATAAACCCAAACAAATGTATTCAATTGATTCTTGACAAAAGTGCAAAGATAATTCAATAGGAAAAAACGTTTTTAGTAAATGATGGTTTAGTAATTGGATAGATAAAAAAGAGAAAAAAAATAACTAAAAAAAAAAAGGCAAACTGAATTTCATCAAAATTAAAAACTTCTGTCCCACCTGTTGTCAAAAGTGATAGCTCAACACTGAACAATGCTAAAAGCCATGTGGGAGCCCGAGGTTCCGTTCCTGTTGATCTGTACACACTGGGCCTGTAATCCTGGCTGGCTGAAGGAGGACAGGAGTGGATCACAGTGTGAGACTCTGTTGAGGCTGCTTCTCTCTCTCAAGAAATAAAGTAAATCAGGAAAAATATTAGAAACTGTGCTCTGTAAAATACATTGTTGAGAAAATGAGTCTCAGAAAATATTTGCAAACCACATATCTGACAAAAGACATATAAATCAGAGAGATGAAGAATCTCGAAACGCAACAAGATAACAAACAGCTCAATATTTATTTATTTATTTAAGTTTTTGCCACAGGGTACAAGCATTTGCCCAAGAGACAGAGAGAGGGAAAGTGAAAAATCACCCCATGCGGGAGGGGTGGTGGGGTGGTGGGGGGGAGGGGGGAGTGGCCATGCCACAATTCCTTCTCCTCCATTTTCCTCTTGGGATTTTGGGCACACATGCACATGAACCCTGTGTGAGGGTCAAGCCATCAGGTCTGAGACTCAAACCAGGGTCAGCCATAGGGGAATTCAGTGCCTTAACCACCATGCCACCTGCTGGCCCCAAATGGCCCACTTTTAAAAAGTGGGTAAAATATTTGAAAAAGACACTTTACCAAAGATGATATGTAGATGGCAAATAAATATATTTAAAGATGCTCGAAATCATTAGCCATCAGAGAAATGCAAATTAAAACCCTAGTGAGAGGGTCAGCAGGTGGCATGGTAGTTAAGGCGCTGGACACTCCCACATGGTTTAAGTCTTGGACCTGGTGGCTTGCTTTCTCACTTTCCTTCTCTATGTGTGCCTGTTTTTCTCTGGTCAAATAAAAATGACTGAATGAATAAATAAAATTAAATAAATAATTTTGAAAAAAAAAAACAGTGAGATACCTATCTATTAAAATGATTATATATTTTTTCTTTTTTTTTTTTTTTTTTTTTGGAGAGGTTTTTGCTATAGGGTGCGTGCGCTCGCCAGACAGAGACAGAGAGATAGAAAGCAAAAAATCACCCCCCAGGGGGGATGGCCATGCCGCAATCCCTTCTTCTCCATTCTCCTCTCGGGACCTTGGGCATGCACGCACACACACCCGACGTGAGTTTTAAGCCACCGGGTCCGGGACGCAAACCACGGTTGACTACGTGTGAGTCCAGCGACATAGCCATTACGCTAACTGCTGGTCCCCCAAAATGATTATATTTTTAAAATGACAATTTCAACTGCTGCCTAGGATGCAGAGTCACGGGAACTTTGAAATATTGGTAGCGAGAAAGCAAAATGATTAAGACACTAGAGAAAACAGTTTGGCAGTTTCTTATAAAGTTAAACATTCACTTACCATATGCTATGCTTAGAATGGGTCCACCAGATGTTCATGTGTTGACAACTGTTGCTACTGGGAAGGGGTTAAGAGGGTGGAAACTTAATCCAACTATGACACTGAGAGGCGGAGCCTTTGGGAAGCAGTTAAGCCTCAGAGTTGGGCCCTTAAGATTGGATACTCATTGGTTTATAAAGAGGGACATAGACACAGAAATAGATTTATGTTTGCTCTGGCTCATCACCTGATGCCTTGAGGACTCTGCAGAGAGACCCCACCAGCCCAAAGGTCCTTATCACATGAGAACCCTGGATCTTTCTTGAACCTTCGAATCATAAGCTAAACAGATCTCTGTTTGTATAAATCACCTAGTTTCAGGTATTAAATTTGTTAGCAACATAATGGACTAAAAACACCATATAACCCAGCAATCCTAAATCTAGTATTTAACCATGAAGATATGTTCACATCAAATCTTGTGCATAAATGTTTATAACAGTTTAGTCATATTCGCCAAAGAACTGGAACAAGCTGAATGTCCTCAAGTGGTGAATACATAAGCAAACTGTGGAATAGGCATACAATGATACTATTCAACAATAGAAAAAGAACAAACTACTGTAAATACAGCATGGATGAATTTCGAATGCATTGTACTGAGGAAAGGAAGCCAGCCTCAAAAGGCTACATATGATACAGTTCTATTTATATATCATTTTGGCAAAATCATAAGGAGATTGGAATTAGGTAAAGTAGCTGACTGCAAAGAGGCAACCTGAAGGAATCTGGAAGCAGGGGGATAATAGGTCTCTACCATATATTTTGATTGCTGTAGTGCTTTACTTTGTGAAAACTTACAGAACTATACACCAAAAAGGGTAAGTTTTACTTATACACATTAAAAAGAAATAGGATCAATTTCAGAAAACAATACTGAGAATAAAAGAGAGAGAACATTACCAATGCAAAAGAGATATTTTTGAATCATAACAACACAAATAACTTTATGCCAATTTTAAAATGTAGTCGATAAAGACCATTGTTTAGAAAATATAAATTACTAATATTGATTCAAAAATATTTTAGTACACAGAGAACTACTACATAAATTATACGTAGTGCCAGTCAAAATCTCCTCTCAAATAAATAGCAAGTCTAAACAGTTATATAGGCCAATCTTTTCTAGATTCTAAAATACCACTCTATCTTTTTAAAAAGAAAAAATATTCAAGTCATGTTATTAGATTACTAACTTCAGTACCAAAACTAGATAAAAATAGTACTAGAAAACAAATACAGATGTGTGTGTGTGTTTGTAGTGAGAAAGAGTTCATCAAGAATTCTGGATTTAGGATCAGCATACACAATCAGTAGTTCTAGAATTCAGCAATAAACCACTAAAAAGTATATTTGAAAGTGCCATTCATGGTAGCAATAAAAACTAGCAACAAATATAATGAAGCTGTTTAATATATTTATGAAAAATATTACAAGAATATAAACATACCAAAATACACGAAAATATATTCTACATTCATGGATGTGAAGACTCATTTTCATAAAAATGTCAAATTTTCCCGTAGCTTTTATAAAGCTATAAAATTAATAGTATTCCTGTTGGGACCAGCAGATGGCATAATGGTTATTTGCTGCACTCCCACATAGTCAACCGCGGTTAGAGTCCTGGATCCAGTGGCTTAAAGCTAATGTTGGGTGCGTGCCATGTGTGCCCAAGATCCTGAGAGAACAATGGAGGAGAAGGGATTGCAGCATGGCCATACCCCTTGGGGGGTGATTTCTTACCTCTGTCTCTCTGTCTCTCCAGCAAGCACACATGCCCTACAGCAAAAATCTCTCTCTTAAAAAAAAAAAAAATGTATTCCTGTTAAAATTCCGGTATCTTTTTAAAAAATGGAACTTGGTAGTGATTCCAACGAATACATTAAAGGTAGAAAAAGGAGAGACGAGACAATTTTTAAAAGAAAGGGCAAAGAGGGAACCAGCAGTTAGCGTAATGGCTATGTCGCTGGACTCCCACGTAGTCAACTGCGGTTCTCATCCCGGACCCGGTGGCTTAAAACTCACGCCGGGTGCGTGTGCGTGTGTGCCCAAGATCCCGAGAGGAGAATGGAGGAGAAGGGATTGCGGCATGACCATCCCCCCTGGGGGACGATTTCTCGATTTCTGTCTCTATGACTCTCTCTTGTCTGTCTGGCGAGCGCACGCGCCCTATAGCGAAAAACCTCTCAAAAAAGAAAGAAAGAAAGAAAGAACGAAAGAAAGAAAGAAAGAAAAGGCAAAGAGGAGCCAGCACGTGATGTGATGGTTAAAGTTCTGGATTCCCATATGGTCGACGTGATTCAAGTCCTAGACCCAGTAGCTTGAAAATCACCCTGAGAGAAGGGATTGCAACGTAGCCATCCCCCACTAGGGGGTGATTTCTCTCTCTCTCTCTCTCTCTCTCTCTCTCTCTCTCTCTCTCTCTCTCTCTCTCTCTCTCCAGCGAGTACATGTACCCTATGGCAAAAACCTAAAAGAAAGAAAGAAAGAAAGAAAGAAAGAAAGAAAGAAAGAAAGAAAGAAAGAAAAAGAAAGAAAGAAAGAGGGAGGGAGGGAGGGAGGGAGGGAGGGAGGGAGGAAAAAAAGAAAAGAAAGAAAAGAAAAGAAGAGAAAAGAAAAGAAAAAGTAAAAAGAGGGATATGTAGAGTTAGCATCACTGAAACAATGTGGTATTACATCAAGACAAATGTGACAGATAGATCAGTACTAGAAGAAAACACTGAAACAAACCCAGGCAAGTATGGAAACTTAACAGATAACAGAAACAGAGTTAGTGGAGAAAAACAAACTGTTAAAAATGGTTTGGAGACATATATCCATGATATATATCTATATATGCATCCATATGTAGGTATGTGTATATCTATTTATATATATGCATATATATCCATAAAAATACAGATACTGATATCCATAAAAGTATAGATATTGATATGCATCTCTGTGTGTGCATATATATAGAAGAATGTTCTCATATATATGCATACATATATATTCATACATTTCATTAGTTACAGAAAACATTCTAGAAATTATAAAACTGTAAGTATGAAATGTGAAAAGATTTAGAAAATTTCTTTTCACTCAGCTTTATTGAAATATAATTGAATAAAATCACATCTATTTGGTCTGACCCCATAGCTTGCTGGTTGGGGAAGCCAAATCACACATGGCTGATTGCAGTTCAGGTCCCAGTCCCAGTGACTTGAGAAAACAGACAGGGTGCATGTACTTAGGCAGCCAGGCACATGAAGGGACAGAGAGGTGAAAAAGAAGAGATTGAAGCATGACCATTCTCCTTTGCAGGTGTTTATTCCCTTTCTCTCTCTGGTGATTGCATGTACCCTCTGGCAATTAAAAAAAAGTGTATATATTTAAGGGGTACAATATGATGCCTTGATACATGTATATATTCTGAAATGATTAGTACAATAATGGTAGTTAACAAATCCATCACCTCGAACACTTTCTTTTTGTCATGGTGAGAATATTTCAGATCTACTCTCAGCAAATTTCAAGTATACGATATTATTAACTATATTCACATGCTATACATTAGAAACCAAGAACAGATTCATCTTTTTGGTTTGTTTTTCTGTTTGTTTTTTGTCTTTGCTATAGAGTATGTGCACTTACCAGAGAGAGACTGAGAGGGAAAGTGAGAAATCACCCCAAGTGGGTGACCAGGCCACAATCCCTTATCCTCCACTTTCCTCTAGTGATTTTGAGAAGTCACAGGAACCACTAAGTTGATCATGTGGGATCCAGTGCCTTAACCACTATGCCACCTGCTGACTCAAACTCATTCATCCTATAGCTACAAGTTTTTAATCTTTAACCAACCTCTCCCTCCCTCCACTGCCAGCCTCTGGCAACCACCATTCCACTCTTTGTTTCTGTAAGTTTGACTCTTTCAGATTCCACATGTAACTATCATATAGTATTTATCTTTTTCTTTCTAACTTCACTTAGCTTAATTCTCTCATGTTTCATCAAAGTTGTTGCTAATGGCAAGATTTCCGTGTATGTGTGTGTGTGTGTGTGTGTGTGTGCATGTGTGTATCCTTCAAAAAACACTTACATTCTTCCTATATCTTCACTATCATAAATAATGTTGGAATGATCCTAGAAGTACAATATAGCTTCATGACACTGATTTCATTTGCTTTAGACATATATACTTTCTAGTGAGATTGCTGAGTCATATAACAGTTCTATTTTTAATTTTTTGAGAATACTCCATTCTACTTTCCATAATGGCTATACCAATTTACACTCTTATCAACAGTGTGCAAGGGCTGTCTTTTCTCCACATTCTTACCAACACTTGCTATCTCCTATATTTTTGATAATAGCCATCCTAATGCATGTGAGATAATATCTCATTTTGGTCTTGATGAGTTGTGATGTTGAGCACCTTTTCATTTACTATTTAGCCATTTGTATATCTTCTTTAAGAAAAATCTACTCAGACCCTTTGCTCATTTTCACTTGGGTTATTCATTTTTTTGCCTTGGAACTGAGATACTTATATACTTTGGATACTAACCTCCATATGGATATATAATTTGCAAGTGTTTTCTACCATTCCATGAGTTGTCTCTTCATTTTGTTAGTTATTTTTCTTGTTTTGCAGAAACTCTCAGTTTGATACAGTCCCACTTATTAATTTTTCCTTTTCTTGATTGGCTTTGGAGTCACATCAGAATTTTTTAAACACAGTATCAAAAACATGAACCAGGCCAGCTGGTGGTGTGGTGGTTAAGGTGACTGGATTCCACATTGCTTTTTGAATTCCAGAGCTGGCAGTTTGAAAAACAAATTTGTCACATGTGCACGTGCACCCAAAATCCTGAAAGGAGAATGGTAAAGAAGGTATTACAATATGACTATCTCCCATAAGGTGTGCTTTCTCATTTTCCCTCTCTTTCTCTTTATCTCTCTGTCTCTCTCTAGTGAGTGCATGCATCCTCTAACAAATTTTTAAAAATACATACTATCAAAAAAATGATAAATGTAATTACGCTAAAACTTAAAAAAACTTCTATATGTGAAAGATATTGTTTAAAAAGTTAAAAATAAATTAGGGGCCAGCACATGGTATAGTGGTTATGTCACTAGACTCTCACCTAGCCAACCATGGCTTGAGTCCCAGACCTAGTGACTTGAAAATCATGCCGGGCACATGTATATGCATGCCCAAGATCCCAGAAGGAGAATGGGGGAGAAGAGATTGAGATCATCCCCTTAGGGATTGATTTCTCACTTTTTCTCTCACTGTCTCTGTCTCTCTTTCTCTGGCAAGCACACACACCCTATGGCAAAAACCTTAAAAAATAAAAGATACATCATAATCTAGGATTATATGTTCCAACAACCATAACCAACATCATATTATTACCAAGACTACATAAAGAACTCTGAAAGGCAATTAGAAACAAATAATTTAATGGTCAAATTCACAAGAGATGGAACCATAGTGAACTAAAACATGAAATCCTGCTTAATTTCACTAATATTTGGGGAAAATGCAAATCAAAACAATGAGATGCAATTCCATGTCAGAGTGCAGCACCAGATTGGTCAAAATTTTCTGGGAATATCAAGTGGTGGTTGTATTGGGAGGAAATCAAAACATTCACAATTTGTTGGTGAGAATTTAAATTGATCCAACTACTTTCAAAAACAAATTGGGGAACCAACAGTTAGCGTAATGGCTATGTCGCTCGACTCCCACGTAGTCGACCGCGGTTCGCGTCCCGGACCCGGCAGCTTAAACTCATGCCAGGCGCGTGTGCGTGCGTGCCCAAGATCCCGAGAGGAGAATGGAGGAGAAGGGATTGCGGTGTGGCCATCCCCCCTGGGGGGTGATTTCTCATTTTCTATCTCTCTGTCTCTCTCTGTCTGTCTGGCGAGCGTACGTGCCCTATAGCAAAAACCTCTCCAAAAAAAAAAAAACAAATAGGCAAAATAGAATAAAGTTGAGGGAACCAGCAGTTAGCTTAATGGCTATGTCGCTGGACTCCCATGTAGTCGACCGCGGTTCACGTCCCGGACCCGGTGGCTTAAAACTCACGCCCGGCGCGTGTGCATGCCGAGAGGAGAATGGAGGAGAAGGGATTGCGGCGTGACCATCCCCCCTGGGGGGTGATTTCTTGCTTTCTGTCTCTATGTCTCTCTCTCTCTGTCTGGCGAGCGCATGCGCCCTATAGCGAAAAACCTCTCAAAAAAAAAAAGAAAAGAAAAGAAAAAAAAAGTTGAAAGGGCATATATCCCATGGCTCAGTAATTTCACCTCTGGTTGTATACTAAAGAGGAACTAGCTTACCAGCTCAAGAAGCTCTGCTTAAATATGTTTACTGCAGCTGTGTAAAGTTCAACAAGAGGATAGGTGAATACTCATGGTATATGTATACAACAAAATATCACTCCACTTGTAAAATGAATGAACTCAATGTTTATACGTCTCAACAAGGATAAACCTTAAAAATATAATGATGCATAAAAGATAATAAAGTGGCAGATATGTACCATATGGTATCTTTTTTCTTGAAATGTATAACACAGACAGCGATTTTATATATGTGTGTGTGTGTGTGTGTGTGTGTATGTGTGTGTGTGTGTGTGTGTGTAATATGTGTAACAGATGTGTAATGGTTATATTTCTGGACTCCCACATGTCGATGGTTCCAGTCCCAGACCCAGTGGCTAGAAACTCATGCCAAGTGTGTGTACATGCTTGCCCAAAATCCCAAGAAGAAAATGGAGAAGAGGAGAAAGGGTCATGGCATGGCCATCCCCTCTAGGGATGATTTCTTGCTTTCTGTCTCTTTGTCTCTATCTCTCCAGTGAACACAGACACCCTAAAGCAAAAACCCCTCTTTTTAAAAAAAAGGTCAAGAAATGAGAGAGGGAGAGAGAAAACAAAGAAGATAAAGAAATAGAGGGATCATAGGGATATGAGTTATTGCTATATTTTCCCCAATATTTTGTTTCCTGTTATTTGAATTAATTTATAACAAAAATAGGAAAAAGAAGAAAGATATGAGAGAGTGAGGAGAAAAAGGACTAATAGAAATCACAAAAATGTTTAGAACAACTATCTCGGGGTGAAGCATTATGGGTAGATTTTATTCTTTTATTTACATTTTCATATTTTCTAAATTATCTCTGGTAAGCATGTACATCTTTTATAACCTGAACAAAAACAATAAATGCCCTTCTTAAAAGCACCTTACTAAGCTGTTGTGATTTAAAAGCCGGAATTGTGGAAGAGATGCTGATATTTTGGACATCCTGACTAGCTCCCAGAGCAACTTGTCCAAGACAGGTTTCTGGGAGAACTGATAAGGGAACAACCAAATTTAAATTTCAGTATCAGCACCACCACCTCGGGCCTCAGGAGGTGAGGGCTCCAGGAGCCTCCATGCCTCTGCCAGCTTCCCAGAGGACAAGGGCTGCAACAAGAGATAAAAGCCAGCTTTGTTGCTCTTTCTGAGAATCTCTGAAAATCATTTTTTAAAAAATTGAGGTGACTGTTTTCATGGCCTGGTTATCAAAAGGAGAGTCCCCTGGATGCCCTTAAAGACAGGGACAGGTATCTCCTAAAATGGTCAGCATGTGAGCATCATCTTATACCTGTGAGCACCCTGCTCAGCAACACAGACTTCCCAAGTATTCCTGAAAACAACCCCAACCAGTAGAGCTAGTTAATAATCATTCAATATATACTTCAAAATAAGAAGAAGAATAGATTTTGAATGTGCACAGTACAAAGTAATGATAAATCCTGGCGACTGTGGAGATGTTTATTGCCCTAATTTGATCATTACATGTTGTTTAAACCATGCTGCATCCCATACAACTATTATATGTAGATTAGAAATTAAAACAAACAAAAATTTAATTAACCACTTTAAAGTAGAAAAGCAAACAAGAACAAAAACAAAACAAAACAAAACGAAAATCCAGGAAGTCTTATCAGTCCTGTCTGTTTCATAGTAGAAAACCTGGGACTCAGGGAAGTTAATTAACTTGGACAGGGCCACACAGCAGTAAGTGGGGTGGAGTCAACACGCTACCTCAGGCACTACTGGTAGAATATTGGCACCAGTTACAGGCTAAGGGGAGAAATAATATCGAGTAGGAGTGGAACAGTCCCAAAGTCCTGAACTCAAGAGAGCAGCCCCAGCTATAGGGACAGGGTGGAGCCCAAGCAGAAATCAGACTCCCAGTGTTCAGTCCTTGACATCAACCCTCTAATCCCACTCAGACAGAAGCATCCTCGTAAGAGAAACTGCTACATTCATTGTGCCCACTGCGTCTTCCCACCTCCCACTTCTGCTTAATTACCAGCACTTAATGTTCGTGTATGAGAAGTTCAAGTACCTAGGAAAGGACAAAATGAATGGCAATGAGCAAACCCTAGTGTTTTCTCCCATCAGTCTTTCTGATTGCTCTTAACTCTATTTCCTGGACAGGATCTGTTGCAGTCAAGTTCCGGACTAGTCATTTTTTACCACCATCTGGAAAAACACACAGTACTTAGAGCAGCGGGGTCCCTCTTAAGATCTAAGCAGGAGGCAACCCACAGGGCAGCTATTCCCCCAACTTGAAAATGGTTCTTGAAGGCCCTGCAGGTTTCTGCACACCAACGATACACTCGAATTCCCAGGAGGGAAAGGAGGAAGCCTTCTGGACAGTCTCCTGACTCTCCCCAGGACCTCTGAGATGGCCAAGCCCAACCTTTAGCCCACCTCCATACTGGGCAGCTTCTTCTGCTACCCCATGAAGCAAGTTCAAGGAAAACTAGAACTCCTCATTTTTATATGAAAAGTGCCCAAATTCATTAACAGTGGTAACTAATTTTAAAAGGCTCTAAAATACTATTTGGATGAAATTAAATAAGCCTGGAGGTTGGATTTGGCATCTGGGCTACTGTTGGTCTATAGGCTGGCTGACAGCAGATATATGTAATATAATAAAACAACCACAACCATAGCAATGACAAAAGACAACTCTCACTTATCATGTCCTTACTACCTGCCAGACACCTTTGCTAAAAACCTTGCCATAAACTGATGCTAAACCAAGCTGACAGGAGAGTCACAAGCGCTTTTGGTACTCTTGACCCACCCCATGTCAGCAGCCATGGTGGTGGGCAAGTAGCCAGCCGCCCACCCCAAGGGCCAGCCCAGCCTCTCCACATTCTCACCACTGGGTTTTCTTTAGGGGTAGAGAATAAGGTTTTCCAGTGTGTAATCTGCTCTAAGACTAGGGGTCAACCGCCTAGAAGTGGGGTCCCCTGAAGGCAAACCTCCCAGGACAGATATCTGTCACCTTTGGAGAGGTAATTCTGAGAGACATCCTGCATGATATCTCAGGGGTCCCAGCGTAAGTGAGCCTCAGTAGGAACCAGCTCAACAATGTTCTCTTCACTTGCTTTTCCTCCTCCTCTATCTTACCTTCCCCGCCTCCCTCACCTCTGCCCCCTGGTATCACCTCCCGAGAAAATTGCCTGTTCTAGTTCTCCAGTCAGCCTCTGCTTCCAGAGAAACTCAAATAAGGAGAGTTTATAAATAAGACACTGAAGCACAGAAAGGTTAAGTAACTTGCCCAGAGCCACTCAGCAGACAAAGGACAGACTGAGACTGAATAAAAACTGGCTGGCTCAGGATCAGCAGATGGAATAATGGTTATGTCGCTGGACTCCCACATGGTCAATCCCAGTTTGGGTCCTGGACCTGGAGGCTTGAAATTCACACCAGGCACATGTGCGTGCATGGCCAAAATCCCGAGAGAAGAATGGAGAAAGGGTTGTGGTGTGGCTATCCCTCATGGGGAATGATTTCTCGCTTTCTGTCTCTCTGGCACTTGCACACGCCCTATAGCAAAAAATATCTCTAAAAAAAAATTAAAAACAGCTCTCACGTCCTACTCTTAACTATTGCCGTACCTCCTTCTTAAGAAAACTAGTCAGTCCTTCCAAGCCCTTGGCCAGTTCTTGTGCTCTGTGTCTGAACCTACCAGTGAGTCTGCGAGAAAGCACACCAGGAATGTAGCACACTCCTGCTGAAATCCAAGTGCCTACCCTGAGACCAGGCAAAGCTGGTTGTATGCATGGCCCAGAGGGTCTCAGGAAGACCTCAGGCCTTGTGGACTCAGGACACTGCCCCAGAGGCCCCAGGAACTTATTAGCCCTTTCCCGCCTTAGGAAGGGTCAGAGAGTTGGAGGGTCCTTGAGCTCCCCCTAGGGACCAACAAGATCCACTCAAGCCTGGAGAGTCAGCTCAAATAGCCTTGCAGGGAGAGGCCTAGAAGGACTTTGCTCTACAGATGGTAAGACTGGGAGAGGACCCCACTGAGGCCCATGATGTACAGAAAGCATGCAGACAAAATGGATGTATTCCAGGAGCTTTGCCTTCCCAGGACCCAGCATGTTATTCACTATTTCAAGTGAGAGTGAGGAGTTTGGGCCCAACCAAATAGGTCAGGAAGGAGCTGGGCTAGCCTGGAGAGAGAGGGTCCCCGGTGTGGGAATGCCGGATATGTAAGGCTCATCTCCCCAGCAAACAGTCAGGACTGAAGTCAGGGTCTCACCATCACCCCTCTGCAGGAAGCTGGACCTGCAGCATGGACTCTCTTTGTGGGCTCCTGGGCCGATGGACTCCTTTCCTGGGTCTCAGTCTCCCATGTACACAGGATGACAGTTTCCAACATGGATTAAGCTTTCCCCCACCCCCATGCCCCACTTTCTCGGCATCACAACAGTCCAATGGCTTAGGGGCACATGGTGATCTCCATCTTAGAGCTGAAGACACTAAGAAACAGAAAGGTTAAGTAACTTCCCGGAAGTCACACAGCCAATCCACAGCCCTGTTGAGCTTTCTGATTCCAGGAAGGCCCAGAAGAAGGGCCATGATAAACGGTGCTGGAGGTGACCGAGAGAGGGTGTGGAGAGAACTTGGCCTCAGGAGACATTTGTGGAAATGGCCATGTAGCGTTTCGCGTGCTACCCCTCATCTACACTCTCTTCTGGGAAAAGATCATTTCAGAGAGAACCTGGAGCCCAACACTCCCAGAATCCATAATAGGCATGGATGTAGAAGAAGAACTCTAAACAATCTCTGCATTTTGGAAACCTGTGCAGACAAATTGCATCCCTGAGCCAAAGGAGCAGATCACAGCCTATAGGGTGGGTACGCTGTGGGGCAGTGACCAGCAGCCCAGGACAGCATCCCGGGACCTACAGTACAGAGAGGCCGCCAGTCTGGGAACAGGAGTATATTCGAGCTGGAATCCCAGGCATGCATTCTGGGTTTGCCTGTTACCACCCCTAAGCCACTCCTGAAACTGCCCAGGAAAGACCTACTCTGAGACTGTACTCCAGCCGTGAAGGTTTAAGGGCCACATGGAGCAGAAAAATCACTGCATGGGCCACATTCTCAGTGGCAGGGCCACCACTGCCCAGCCACTCTGGACTCCCTCTTCTCACACTGCCCCAGCTCTGCAGCCTCAGAGAAATACTGGGAGAGCAGAGATTCCGAGGCCAGCATCAAAGGGTTGGCAGGTAGTCACTGCCCCAGGACCCCACCTCTGCCACCCTTGCATTGCCACAGCAGAGTGGCATGCTGTCAGTCACCCCAGCCCATAAGCAAGGTCATGAGTGACCTGCACAGTTAATCTCCACAGACATGGAGACCCAAGGTGCCTCTTTAGCCTCTTCATGTCCCCCCACAGTCATGAGGCCTCCCTCAGGACCAGTGTGCAGCCGCTGACTTCCATCAAGACAGAGGCCAGCCCTGCCTTTGCTCACCCCACCCCATCACTTCCACCTAATGCCCCAGGCCTTTTAAACTCTTCACAGCACTCTCCCAAGTCTGACCTTGGGGTCCTGTCTGGAGGGCCCTCGGTCAGTCCTACTCAGTGGTACTTGGCCCCTTCCCCAGAGGAGCAGGATGTTAAGTTCAGAGGGGATGCAGGATGAACAGAGGCCCATAGAATGGCTGGCACACCCAGCTTACTGCTTGGACCCAGACTTGTTATGACTATGGAACCTCCCTCAGTTACCTTAGCCACAGGAGGGGAAGAACAGCACCCAGAGTCCAGGAAAGGGGGTAGCCTGGGAGAGCCGCTTGCTTACATCCATCCTGACGTCGATCCTGAGTGTCATGGCAGCTGTGCTGAGGAGAGACCTGAGTTCCAAAGAGGGCACCCACCAAGGTTGGCTGGAGGGCAGACTCTGATGCCACGCCCCTCATCCATCCCTCCTGCATGCTCCTGGCCAGCACCGTACTGTCCACACATCCGTACGGCAAACACAGAGCACGAAGGTCAGACCCTGTGGAGGCTGCCTGGCATGCCCATGGGTTCTAGGTGGGACTCTGGACCAAGTGCTCCTTGAAGGAAGCCACCTTGCCAGGTCCCTCTCAGGGCCCAGAAATGCACACATGGTGGCCTCTGTTCTAGAATTCTCTCTCATGGGACTAGGGAGAAGGCAGGGCCACAGACCCCAGAAAGAGTGTTAAAAAGCACTTGTAGGACCCATGTGATAGATGACAGAGGATACACCATGTCTCAAGGTCAAGTTCCTGATTTCCATACAATACTGTAGTCACATAGGATGCAATAGTGGAGGAAAAGGGGTGACAGGGACACAGGACCTCTCCCCTATTTTTGTGGCTCCCCATTGATCTACAATTATTTCTAAATAAAAAAGTGATTCCTCAAGTGCTTGTAGGGAGGTAAGAATGTGCAGATGTTTCCATGTGATCTTCTGTGCCAGCTGGGAAACTGAGAGGGGATTATCAAGGTGCAAGGGTGCCATCCTGGGCACGGTCTGCTTGCCTGTGGGGCCTGACTTCCAGGACAGCTCCAGCTCAGGACCAGTTCCTTGTCTTCTCATCCACTTGTGGTTTGCCAAGACAACCCCAAGGACAAGGCCAGCTCCTTGATATGAGCAGGAGAGACCCTGATTTACTTCGGGGTTGGGAAGGCTCCTGGAGGTGCTGCAGGGGCTTTCAGGAGGAGGGCAGGGGAAACGATTAAATGTCAGGGTGTTTCATTGACTGGAGTTGCAGCAGCCCGATTTACTGTTCCAGGAAGAACCGGAACAAGGGCCGTGATAAACTGAGTGCCGGAGGTGACCAGGAGAGGGTGGGAGAGAACTTGGCATCGGGAGAGATTTGTGGAAATGGCCTTAAGTGGGAAGAATTCCCTCATGTGAAATATACTCCACCAGGCCCCACCATGGCAGCGCGTGCTGGGTGCTGCTGCTTGGCAAGCTGAGGCTGCATGGAAAGCCCGTGTTTGATTCCCAGCCCACTCCAAAGAGCCAGGTGCAGTGGCACACCTGTAATCCCGGTTACTTAGGAGGCTGAAGCAGGATTGAAACACAGTAAGATCCTGTCTAAAATACCACACACACAAACACACACACACACACACACACACACACACACTAAAATAATCTCCAGCACCCATTCTTTCCCACTGTGCTCACCAGGAACAGTCCCACATGTCATCCTGAAATCTGGGGAACGACAAAGTCCCTGGCCCACCCTGGCCCAGGCCCTGCAGGGCAGTGTGCCAGGCCCACCCACTGCCTGGGGAAGCCGACACTGATGCGTGTTCAACAGCAGAATATTTCTTTGCACATAGTTCCATTCTAAGTACTTCTTACATCCATCATTTATTGCCTGCATAGATCCCTGAAGGAAGGCCCATTTCCTAGGTGAGAAAACTGAGACTGAGAGAGATTAAGGGGCTTGATAAAGGTCATAGGGTCAGGTCTATCAGATCCCAAGCTGATTCTTTGATAAGCTGTGACATGCCTGACACACCTCAGCAGTGACTGAGGAGGCCTAGGATGGGGACTGTTGCAGTTTCCAGAAGTCAGGATGGACTCATGAGTGAGGAATGCAGGCAGTGAGCTCCAGAAGGCCCAAGGTGCTCTCTCTGCTACTCAGAGCCCCTCGATGTCCCCCCAACATGAGCAAAGTCCACAGTCAGCCACCCTCACATTTGATCCTGAGGAAGAAGAGAAGGTCCAGCCAGCCCCACGTTGTAGATGGTAAAGCGGAGGCCAGGGCCTCACAGTAGAGCTGACACCATACCAGGCCTTTCAACTCTGGGTCGTTGAGAGGCTCTGAGGAGAGGGGGTATTGGTAGGACTCCGTGGGGACTGGAGCTCAGAGAGGGCAGTGAATCTGGGAGACACAGTATAGCTGCAGTCCATGTACCTGGGAACCGAGGACCCAGGTTCCTGTCTGCCCCAAACCATCATCTGTTAACATCTTCCTCCCATATCTATAATCCTCCCCATTGGTGCAGAGACTGGCACACCAGAACTCCTGCAAGGACTCTTGCCTGTGGGCCAGGTTTCCTGGAAGCAGACTAGAGGTATTGGCCTAGTTGGACTGGCCTGAACAGGACCCTTAAGTCAGAGGCCAACTAAAAGCCTCCAGTCTGGTGTTCCCAGAAAATCCCCTTAGAAATACCCAGATAAGTCCAAAAATGCACGAGGTTTGCATCAGTCCACATTTCCCTTGGGAGGTGGGCTGAGTGGAAGCCAGGGGTTCTGTGGGCTGTATGCTTGGGTTGGCCAGAACATGAGCCTACCCTTTCTTTCTTCTTTGCAGTCCTGTGTGCAGAAAAGAGCTCAGGAGTCTGATGAGGTAGGCCAGGCCCTGCATCCAGCTGCCCTTCAAAACTATGACCATCTGTGAAGTGGGAATGGGAGCATGGACTTGGCAGGGATGTAGAGAAGATGAGCTGAGACAAGTGCAGAAAGAGTGTCCCCATCCACCAATACCCCAGGCCAAGGGCCCCCCTCCACCTCCCCATATCCACCCCTCTCTGAGGGGCTGCCCCTTCTGTCCTACTAGATAAGAGACACCTCTACAGGTGGGATGGTGCTACTGGGAGGCTGAGGCAGGAAGATTCCGATGTGGTGAGACCCTGTCTCACCTGATGAGGTAGGACAGGCCCTGCCTCAGGCCCTGTCAAAAATCTCTCTCTCTCTCTCATAAATAAATAAACTTTAAAAAATGTTAAGTCTCCTAAATAAAAAAAGAAAAGAAAAAAAACCTCTGGGATTAACAGAAGTCATGTGCTATTTAGAAAAGAACAATAATATCATCCTATCAAAGCTTACAGGATCCAACCAAAAGAAAAAATTAATATCCTTGGTTGATCTCATTACTGAATAAGAATGAAAATAAATGAACTAAGCCTCAACTCAATACACTAAAATGTAGCAAAAGAAAATACAATTGAAGAGAGGGATGGCCCTATGGCATAGCAGTTAAGCCCTGTGTATGGAGAGATGGATCCCACATGACTGACCACAGTTCAAATCCTGGTCCCGATGGCTTGAAAAACACACTGGGCATGTGTGCGTGTATGCCCAAAGTCCTTTTTTTTTTTTTTTTTTTTTTTTTTTGAGAGGTTTTTTTTTCACTATAGGGCTCATGCCCTCGCCAGAGAGACAGAAAGCAAGAAATCACCCCCCCGGGGGGATAGCCACACCACAATCCCTTCTCCTCCATTCTCCTCTCGGGATCTTGGGCACGTGTGCACACGCACCTGGCATGAGTTTAAGCCACCGTGTCCAGGACTTGAACTGCAGTCGGCTACATGGGAGTTCAGCGACATAGCCAGTATGCTAACTGCTGGTCCTGCCCAAAATCCTGATGAAGAAAAAGGATTGCAGTGTGACTGTGCCCCTTTGAGGGGTACTTTTTCTCTCTTTTTCCAGCAAGCACATGCACCTTCTGGCAATTAAAAAGAGAGAGAGAGAGGAAAAAAGTAAGAGAAACAGGTTTCCCATAAACAGCCTTCTGTCTCAATTTAAGAAGGAAAAATTTCCAGTCCCACTTCATTTACACATGGACAGTTTGCATAAAATAACACAACACGGTGTTCAAGAGTATTTTGTAGACCATTTTACTTAGTAATTCATTGAAATAAACATTGCCGGAGATTTCCTTAGATAAAAACCATGTAATACATGAAATGAATCCAGCTGAACTTCAGTGTGCGAGAACCAGACCAGACTTGTGAAGGGGCACCACTGGCCTGCATGCAGCATGACCTACCATGAGCCAATCTAAGCAGTCCAGAAAACCCTCATAGAGCACTTCCTTTCCCCACCCCTTTTTTTCTTTATCACATCCCCTCAATATTTAACTCCAGCTAAGATTCAAAAACTAAAATGCTATACTTACAAGGCTTTTATAACCAACATGAATTTTTTTCTTTTTTTTAAATTATTTTTTAGCAGAATGAGATTTTCACTATAGGGCACATGCACTTGCTACAGAAGGAGAGAGAGGGACAGAGAGACCGAAACGAGAAATCAACCCCCGGGGGGAGATGACCATGTCAGAGTCGCTTCTCTTCCATTCTCCTCTCAGGATTTTGGCCATGGATGCACATGCATCTGGTGTGTTTCAAGCTGACTCTATGACTCGAATTATGGTTAACCACGTGGGAGGCCAGCACCTTAACCACTATGCCACCTGCTGGCCTCCAAAATGAATTTTTTTATAAGGTAAACTGATGATTATAATAATGGTAAGGTGAATTCACACTAGTAATCAATAACTACATAGTAAGATTTTTTTCGGTTTTTGTTTACAAAAATGTCTATGAGCAGAAAAGACAATGGGGGCAGAAAATCTGAATCAAGTCCTACAGAAAGTCCAAAATGAGTGACTTTGAGGAACACAGTATGGTCTATACATGAATTTGGCAAAAGACTTCACCAACGCTAATGCTAAATCTGGCTGAGGACAGACCCCATAACTCTTTATTCATGTCTTTGGAAATGTAGAACAAGCGGACTCCTCATTCTAGTCCATTCCATGGCTAAAACCAGAAAATATCTAAAACTGACTCATTTATTAAAATAGAGATTTATTCAGCTCATAGTTTAGAGGTCCAAGGTCCAGGGGCCACATCTGGTGGGGCCTTGCAGAGTCCCTGACCCATGAGAGTGAGAGCAAAACAGTGGAGTCCATCCACGTGTGTCTCCTTCTAAGCCTACCAGCACTCAGTCATAGGGGCCCCATCCTAATCACCTAAGCACTCCCAGAAACCCCACTTTTTTTTTTTTAAGAAAGATTTTTGCTATAGGGTATGTGTGCTCCCCAGAGAGAAAGAGAGAGACAAAGAGACAGAAAGCAAGAAATCATTCCCAGGGAGATGGCCATGCCATAATCCCTTCTCCTCCATTCTCCTCTAGGAATCTTGGACACACCCACACATGTGCCTGGCATGAATTTTAAATCACCAGGTCCAGGACTTGAACTGCAGTCGACTACATGGGAGTCCAGCAACGTAACCATTATGCCACCTGCTGGTCCTAAGGCCCCACTTTTGATACTATGAAGCTATTAAGTTTCCTCTTAATAGCTTCCCACTGCAGCCAAGGTCTAGCACATGAATTGGGGGACATTCAGACCACAGCACTCCCCTACTTTTCTGCCCACAGGTCACATGACCGAAAACCCAGTCTCCTCTTGCATCTTTAGGGTTTGTAATGGGGGCCCCTCTATCAGCAGCCTATGAAGGTGAGGAGACAGAGGCCCCAATGCGGGGCTCGTGGGGCCCTCCAGAAAGCCTCCTATTGTGTTGGGCCCCAAGTAAGGGCACACTAAAGAATAGTCACTATAAAATTTTAACATGACTAAACGAAGTTCCCTCTTATCAAGAAACAAGACTACGACCAGCAGTTAGCGTAATGGTTATGTCGCTGGACTCCCATGTAGCCCACCGTGGTTCGAGACCCAGATCCAGTGGCTTAAACTCATGCTGGGCACGTGTGCATGTGTGCCCAGGATCCCGAGAGGAGAATGGAGGAGAAGGGATTGTGGTGTGGCCATCCCCCCTGGGGGGTGATTTCTCACTTTCTCTCTGTCTCTCTCTGTCTCTCTGGCAAGCGCATGCACCCTATAGCCAAAACCTCCCCCCCCAAAAAAGAAAAGAAACAAGACCAAAATAATAAGAGATGATGAGAAAGAAGGAACAAGGAAGAAAATGAGGGGGAAGGAGAAAGAAGAGGGATGGAAGGGGAATAGAAGGAAGGAAGTAGGAAAGAGAGAAAGGAAGATACAGATAAATACCTACCATCTTTGAATTTTGACAGATCTGCTAATCAAAACAGAATTATCAGTGTTCAGCTCAGATGACACTAACATGATCTCCTCTTGGCCCATAGCAATGATTACCTGTATGATACATACATTTTGACTAAGATTATAATTAACTTAGCAACTAATGTCTTTTTACCAACTTCATTGTGGTACAATTTATATACCATAAACACTTGAAATTACTTTTAAAAAAACAAAATGAGTGACTATGATATGAACAATGTTATCAGAGAAAAGGCCTCTGTGAAGTAATTTGGGGACCTGCAATTTAAACATGCACTGAACTGGATCTTCCCTGAAATGTGGCCTCCAAAAACTGAACCCTATGATTCCACTCCTAAAAAAGAGCCAAGAAGGCCAGCAGATGGTGTAGCAGTTATGTCACTGGACTTCCATATGGACAGCCACAGTTCAAGTCCTGGATCCAGCCACTTGAAACTCATGCCAGGCATGTGTGCATGCATGCGTGCCCAAAATCCCAAAAGAAAAATGGAGAAGGGACTGTGGTATGGCTATCCTCCCTGGGGGGTGTTTTCTCAATTTCTGTCTCTTTGTCTCTGTCTCTCTGGTGAGTGCATGCACCCTATAGCAAAAAAACTAAAAAAAAAAAAAAAAAAAAAAAAAAAAAAAAAAAAAAAAAGCAAGCCATGAGCATGTAGATTCCAGCAGGCAGATGCCATTGTGTGGGTCCAGAATTCTGGACATTCCTGCAGCCTAAAGAGCCCCATTTCCTTGTACAAATGATTTCTCTGAAAGCTGCTAAAAAGGATTGTGGGCTATAATTAGAATAATGCCCTACAGGATTACATTCGCAAATGTAATTACATAATCGTTTAGAGCTCATTGGCATGGTGAAATGACATAGTTTCCTGAGGAGGGGAGTGAGGCTGGGTACCAGGCACATCTTCTGTAGTTGGGCAGTCAAGACCCCTGTCCTACATCAGCTGAGCCTGGAAATAGTTGAGGATGAACCTGAAAGTCCTTCGATTCTCAATGGACTTGTCTTGATCTCAGTCTACCGAGGACTACATAGATGATGTGGAAATTGTCAAAGATGACCAAAGCTGAGGTTCTCAACTGGCTCCAGTTAAACACACCAGGAGAGAGAAGGTGGGTTTGAGATCCATCCACCACTTCTTGTTTGTTTCATGAAAATCCTGTCTATAGTACAAATGGTGGTACAAGCGCAGTGTACCAAGCACATTGCAAAGTGCATAGGATCTGTTGTCCTACTCTTCTGAAGCCTGAGTAGCGCTCAGCATTTGGGCATGTCTCAAGTACCATCTAACTAAAGATATGGAATCATTCCTGTTTCACAACTGAGAACAACACAGCTACACACACCCCGGGCTTCCCAAGATGTCCCGATCCCATATCATTTTAGCTGTGGTCTGCACAATGTACTCCACTTTCCCTAACTTTGTAAGATGTTCCATATATTCACATGGACATCTGAGGAAAAGAAAATACCTTTTATCAATCCAAGTGTCCTAAATTTTGGTCTAGGGGAAAAAATATGGTAGCTTTATAAGTAGACCACAGCCTTTGAAAGCCATGACGATAAATCGCATTAATTTGGACCCCATTAATCTGGAGTATGTGCTAATCCCACAGGCCTAGGAGGAAGCTTAGCTTTGAAGAAAGAGTTTGCTTTCTAAGCAAAGAAGGATGCAAACAAGCCACAGTAAGTATAACCTACTTAGAAGCAGATGTTGTCCTTAAAGGCAAAGATGCACAATAAAAGAGGGCTATTTGGGAGTCCTAATCCCTCAGCTCACCCACCACGTTAGGGATCAACCATCCCAACTACAGTGCAAAGTGGAATTCAGGTCCCTCACTGGTTCCAGCCACCACAGCATTCCTCCAATACTGGCATCAAAAATAGGAAGGCTCCTGGAGTCTAGTGGCCCTGCAGTATCCTTGGGAAAACAGAGGGAAAGAAACCAGCTCAAAGTCACACATCTAGCAGTTTGGCCTGTGATTAGAGTCTCCCTCTCACAGATCAGGGTTCTAATCTCAGCTCTAACCATGAGACACTGGACGAGTTGCTTAACCCATTGAGTCTCCTTGTGCTCAGGTGTGTAATGTAGGCTGGAGCCTTCCCACCCACTGAGGTCTAGGTAAGCTTGGCCCAAATGCCAACTTCATATTCTGTGTAAGTCCAATGCCATCCCCAAGGGACGTACAAATCCTCAGGGTCATCTCTGCCCCAAACCTTGCTTTCCTGCACACTGTCTCTGTTCCTTACTGCACTGACTCAGATGGGATGCCCAGCCTCATCCTCAGCTTGCACCCACACCTTGATCAATGTGGTAGACTTTGTTGAAGGGCACTGTCTCAGGATATATAATTAGCTCTAGGCAATTCCTTAGAAAAGGGGTGGCAGCCAACACTCACTCAGCCAGGGGGAGCAGGAGCCCTTTAGCCATATCTACCAAGGCCCACACAAGGCAGGAGGTAGAGATGTCCTCTGAAGCTTCATTGCAAAAGCTCAGCCTTGAAACTCCCAAAACATCCTGGCCCAAACCTTAAACATTCAGCCTACCACTCCCAAAACATTCTGACCCATATTTTAGGGTGTCCCTCACCCATATCTTCCACCTTTGCACCCTCTTGCCTATTTCCTCATATTCTCTGCCCCTCTTTCTCTTTTGATTCCTCCACTTCTAGAGAAACAACAAAAAATCTTATTTTCCTGTGCAGAATAGTTTAATCATTCTCTTTTTCTCCTGTTGCCTGAACTGCTGCAAACATCCTCTGAACATAGTGCTAGGGTTTGAATGTGTTTCCCAAAAGGCATGTGTTAGGAGCTTAATCCGTTGGCCACAGTGGTAGGAGGTGAGGCATAGTAAGAGGTGATTAGCCTGCCTGGGAGAGCCCCACCCTCATGAATTGTGCTGTTATCACAAAAATGGGTTCATTATAAAAGGGCAAGTTCACTCCCCATCCCCCTTTGCCTCTTGCCCTCATTTTCTGCCATGGAATGATGTAGAAGAAGGCCCTCATCAGATAGAAACCCCTCCACTCTGGCTTTCCCCATTTTCTGGTTACTATAAATTACCCGGTCTTGGGTATTGTGTTACAGTACTGCGAAACAGACTAAAACACCTGGTGATCAACATCCAGACTTGGCAGTGTTAGCACTGAAATTCCCACATCCCAGGAAACCCCTCAGTCCCAAGCAAATCGGGGAAGTTGGTCGCCCTCTGAATTGCTCTTTTAGCCACTGTGATTTAACAAAGCTCCCTCCTAAATGGATAGTAAGTATGATGTCGGCTAAGACAGCTAATCATCTCTTCTTCTTAATCGTGAATGGGTGCTGAATTACATCAAGTGCTGCTTCAGCCGCTATTAAGAACTCACATTAGTTTAATCTACCACTGAAGTAAGCTATGTCAGTGTGTTTTCTAATGCTGAATCATCCTTTGTTGCTGTAATAAGCCACATTTGTACACGCTGTACATTTCTTAAGATCTCATGCTTGATTTGATATACTAATATTTTATAGGTAACATTCGTTCCTAAATGAGGTTTGCTCACAGTTTCCTTTGCCTGCTTTTGTCTGCTGTTGGTGCTTGGAATAGACTTGCCTTATAAAATGAGTTTGAGAGCGTTTCCACTTTTTTCACACCTATTTCCCTCCTGCCTGGCCTGAGAACATGAGTGAAAAATGAAAGAAGAAAGGCATTCAAAGTCATTATGCAGGAAATTTGCTTCAAGGTGAAGGACTTCATCTTTACATCCAAAAGGCACAACATGTTCAGGAAAAATGTATTCAGAATGGCAGACAGCAAGGAATATAATGGTTAAATAAAGAAAAATAAATCTTCATACACTTACAGGAGAAAAAGGAGTGTTTTCAGAGGGAGAGGAGACTCAAGAACTCGCTCTGCATCCAGACTGTTCTTCAGCAATTTTCAATCCAGAAGATAAGGGAGCAACATCTACAAACTGTAGTGAAAATAAGAACCTGAAATGTTATGACCGTTCAATTTGTCATTTGAGAAAAAAAAAAAAAAAAAAAACAACAGGCAAACATTCTCAAAGAGCCTGAAAGAACTCAGAGAATAGAGCAGCCATGAACATGTCTTTAAAATCTCATTGACAGTTAAATCCAGACAAAGTATATCAAAAAATAAAGGAAATGGAAGAAGCTAAGGTATTAGGGAGAAAGATGACAGGTGGGAAGAAGTGACAGGGACCCTGTGAGAGTTGAGGGGGAAGGGCAGAGGGGAAGTAAATGCAGGGGGTAGGGGGAGAACCAGGGAAGGAGAGGAGGAGGGAAAGGCAGGGAGAATTCTCAAGGCTAGAACAAAGCCCCTGGAAAGGCAGTTTAAAGGGAAAACTGGGTATGGTTTAAGCTGTCCTTAAAATATAAAAATCAAGAGACAGTCATCCTCTAACACGAAGCACTCGGATAACATAGCACCAACGCTGCTTGGAAAGAAAACAAACCTGTTTCACGATAAAATAAAGCATCAGAAAAAAAAAAAAAATAGAGCATCAGGATAGGGAGGAAGAAAACCCTTGAAATAGAAAAGTCATGCAAAATACGAGAAGCATTGAGTGCAATAAAATAGAGAATTAAATGAAACCCTGTAGGACCGACCACATAGCCTAGAGGCTGAAGGAGCAGAAGCAACCGGGCTGACCCAAACTGAATCCAATACTCCGCACGTCCACACTCCTGTGGTTTGAAAAACCTGCTGGCTCCTGTGCATGTGGACTGGGTGGAGAAATGGAGAAGGGATTGTGGAGCGACTTTGCCCTATCAGGGGAGTGATTTCTCTCTCTCTCTCTCTCTCTCTCTCTCTCTCTCTCTCACACACACACACACACACACACACACACACACAAGCATATGCATCCTCTAGTAATTAAAAATGAATTAAAATTTTTAAAAAGAAACACTGTAGAAGATAATTCAAACATTCTAAACTTAGACAAGTCTAAAAATAAAACTAATAAAAAAATTGGTAGAGGACCTTCATTTTAAAAAAAACCAAACTACTAATTTCCTCATCTTTTACAACATACAATCAGTTGAAATTGTCTAGAAGAGAAACATCTTTAATTTAAAATAATTTCCAGCTTTAGGCCAGCAGGTTGAATGGAGGTTAAGGTGCTGGATTCTACATGGCCAGCTGTGCAGTTTGGTTCAAGTCACCGACCCAGCATCTGGATCATGCCGGGCATGTGTGTGTTTGTGCCCAATATCCTAAAAGGGGACTAGAGGAGAAGGGATTGTGACATGGCTATCCTTTCTGGGGGAGTGATTTCTCACCTTCTTCTATCTCTCTGACTCTCTGGTGAGCACACATACCCTATAACAACCACCACCAAAAAAAAAAAAAAAAAAAAAAAAAAAAAAAAAAAAATCCCAGCTTATATTGTCTGTTATAACGTATTCCCCCTGAATCTTGGGAACTCTTTTAAGCATCATTTTTTTGTGTGTGAGTTGAAGAAACATTGTTCTGAAGCTCAACTATTGTTTGTTTTACTTCAGATGTTTCCTGGCTGCTATTAAATTCAAGTAAAATTCAACAATTTTATTTTAAAGCGATGTGTGTGAAATAATCTCATTTTATCAAACTGCTTCTATTTACTTAAGTTTATATATTCCTAGAGAGATACCTGGAATGACCACCACCTAATGTTAACAATTATTTCTGGATGGTGAGATGTTGAATTGCATGTCAGAATTCTCTTTTCATTTTCTTTTTGCTTCTTTCCCTTGAATAGTTTGTGAGCATGTATTATTTTTATAAAATCAATAAAGCTGCATTCTTAGAGGAAAGAACGAAAAAGAAAGGAAGAGAGGGAGGGAGGAAAGAAAAAGGGAAAACCATTACAGCTCTCAGGCCTTCGGCTCAGTTTCCCCCCCTCGGCATTTACAGGGAATCAGGGTCAGTGCCCCTCCTGGTCAGCCCTTAGCAGGCTGCCTCCCCCTCCCAAACACATCCCATGATCCCACACAGCAGTGTGGTGAGGGCCCCAGCCAAGAGTCGCTCAACCCCTTGAGGCTCCTCAGAAGGTGAAGGGAGAGAACTGACCCAATATCAGGCTTTAATTTTGCCCTAAAGAGGATACAGCTTTCCTTTCCACTTTTCAATATCTCTCATTCCCTCAGAAGTAAATGCAGATTTGGCAGGAGCTTATAGCCCCTGAGGTCAGCGTGGTCAGAGGCCTGGGCTGGGAGCCACAAGACCAGGCTGTCCATGGCCTTGCTGTGTGACCTTAACAAATCTCTTCTAGTGTCTGAGCCTCAGTTTCCCTCATGTACAATGAGAAGATCTCCAAGGGACTTACAAGCTCTGAGGTTCTGGAATATGATAAATTCTCAGCAGCAGTGGCAAAGTAAACATGGGATGTGGTGCTAGGCTTGATGTCAAGGGTGTTCCAACCATCCTTGCTTTCCCCAGATAGATGAGGAGACAAGTCCCAGCAATTTGCTCAAGGGCACCCAGCTAGTAAGTGAGTTGAAGCCAGAATTTAAGCCCTCTCTCTCTCTCTTTTACTCTCTCTCTCTCTCTGAAATCTTGCTTTCACCTATCCTTCCCTGCAATGCCCCTAGTCCTGAGCTTAGTTGAAGCAATGACACAAGGGTTGGACCTTTATTGCCATTCTAGACTTACGCCATAGGATGGAGTGGAGAACCAGGAGACACTAATGGAGATGACATGCTCAGAGTAAGGGAGGGAAGAGACAGACGCACAGGGCCTCCATTGCACTCTTCTGCTGAAGGAGTTTGCGTGGAGGGGGAGCATACCTGGAGGGACAGCCAGGACAGGAGAGCTTAGAGTCCAGTGAGAGTAGTGGAGAACATAGACACAACGCGCTAGAGAGGAGGCAGTCAGGGGACAGTCACCATCTTTCAACAACAGAGTCTTTTTCAGGGATGAAAAAGGGGCTGGTTAGAATAGGCGTTAGGTGGCAAGTAAAAGGAACTGATGTCAAGGTAGCACCAGGCAGTAAATGTACACAGTGAGGAGGGCCCAGAGAGTTGTCCCATCACCCAAGTATCTGGGGAGAGCCTGCGAGTTCCCCTGTTGTGGAGGCTGTGGTGAGATCTACTGCCCTGGAGAGGCTACAAATTCTTTAACTGCTGAGACCTATCACCTTCTCAAAACAACATCTTGATGTTCCTTTAGGTCAGCGTGCTTCACTGATCTTAAGATCCTGTGATTCTGAGAGTTAGATGACCCAAAACTGGCCACCTTGAGAGTTCCAGTCCCCTGGCCATTGCCAGGGGATTCAAGTACAGAAATACGACTGCAATAGGTCAATGGTACTCATCCCTGTGACGAAGGGAAGGGGACTCTTTCTGCCTGGGCAGCTAACCTGTTCAGATAATAACCTATTAACAAAGGAGGCATCTGCATGGGGAGTCTATAAGAAGATTAAACTGAAACAGAGGGTGCTAGACACATGGAAAGAGATCAATGGATCAAACCATGCCTAAACCTGGGAGTTACCAAGTCGATAAACTGATCTCTTTGCTTTATTCAAGATTTCTTTTTGACGGATTTCTACTATCTGCAACTACAAGTATCCCAATAAAGCTGTCTCCGGAGGCCCTTCAGTTGGGATTTGGGGATTCCTTTATCCTATAAGTGTTTCCCTGCAAAGCTCATGCTAATACTCCATAATGAATCTCAGTTGCGCAGTTCCCATGGCTGTCGAGTAAAGCAGTTAGCAAGAGCTAGAAGCCCTCCAAGTTGACACCTAGGGGGACCCAAACACTGCACCTAGTTCACACATGATCAAACACACACATCTATCTATTTGCCACCCTGTCCTCCAGGGGATCTGCCTCTGGCTTGGGAATAGAAGCTGCCTTCATCCCCCTGGGCTCATTTCTGCTTCCAAAGACCTAGAAGTGAGTGTTGCAACTCTCTCGCTAATTTTCAGGAAGGAAAATTCTGGGAATTTTGAGAAAAGCCCAGGCTGACTTCCCCAAAGAGACAGTCCTATTGGGGAGCTGTGTGTGGTCACCCACAGACTGTTACCGACAAGGACAATGAGTAGAAAGACCTTCAGCTTCCCAAGGAATCCAGAAAATGAGGTGAGGACAAGGGTGAGAGGCACAGCCTGCATCTCTGCCTGGGAGCCAAGCAAACACCCACTAGCCCTCCTCGAGCACCCCAGCTTCCCAGGCTTGCCATGAGGGCCTACCTCTCCCTTACCAACTGTGAGCTCAAGGTGACTAGCTAAATAGGATCCATCTCTGAACACCCTCAGCCCAGCCCCAGTCTGGCCCAGGACCCAGAACCTAAGGAACCAATGAGTGAGTGAATGGGTGAAGCGCCTTCCATACACTGGCACTGTTCTTGGCCCTGGGGCTTCCAGGAGCTTGAGGCAGGCAGGGCCCCTGCCTTTATAGTGCTCACTTTCTTTCAGAGTACATCCCTAAAGGAGGGAAAGAAGAGGCCATCTTGGAAGGGGCCAGGCATTCGGTGAGATCAGATCGCCTTGGGTAATCCCTGCCAGTTGGAACTGCCTCACCTCCTGACTCACGCTAAGCGTCTCCTGT
This sequence comes from Tupaia tana, assembly GCA_026018925.1. NCBI lineage: Eukaryota > Metazoa > Chordata > Mammalia > Scandentia > Tupaiidae > Tupaia > Tupaia tana. The sequence continues at coordinate 42,338,554 of JAKSZU010000018.1, forward strand.
CTAAGCCAATCTCTTCAAGCGTCTGCACTAGGTCTGGCATTTTCAGGCTTCCCTGAGGAGAACTAACACAGGGAAGCATGGCAAAATCTGGGGGGATGGAAACAGCCCAGTCTTTCCCTGGGTTTGTGTGGTGATGGGTGTAACCTGGTGCCCAACCGCCTCTTGCTGCAGTGAGTTTCTCATAGCCCTCATGTGCAGCTGAGTGTCACAAGCCATTTTATTGAAATCTAGAATCCCTTGCTATACCAGACCTGGGTGTGACTCCCTAGAGGGTGAGGACTGTGGAGGGGCCTATGTAAATAAACCCCTTCTCCCCAGAAATCAGCTCTGGTTAGAACAGGAGATCCTGCAGACCCCTTCCTCAGGGCCCTGGCAACCCCCTTGTTCTCTGTTGCAAGATAAGGAGCACCACCTAGATGGTCAAGGTCAAAAAGGTCAGAAGATTTGGGGACCAGCAGTTAGCAAAATGGCTATGTCGCTGGACTCCCATGTAGTCAACCGCAGTTCGCGTCCCGGACCCGGTGGCTTAAAACTCATGCCGGGCGCGTGTGCGTGTGTGCCCAAGATCCCGAGAGGAGAATGGAGGAGAAGGGATTGCAACATGGCCATCCCGCCTGGGGGGAATTTCTCACTTTCTGTCTCTCTCTCTCTGTCTGGCGAGCACACGCGCTCTATAGCAAAAACCTCTACAAAGAAAAAAGGTCAAGAGATTTTCTGTGCTGGTTGACTCTTCCCTTAAAAGGTAAACATAGGGACCAGCAGATGGCATAATGGTTACTTCACTGGACTCCCATGTAGTTGACTACGGTTCAAGTCCTGGACCCAGTGGCTTAAACTCAGGCCGGGCACATGTGCGTGCCCAAGATCCCGGGAGGAGAATGGAGGAGAAGTGATTGTGGTGTGGCCATCTCCATGGGGGGGGGAGGGGGGGTGATTTCTTGCTTTCTGTCTCCCTCTCTCTCTCTGTTTTTCTGGAGAGTACACGCGCCCTATAGCAAAAACCTCTCCAAAAAAAAAGTAGTTAAGTTGTGCACCCAGGCACCTGCTAGCCCTCCCTCATTGCACTGATCCTGAGGTAAAAAGAGGAAGGGGATTATGCTCCCCATTTTACCAATGATGAAGTTGAGGCCCAAAGAAGGGAAAGAAAGGTCATACCGGCCCCCTGTCTCCTAGCCCAGTGCTCTTCTAACCATGCTGCCATATGGAAGCTGGTCTTGACCTCTCATTGAAATTACTAGAACATGAGCCAGCAGGTGGTATGGTGGTTAAAGCACTGGACTCCCACATGGTTGACTATTGTTTGAGTTCCATGCCCTGCAGCTTGAAAATCATGCATGCGCATGCGTGTGTGCACAAAATCGCAGGAGGAGAAGAGGTTGTGATGTAACCATTCCCCCCAGAGGGTGACTTCTCACTTTCCCTCTCACTGTCTCTCTCCTGTGGTCACACACACCCTATGAGGGGAAAAAAAAGAATTACTAAAACACAACCAGGTTGTCCAAAAAAAAAAAAAAAAAAAAAATCAGGAGCAAGAGGAGGCAAGAAGATTACATAGAAAAAAGAGCAATGATTTGATGATTCTCTGCAATTCTTCAAATGCTTGAAAAATAGTCCATTCTCTAAAATTACCCCCCCACCTAACACTTTACTAAATATTTTTTAAAGTCACAGATCAAATTGTTCCTAATATTTTCAAGAGCTCCATGTCCATAGCTGATGTTAATATTTTGTGAGAGACAGGCCTAGTAGAACAAATGCAAAATCAATGCCATCTGTCTCCAGGAAACTACTCGAGATTCCAGACATCAGAGAAACCTGACGCAAGCAGATTCCGGAGCGATAGCCCCCCCAGAGGCGGAGAGAGATGGGAAAGGAGAGATCTGTTTCTGGTCAAGAGACACTCTCTTGTGATTGTTAAAAACCAAAACAAACAAAAAAAAATTGGTAAGATTTCTGAGTGATTCTTCCTTCTTTAAAACCCTCAGAGCAAACACAAGATTATAACACAATCATTGCACCTAGCAGCATGGCATGAGATCAGATAGCAGAGGGACTTCCTCAGTAAGAGATGTAGAGCTCAGGAAGAGGTTAACCAGTGGGGCTAGTTAATGTAAGGCCCCTCAGCCCATGACCATTCACAGGTCCAGAAGCAGAGGCTTGCATAAGGTAGCCTCTAAAGGCATTTTGAGGTCAGGGATTCTTAGAAGACTGGCTCAGATACACTAGTCAGAAGCTAGCTCTGGGAACTTGGGTGGAGGGGATTTTTTTTTTCTTTCACTTTTTTAAAGAGTTTTTTTTCTACAGGGCATATGTGCTGGCCAGAGAGACAGAGAGATACAGAGAGACAGAGAGATACAATGAGACAGAAAGTGAGAAATCACCGCCCAAAGAGATGGTCACGCCAGAATCCCTTCTCCTCCATTCTACTCCTGAGATTTTGGGCATGCATGCACACGTGCCCAGTGCAAGTTTCAAGCCACCAGGTCCAGGACTTGAACCACAGTTGGCCACAGGGGAGTCCAGTGCCTTAGCCACTATGCCACCTGCTGGCCCTATGCAGAAAGGATTTTTGGGAAGGACGCTGAGGCCTCACAGCCGCAGCAGACTGGGAATCACTGGGCTCAGGGAATAGTCGTGGTAGCTCTGGAAGTCCAAGCTTTACGATACACTGTGACCACTGAGTACACCTTCAGAAGGCTCGGGGTGGGGGGCCATGAAGCAGAGCCTTGGGGTGGCCCATCCAAACATGCATTCACTATTCCCCAGGAATATGGCCACTCTCACTCTACAGTCACTGAAGACGTCAGAGCCTCTTGAATGGTGAACATCCTTTCCTACCTGACACCATGGCTACGTGTGTGCAGCTTGTCTGTATGATGACCCCATCCCACAGACCCTAACCAGGACATAGGTCTGACAGGGTGTGTATGACCAGGGGGTGAGGAGTACATTAGAAAGTCAGAGGTTGTTCCCATCACTCCGAGACATGCAAGGCAGCTCTGTGCTCTCTAGCTCTGGACCCAACACACAGAGCTCCCCCACCCATTGCCCTGGCCTCTGCATTCTGCCCAGGTCAGGGTCTCTCCTCCCAACTGGTGCTAAGTGGGCACCACGAGGCTGAAAGGGTGCCAAGAGCTCTTCCCGACACATTTCTGCTAGCGGACCTGTGTGACCCACTGCAGCTGAAGGGGCCACAACTCTGTCCCTTTCATTCTCTCATCCGCCTGGTTTCCCTGAGGACAGCCTAGGTCCATCTCTTGATTGGATTGGGGACTGCCTTAGAGCGCATTGGTGACAAGTGACATTCATTGAACGGTTGAATTGGAGCAGATCTACCGGAGGACAGGCTGCAATGCCACTGCAGTCAGTCATGAGGATTACAAGGAGCAAGGGGTCTTGGTGGCTGGACAAGTATGTCTTAATATGGGTATGACAGTCAGGGCCCTTGGTGACAAGTGACAGAAACACAGGCCAAGACAGAGCAGGCAAAGAGGGAGGATCTGCGGGTTCAAAGGCCAAACCTCAGAAAGAGCAGGAAGGGCGGGATATGATCATCAAGTCTGTCTCTCCCTATCTCATCTCAAAGACTGGCTTCCTCTCTTAACCTAAACTGTGGTAACGACAGCTCCCCTCTCGCAAGCTCCCAACTTTCCTGGGGTGGAGGACTGGGATGGGAGTGGGGTTCTCTTGGTTCCAAATGAAAAATTCCTGCTGACTTGGTACAGAAGAGACAAAGACAGCAGTGGAGCATAATTAAAGTTGTCACCGACGGGGCAGTGACGTCGGCAGCACATTTAGAAATCCTCTGTCGGAGAATCTTTAACTGACAACAGCTGACCTTTTATGTGGTTTATACAAGTTTTAGTCCCTGAATTAAAGAGATCCAGGGTGAGCCAGCAGGTGGGCGTTAAGGCACCAGATCCCACATAGCCAGCTGTGCAATTCAAGTCCCAGACCTCGTAGCTTGAGAATCACACCAGGTATTTGTGTGTGTGTGTGTGTGTGTGTGTGAATGCCCAAGATCCCGAGAAAAAAGTGAAAGAGAAGAGAAAAAAGTGAAAGCATGGCCACCACCTCCCCCCAGGAGGATGATTTCTCACTCCCTCACCCCTTCTCTGTCTCTCTCTGGAGAGAGAGCAAAAACAAACAAACAAAATAGATAAATAAATAATGAGATCCACAGGGCTCTTCTGGCTTCAACCCAAACTGCAGAGAGGATAGTGAGTAGTAGAGAGGGGGGTGGTGAGAAAGAGGTGCCCCTCCCAGGGAGATGTGCCCCTCAACAGGCCCTCAAAGCCGGGGCCTCTTCTGAAAATCATGCACTCACCTGGTGGAGCACGCCAGAAGTCTGCAAGAGTGGAGGCTGTGGGAGAACCTGCAGGCAATATGGCCTTCACTTTCCCCCATTCTGGGGAATCCTGGGACGAGGTTTGAATGCAAGTAGTTTTGTTCAGGGAGTGGGACATGCGACAGGGAAGGAACAGTGCCAGCATGGTCTTGAGCAGGTTACTGCTGAGGGCAACAGGTATTCAAGCCCTCAGGACATATCTGGGTGCCTGTATAGAACACACCTCAAAGCTGTCCCACCCAAAACAGGAAGTAGCTGGGGCATTTACCAACTCCCGTTCATCAGAGGCTGAAGGCTGCACCTGGGAATGTGGATTCCATCCGAACTAGCGAGAGCCCATAGGCAAAGTCCCTGAGTACCTGGGGCTGGACGCGGCTGGTATGCAGGGCAAGCCTCAGTGACAACGGGACTTAGGCAACACAAACAGCATCCACTGTAGTTCCTGAGCGGGCACTTCCATGAGGCTATGACAAGCCCAGGTGACCTGGAGAGGGCAGGCCACATATCAAGACTTAGTCCCCAGAGAGAAGTCCAGCACCATTCCAAAAGGAGCAAAAATCACAAAAGGAGCCAAGTGCTTCCCGCCAGGCTCTCGCCTGCAGGCCCACTGTGAGTGTGGAAAGCTACAGGCCCCACTTGGCTGCTCAGAAGCCACACCTGCCCCAGAATAGAATTCCCCCCCAGGGTCTGTATGTGAGGCAGGGCGGGGGCACAGACTCCATCAGCCGTGTTAAATCAAGTCAGATAATTCTCTTGTCTGCATCATAATTAACTTTACTTTCTTCAGAGAAACACATTAAGGCAAAATGGGAATTTTTTTTTTAAGAAAAGTCATTTTCCTCACTAGTATTATTTTTAATGAGCTAAGTGGTGTTAGTTTTTAAATTGTAATCGAGAGAGAGAGAGCACGCACACACAGAGTAATCGACAATTTTAATTTTCAACAATTGCGATGGTGAATAATGCCACTAATAGCTTCCACGGTGGTTTATATTCATTTGACTAAAAGCCAAACCCCAGACTCCTATATTGAAGAATGAAAGATGGCTTGGGCAGCTTGTGCATGTCCTGGGCATCCTTCGGCCCCTTCTCTGGGAAGAAAGCATCTGTGCTGCATCCGTTTAACAGACTCGGGGTGTCCTGGGCTCTTACTGGGAAATGGGGCAGACTGGAGGAAAAGGTTAAATTTGGCTCCCAGGATTATGACCTGCATGGAGTATCAGGGAGGCCCAGCCACTCCATGCACGTGACTGTCCCCCACCAAGAATATGAAATGCTCCGCCACAAAGCATTCCAAGGGACAGAGGCAACCAGCATGCTATGGGCTCCTTTAAAAATAAGCCCCATTGTTCCCCAACCGCCTATTAATAGCGCCAAAAGACATCTGTTCCTAATTTGGTCTTCTCAAATCAAGAAATCTTCTTTTCACTTTCCTCCAGGGCCAGGATGAAATCAATCAAGCGACAAAATTTATCAAGCACCAGGCACATTCCGGCCCAGAGCTTGGAGCTGGCTCTGCTAGCTGACCTAAGCACCCAAAGGCCCACGTCCTTCCAGGGCATGCACCCTCTCTCCAGTGCCAAAGTTCTTCCAACACGCAGGCCACACAGAAACTGCTAAGAGAGACCGAGTTCAGTCGCTCCCACTCCCTTCAGTACCCAAGCCCCCTCTGCTCTGTCCCCAGTGGTCAGCAGCCACTAGACTCTGACTTTAAGTACAGCTGCCCTTAGACTCTCCCAGGGATGGACAGCTCACTGCCTCTCAGAGTGACTGCTCATCCTTGAATACCTGAGAATACCAAACACTCTCACCTCCCACAACAGGTTCCATTCTGTTCTCTGGGAGGCCTAGTCATTCACGGCAAGTCCACTGCCAGGAATATGGAATTTTTACCACAAAGCATTCCAAGAAACAGAGGCAACCAGCATGCTATGATTCTTCTTGCTATGACAGTCCTTCAGCTACTTGAGAAGAGAGGCCTATTTTTCCTGCTACTCCTTTCCAGCTTGGGTCCCTGGGTAGCAAGGACAGGACAGGACGACTGAGCCCAGTGCTGTAAGGCCTCGTGGAGGCTCACTCCTGGCAGCATTCCGAAGTATTTGGGTGCCTTTGCCCAGCTCTTCCCTCGGCCTGATGCATTCCCTCTGGTTCCTACACTGCTGTGCCCCATCTTGTCATTCAGACCCCAAGCCCTTAGACCACCCGTCCCTGACCTCTGCTAAAGTGCACCCCCAAGTATCCCTAAGTACACCCTTCTTTCTCAATTCTCTACACAGAAGTTAGCACTGTCTGATTTATTTTTTTTTTCCTTTTTATTCATGTGTTTATTATCTGTCTCCCCTTCTAGAACATAAAAGCATGAATTAGCACAGAGTAGGAACTGAAAAAATCGTTGTCATCCAAATAAAGAAAACAGTTTTGGGGCCAGCAGTTAGCTAAATGGCTATGTCGCTGAACTCCCACGTAGCCAGCCGCGGTTCTAGTCCTGGACCTGGTGGTTTAAACTCATGCCAGGTACGTGTGCGTGCGTGCCCAAGATCCTGAGAGGAGAATGGAGGAGAAGGGATTGCGGCATGACCATCCCCCCTGGGGGTGATTTCTCACTTTCTATCTCTCTGTCTTTCTCTGTCTTTCTGGCGAGCGCACGCGCTAAGGCCAAGATGCCCAGAGAAGCTGGAGAGCCTACTGGTTCTAAGCACAAGTTTAATGAGAAAGACCCAGTTTGGCCAGCTGTGTGGCCTTGGGCAAGTCACTTGACTATCCTGAGTCTCTGCTCCATAGATACAAAATTAGGACAATCACATGTGTGCCATTGTTGTGGTGTGAGGTGCTGTTTACAGAACAACTGATAGAATGGCAGGTTCAGAGCAAATCTTTCATCTATGGGTGATGTTCCTTAGTGGGGGATACTGAGGTCAGACCAGGGGGCTGCCCCCAAAGAGGGAGATGAGGCTGGGCTGGATGGTGGGGGACACAGTGGCTTTGAACAGCATACAGAGGCTTCTACCCTTGGTGACAGCACAATGAGAGGGACTGCCCAGGGCAGAAGAGGCAAAAATAAATGACCCCCCCAGGTTAGATGGGGGACCCTCCCCAACACAGCTGTTTCCCACCATTCTCCTCCTTTCTACCTCATGGAAGAGCCTCATGCCAAGGGGAAGCAGAGAAACCTGGGAGTTTGCTACCAGGGAAGCAGAGCCGCAGCTGTTTCCATCTGCTGCTCACGTCCCCTGGGAGTGAGGAGGCCAGTGAGGAAGGAACCAGGCCCTGGTACTTCAGATCAGCCTTCGGCATCCTCCCTGCCAGGGTGCGCCCATCAGTGGGAAGTGAGAGAAAACAGGAGAAAGCCCTGGAGAAATGGCCTCCTTGAGGGCTCCCGGCTTCAGCCTCACAGGACCGATGCCCCCCACAGCTCCTGGGCCCCAGCCAAGGCGCTTCCGTCAGCCCCAGAGCCCCAAGACACAGCCGGGATTGTCTGGTCTGCGGCAGGCAACGAGCCACAGCTGAAGGGACAAGGCCCAGCTGTTCCTGGAGACAAGCGTGCAGCTTTCTTCCCACATGAAAAGGGAACCTGTGTCCCTGGGGGAGGGAGAAAGGAGAGACCAGGGGAAGCCCAGGCCTGGCTGTAAACACCCCTCCTCGGGGTCCCTCCTGTGCTCGGGGTGGACCAGGTGGGGCTAGGAAAGGGAGAAAGGAATACTGGGGCCTGAATAAGCACCCCAGCTCATCCAGGGGCCCCCAGCTCATCTCTGATGGAGTCTGAGGCTAGGCCTCAGCTGCTGACCCCTGTGTGACCCTGGCCAGCTCCCTTCCCCATCTGGCCTCAGGTTTCTCCACTGATAATAATGGAGTAGGAAAACTTATAAACTAGCTTCAAAGAAGAAAGGGAACTATTTCCCAGAAAGGTCAGGCTCCTTAGTGAAGAGGGGAGAAGACTCAGGACACAGAGGATTGACAAACAACACATAACACATGGCCATCCCTGAAGAGGGAAGACTAGGTGATAATTTCCCTCACTCTTGTGTATAACGGAGGCCAGCCCACCTGCTCATCTGAGTCCTGGGGGTCAGGGACATTGCACATGGAGAGAAGCCTCCTCCCCCAGTTTTCACTTGACAAACAACACCCTCAGGTCCTCCGTCTGCTTGGAAGGTAGACCAGCACCCAGTGCCCCAGCCAGGCCTAGGGAACAATGAGAAAAGCCACCCATATGTTTGGTCCCCAAGGCCTCAGGAAGGCACCCAAGAGGAGGCACTGGAGGTGGAGCTGGGATATACTCTGCCCCCTGTGGGGCTCAAACGCCTTATCACAGACTCCTCTCCAGAAACCAATAGGCCTGAAAACTGAGGGTCTCTAATGTAACTCCTCTTCCCTGGGCCTTATTATTAATCATACAACTCATGCTGTAGAAATGAGAAATCTACCTGTTTGCATCAGGGTCCGCTCACTCCCACCACACACACACACATACCACAGAGCACCCAGTGCAGGCCCTCTCCCCTTGGCTTCACCTCAGGTTCTCAAACTAGATCAAGGCAGGATGGCCTCCCTGAGCACCAGGCCCTTGGGCTCAGCTGAAGAACACAGGGAATCACTGTCCCAGGCAGTGAAGTCTCACCGTGGGAGAGGAACAAACAGCATGCCAACAGGGTTGGAAGATGTAGCCGTTAACAGTTCAGCAAGGGCTTCCAGAAGGGGGGGGCAGGGCCCCATTTAAGCTGACCCTTATTAAAAATAACAGTAGTTGCTATCTAATGAATGATTTGTATGTGGGGACAAAGACCTGGACGAGACCTGCCAGAACACTTAGAACAGTAACTGACAGAAAACCGAGCTCAGAATGGGGTGTAAAAACAAGAATGAAGGGCAGTAGTCACAGGAAGGAGGAATATGTGGACACCTCCCTCAGACATGGTGGCACAGGGGCTCAAGCAACATCAAGTAGGTCTCCCTGGGTCTCTGCTCTGGCTTCTCCCCAGATAGTGCAAAGATGGCCCCAGTCATCTTCACTGCCAGCTTTGTAGGGACTAAGAAATGCTACTCTCTTGGTGACCCTGACCACACTCATTATGAGGCTCATAGGTCCAACCAGCACCCCGTGTATCCTGGACCTGTTGTTGTGGTCAGGGGCCAAAGCGTCCTGGTGGGTGAGATCTGGGTCACGTTTGCATATCTGCAGCTGGGAGATGGGGCACATTGCCCAGTGAAAACTGGGGGAGGAGGCTTCTCTCCTTGTGCAATGTCCCTGACCCCCAGGACTCAGATGAGCAGGTGGACTGGCCTCCGTTATACACAAGAATGAGGGAAATTATCACCTAGTCTTCCTTCTTCAGGGATGGCCATGTGTTATGTGTTGATTAAGATGTTTCTGAGAGGCCTATTCGTGTTACTAGAGAGCCACCTTTAGGACAGGTGGTGTCCATGCCTCCTCAGAAGGCATCCCCTCTCCAGGGTCACCCCACAGAGCTGTCGATGCACCCAGGCATCCACTGATGTGATACGGGGCTTCTGCAAAGCAGAGCAGGCAAAGCCTCGGACATGTTTTAACAGTGGGATGGAAGTCGTTAGCTCCCATTTTAATTTAACAAGCCCAATTTTATAAATAAGAGTGAATTTTCCCAGGCTATTATTTCTAATTATGCATTTACATCAATTCACATTATGCGGTTGATGAAATGTTAATACCAAAGGCAATTTTCTGCTGACGGGTGGCATGGAGAAGAGCTTTCTTCACATTACAAGTCAATATTTTTGGAAATAATTACCCAGTTGCTCACCACCGTCTGCACTGACTAACCCAGTGGCTGTGTCTACACAGCCTCCAACTCGATATGGTAGGAGGGGAGATAGTCCAACAGAAAAGAAGACAGAGACTAAGGGTCCACCGAGTCAGGGCATCCGGGGCAGCTCTAATATGCAGCTGGTTCAGTTCTACCTACTGCCAGTGTTTGTCAGTACATTTTTTCTTTTGCTAGAAGGTGTGTGTGCTCACCAGAAAAAAAGACAGAAAGAGAGAACAGAAAGAACCCTGCCCATGGGGAATGATCACACGGCAATCCTTTTTCCTCCATCTCTCCCCACTTCCTGGATTTGGGGCATGTATGCACAAACACACAGCATGTTTCTCAAGCCACTGGGTTCAAGACTCAAACTGCATGGTCAGTCATGTGGGAGCCAGCTGTCTTATTCACAAGGCCAGGGAGCCAGCCCATGTCAATATTATTTTTAATTTTATTTTATGATAGAGAGTGTGCATACACTCATGAAAGAGAGAAGACAGGCCCTTTTGACAGAACCTCATCACATTGTCTTCCCATTCCCCAGTCCCTTCACCTGTCCATCATGTGCCTGGCATGGGATCCAAGCCCATGGTCAATGAGGTGGCCTCCAACACTGCAGTCCAGCCACCACCAACTGTGTCACCAGGGTAGGCCTTGGGTTGTTCTTTATTAAATGGCTCCAGATCCCCAGATTTTTCATCTGTAAGATGAGAATAATACTAGCCACTCCCTCCAAGGGTAAATTAAAACATTGATGCTTTTGTTTATTAATTCAAGAAATAGCAGGTTGTCGGTAAAGTCATGACGTATTTTTTGTTTTTCTATGCAAAAATGCATCATGACTTTTCCAACACCCCAATATTTATCGCAGGCCTACTCTCTGTCCAGCACACAATAGATTCTCAATAAATGGTAATGATGATTATGAGGAAGGAGGAGGATATCCTAACAGATCTGGCCAGTGGGTGCCTCCTGGCCCTGAGTGACAATGCCTTTCAGGACTGAATGGTGCCAGCAGCAGCCACAGAGGCAGAGAAATCAAAGATGTCTGTGTCCAGACACATCCCAAGCCCTGAGGGAAAGAGCCAGAAGGACCAGCACAAGAAGCATCCCTACAATGATTCACAGCTTCTTCTCTATGAGAGGTGCCAAGGCTATGGGAGGCCTCAGCCCCTACAGGAGGAGGTGACAGAAGCCAAGGCAGGATGGTGGTAAGGAAGTGAATAGCAATGCACAGATCTTATCTCTCAGCGGTAAAACCACACAGGCTGAAGCAATGGGCCACAAGGGTAAGACAGAGAAAGGCATCCAAGATCCCTCCTGCTGGTCTGGGTGGGTGTCAGGCCAATTACTGGGACCAAGAAAGCTACCAGGTTCGTAGCAGATCAGGTTTCATAGAGAACCAGGCTGGGGAAGAAAACCTGTGAGCCTCGTGTGCACATTGCAGGGCTCTTTGTGACATCTACATGGAAGCTCGTGAAGGCAGAGGACTAGAAGGAGGCCTTGCACCAAGTGGCAAGGACCCTCAAATCTCAGTGATTGGGCAAAGATGGCGAGCCTACAAGGAGTTTGAGGAGGCATGATCGGAGTGGTTGGAAGAAGGCCAAGAGGCCATGATAAAAAACCAGTGCTTCATTCAGGAAGCCAAGCCTGCTCAACCATGCTGAATGTTCTGGGAGGCTAAAAAGTATCCCATAAACTTGAGAACATTAAGACATTGAAGTTTCTTACTGAGAGTCATTTCAGTGAAAGAACGGGGTAGAAGCCAGGCAGAGGAGGTAGCAGCAGGAAGCAGACATAGAGAAGCGGGTCTTGTCCCTGCCAAGAAAAAAGAGATTGGTGGTGGTCTCTGACAGCCTCTGCAGGAAAGCCCGAGGATGTAACAAGTCTTCCATCCTCCCCAGCCTGGGACTCTCAATCCCAGGAGCAAGGGGCCAAGGCAGCTCAGGGACTTATGGACGGAGCAGCCAGGGTCAGGCTTAGGATCCTTCCTCCTGTGTTGAGCTTTTTCCTTATCTGTGAAAGGAAGAAAAATTGCCATGAGGATGAAATGAGCACATCCCGCCCTCCAGAGCAACATGTAGATGCTTCACTGTGGTCAGCACCACCTGCAATAGTTTCTGGTCTCAAGTGCTCCAGTGCCAGGCACAGATGAGAGGGATATTTGGACCTAGGTCTGAAGAAAAGACAGATTCAGGAATAACATCTTCACCCAAACTTAAAATAAATGGAAAGCTCAGGTGAGTCTGAAAAATCCATGGGAGCTATCTTTCTCTATCCTCTTCTCCTCCAATTTTTCGCTCTCTACCATAGAGTGCGGATAGTCGGTATATATTGAGTGGATACATACAATATCATTCTTTCATAGCCTGGCTTACTTCACTCAGCAATAGATCCTCCATATCTGACCACTTTCTATCAAATTCCAGGTATCCCAAGTCTCAAAAGTGGCCTTGCAGCTGGCACAAGGGCACTTTCCAACCTTCTGTCACTGTGTGGGTTTCAAATAAGACTGGGAAGAGAGAGAGTGAGGGTCTCTGGTTGGGAGCTACACCCACACTATCCTGTCCAGGGACCATGGCTAGGGGTGATGAGACAAGTCCTGGTGATCCAGCGTGCAAAATAGATGAGGCAAACTGGATCAGCATGAGCCAAATCTAGCCTGTAGACCCAGCAGGGTTTATTTTTGCAATAGAACTAACATGCAAAAATTAGATTTTGCATACAAATCTGAGTTTCCAGTTTCATCTCAAACACTGGAGAGCTGGCCACACAGGACCTGCATTCCACAGGGCAACAACGGGCTAGCTGAACAGTGCCTGCTCCCAGGTACAGGATGGAGGCTGTGTTGCCCCAGTCCCCAACACTTCCAGCACCTCTCAAACCAGCCCCTTCGCTCCTGCCTCTATGAGTTTGCCTGTCCCCTACAGGCCACAATCCATGTGCTGAACCTGGGGCTCCAAGAGAGATCTCTTAGGCAGCTTTCCAGGTGGGCCTCACAATGCATGAGCAGGTTGGCCCACTACTGTGGCTAGGACAAGGCCTGGAAAACAGGTCCTTCTGGCCACCCTGAACCTGCCTGGAGTGGAAAGGGGATGGTCACCATCCACTCTTTCTGCAAGAGCCACCAGCAAAAGGAAAACTGCTCTGAGACAAGGCAGGAAGGGAAGTCCAACCCAGGGGGAAAGTGTGCCATTAGAAAGATAGGGTAGAGGGGAGACCAGCAGATGGCATAATGGTTATGTCACTGGACTTCCATGTAGTCGACCATGGTCCAAGTCCTGGACCCGGTGGCTTAAAACTCACACTGGCTACATGTGTGCATGTGTACCCTGTGGCATGGACATCCACCCTGGAGGATGATTTCTCACTTTCAATCTCTCTGTCTTTCTCTGTCCCTTTGGTGAGTGCATGTCCCTTATAGCAAAAACCTCTGAAAAAGAAAAAAAGAAGAAAAGAAGGAAGGGAAAGAAGGGAGGAAGGAAGGAAAGGAGAAAGAAAGGAAGGCAGAAAGGGAGGAAAGAAGGGAGGGAGGGGAAGAAGGAAATACATGGGGAAGAGTAGGGGAGAAGAGGAGGAGGGAGAAGAGGGCCTTTGTCAGGAGCAGCGTCTCCAGTTTCCTGTTCTGCCTCACGGGAGAGCCAGCCTCCAGACTGAAACTTGTCTCACTGCCTTTGTGTGCACACACGCCAGCCTGTACACACACACATACTCTGTGCATACACTCCATCTGTGCACACACTGTCCAGGCATACGCACATCCTCGTACACACCTGTGTTGTGTGATCACACCAGCTGCCACTCACTGTTTATGCAAGCAAATGCTATCTGTATGCACACACACACACACACACACACACACACACACAGAGGGTATCCCATCTGCACACACACTCTGCCTACGCCCAATAGGCATGACATCTGCACACTGGTATACTGACTGCACACACATGTGCATGCACACACATATGCTGTGGAGAGCGGCCAGTCTGAAAACATGTAGACTGTCGACACATGTTTTTATCACAGGTTTTCAGACTGGTTGCTCTCCATAATATCCTCTTTGCATAGGCACTGGCAGGGCACATGCTGCTGCCTGTGTCCTGAGATCCACCCGCAGGACTCCAGTCCCTGGAAGAAAGGCTTAGGGTAGAAGACAGGGTTTTTGGAAAGTGGGTCTGCACCAGATCATCTTTGAGGGGAGAGGCTACAGGAAGTGTGAAAGAATGAACAGGGGATGGGAGCTGGCAGTGCTTGTGGCTAGGACTCGAGGGTACCATCTCCCGGTCCCTCCCCAAGTCAAGACAGGGTGTGGGGGGAAGCTGTAACCTTTGTCAATGCTCCAGGTGTAAGGCAGATGCACTCTGCCTCTCTCTTTCTTACCATGAAACATCCCCCAGCTCTTCATTCACCTCCTTCCCCCCGTCCCTTAAACCTGGGCTCCCTGTTCTCTCTCTGCCCCAGTGGGTGGGCTCTGGAAGCCACACTGCTGCCTGTCCGACTCCTCCTGCCATGGTGCAGGCTGATGGTGCTGCTGCTGTTGAGGGAGCCAGCCCTTGCACAGCAAGCAAGAGAAGCTTGAGCCGACCAGGGCCTGGTTCTCTTTGTCTAAGATGCCTTGTACTACCCACCTCCAAGCTCACACCAGGCCATACACATAGCAGGCACTCTGTAAAGGCTTGCCAAGCTGGGCTGAGTCTCTGGATATCACTGCTCTAAAGGGATCAGCTCAACACTTGACAAAAATCCTTACACACCCATTCTCTCCACGTGCCGGTCCCCTGTGCCTGGAAAGAGTAAGACTGTGTTGTGCTTCTGAATGAGTGCAGGAAGCTGAGCTGAAGAGAGGAGAATAGGGGCTCAGGCACCTTTCCCCAGAGAGAGAATTTCATTCAGTAGCTCTCTTTCTTTTTGGTAAAAGGAAAAATGACATTTTGAAACATTACAGTAAAAAATTAAGTCTGGTCTGAAACATCAGACGTTTTGCAAATAAAACAGGGTCCTTTGCAGCAAGTGATTGCTAAATTTAATCCCCCAGGGCTAAGTTTAACCCTGGCCCAGCCTCTAGGCCCCAGAGGGGCAGTGCTGTGTCCACCTGGCCCTGCACTCCCAGGGGAAGTGGACTGGCCTCCAAAGCCAGGGAGGGACAGCAATCACACATGTACAAGGCTGTGGCAGCCCCCAGCTCCCCAGGCACGATGACCTTTTGTCAACTTCGGACAGGAACACAAATCTACCGTCACTCTGGATTGGCCTTGATTGGATCAAAATCCCATCGGAAAACAGGGGGGAAAGGCAATAAAACCTCCAGAATTGATATTAAACCACTGACATTTCACAAACCGAGCGGCGCTGGCAGCTGCCAGTCTATCGGCAGGAGGAACTCTAAGGAGTGAGTCAAGCGTGAAGGTCATAGCAGTGCCAGGGAGGCTCTCCCAGACCTCTGCATCAGCAGGAGCCCGGCTGGCCAGGGCCAGGCCTGCTCAGGCCAGGGTGGGAACCCCCATGTGACCACCATGTTCTTTCTGGATCCTGCCTGTGGGTACTCCAGCAGGACAGATTAAAGGGTTTCTGGGCTTCCCAGACCTAGTGAGGGTCTGAAGCCAGAGAAGAGGTTAAATCCAGAGTTTATGCCCATCCTCTGCCCTGATACTGTACCTACTGTAGCACCCATAGTGGGGAGGAGCCACCAACCAGGATGAGACCAGGAACACTAAAGTTCTTCTGAAAAGATAGCATGGGCCTGAGAACTCCTGAGGAGCTGTGCCGTTGCTGGACTTCCTGACACGCAGAACCCACTGAGTACCTGCCACATGCCAGGCAGGATGAACTGGGTACTGATCCTGCCTCAAAGGGCTCAGACCAGGCACCTCTTCCTCAGGTAACTGCACCTGGGCAGGAGCAGGGAGGTGGGCTGGAATAAGCCACTGCCAAGTCCCAGGGCTCCCTCCCCAAACACCTGTCTTTGATCCTGTACACATACAATGAATCTCCCAGGCATGTATGAGGAGCTAGTCCAGAACTCAGAGAGGCCTCTAGGCCACACCAGAGGCGGCAAACCCTAAAGCTCCTCATGCGCCTCTCATGCCAGTAGCAGATATCGCTTTCTACTGGGCCTGAATATGGCCTCAGAGTACCACAAAGAGCTCCAGCAGCCACCTCCACCCCATGGAAGGAGGTTCCTAAAATTAAAGCAGGTCTGGGACTTCAAGAAGTGAGAGATGGCAGCCAGATCTGAAGGCCACTCGAGGTGTGAGGACAAAAAAGCAAGGAGAGAAGAAGCGATCACAAGGAAGGCTTCCTGGAGGAAGAGAGGCCAGCTGGCCTGAATTGGCCACAAGAGCTGGACAAACATGCAGACGGGCAGACCAGGGCTGGAGCAGGCAGGTAAGGCAGGGCCAGAAGTCTGGTGACCATAAAGTGAGATGAGAACTAGCTACCTGAAACCAATCTTGAAGGCCTCAGGTGGGGCCAGAGGTGAGCCTTCTGCTAGACCTGCAGGGACAACTTGGCCCAGGAGTGTCAATGGAATGGAGGGCTTCCCCTTTCCCCCTCACCCTTCAGAGCCATCACGAGGGCATGCAGGTGAGTCACTGTGTATCCAGGCACCTTCTGTGGACCATGGGCCTCCCACTGGCCCTGAGCCTCTCATGGGGATGCTCTAGTCAGAAAACCTCTAGTTATCAGCCCAGAAAACTGGAGAAAGATGCTAAATCTTAGGGTCCTGGACCCAGAGCCATCCTTTAGCATAACAGGCATTTCTCGAGCCATGCTTAGGACCCAGAAATACAAGAAACTCAGGACCATAATCACTGACCTAAATCCATCCCCATTACAACGTGCAAAGCTACTCCCGGCTGTCAGTGCCTCGACCCCACCGCAGCTTAGGAGGGGGCGAGGATCTCAGTGCCCTTGCAGGAGGGACTGAGGCTCAGCAGGGTGGAGACATTTAGCCGTGACCCCACAGTGGCAGCATCTGCACCACTGCTGCCTCCATAGCACGTGCCCGTGTCTACACTGGTGCCCTGAGGTTGACTCTTCAGGAGGCTGCTCGGTCCAGGAGACCAAGGCTGGCAGGACTGGACACGGGGAGGCCACCACAAATGCCCCTGGCCCCCGAAAGTATCTCTGCTGGAACCAACAAGTAACATCCTGCCAAGGGGGAAACCTCTCCAAGGGTCTAAAGGAAGCATGAGAGCCAGAGTCCTGACCCTCTAGCCGACCCCTGGCTGTTATTAGCCAGCTCCGTGTTTTCTAATCACCATCCTCACCATTAAGGTGAAGAAAGCACATGGGGAAATAACAGAGTTTATCTCAAACAGATCGATCTGCTCAGATCGTCTGGCCCCAGCCTCTTAATTCTCCATAATGTCAAAGCAATTTTTGGTTAAGTATACAGTCTGTCCTCTACTAAATTAAACTAATAGATCTAGTGGGAAATAAAACCCCAAGTGTATTGAGAATATTAAAAATAAAAAAATAAACTCTCCATGGGTCTGTAAGATTTATTTTAGCAAATGATTAAATAACACACACACACACACACACACACACACACACACACACACTGTAATAAAATCCATTAGGAACTGCTCAGCTCCACTGGCTACCTCCAAGTCCTAACCCCTCCTCAACTCTCAATATCAGTACCTCTTGCACGTATCCAGGCTCAAGGACAGCCAGGAAATGCCCTAATGCCCCAGCCAACATCCTCATAACACCAGACCCAGCAAAGCGTGTGCTTTGACATGTGGACTGTTGGTTTGGTATTACACCCAGGTGTGCACGGTCTGTTCTCAAAATCAGTACTCCCAATCGCCCTCTGCAGTGAGCAATACTAGTGTACCTTTCCACAGATGAGGAAACGGAGGCTCTGAAAGGCCAAGGCAAAAACGAGTTCTAAATGAAGACTCGTCTGACTCCAGAACCCTAGCTATCATCCTGCTATGTTCTGCCCGGTTTTGCTTCGTTTTTTACTTAATTGTCCATTGAGCCACACACAGCCCAGGCTGTGAGGCAAGATCTCGCTTTGAGGACACTCATGAAAGATGGTGTCTGGGTCTTCCCAACCAAAACCAGAGCCTTGCATCTGAAAAAGGCCATAGAACCAGGAAGGCTGAAAAAGGCACTCTAGGCCCTTGTACTCAGGCACCCGGGTCTCACCCAAACCCTCCACCTTCATTGGGCTAGATGTGCTGCTGTTTGTCAGGGCAGCTCTGAGAAGCAAAGGGAGCAGACAGCAGAGGTAAGGGAGAGGTGAGAACTCATCAAATGGCCTTTCCTCCCAGCTCGGTCCAAATAATCATGGCTTCACACCACCACCTTGCTTCTGCTCCCACCCCCCAGTTCCTGTCCCACTATGGAACCACCAGTGTCCCTGCTCCCACCTCCACCTCACTGCCATCACAGTCAGGCTTCCTCCTCATCACCAAGTCCAAAGCCTTCGCCTGTCCTGTCCCTCAACTCCACTGATGACCCTGTCATCCTGGACTCGTCTCTTTATTCCAACCAAGTCCTCAGATCTCCTGCCTCCACTCGATTGCACAGACGGCTACTTACTGAGATGCCAATACACCCTAACCCCATCCCATCTCAGTCAGTCACATTCCACTCTGCACTCAAGGCTGGGCTAAAAGTCCTCAGCCCTCAGTGCAGCAGAACTCTCACCTCCCTGAAGGCTCCCTGCTGGAGGGATCACAAGATGCTTGATTTTTGTCCCCATTAGGCTCCAAGCCCAATAAGCAGGGCCATGTCTTATTCAGCTCTGAACTCCACTCTTCTCCACACAGAAATCCTTACCCTGGCTACAAGTCCTGAGTACTCTGTTCTGCCCACATCAGCTTCTTAGCCCCACTGGGACCCCTTGCCCACTGCACTCTGCTCCCCAAAGCTCTCCATACCTTACCCACGGCCTTTGCACCTCCTGCCTAATGCACTTCTCCTCTCCCCATCTTTGAAGAGCTGGCCCTTCATCTCTTCATCTCACCTTTGGAATTCCCACCATGTGTGTATGCATGTGTGTATGCATGCGTGCATGTGCTGTGTGTTATCCATCACTGCATGAAATGACCAGGCTTGGTTTTGTTTCTTCTTTGAGGGTCTGTCTCCTCCCCTTTCCAGGCTCCAGTGCAGACTCTTTGCAAGTGGGAACCTGGTCTGCCTTGCTCGCTTCAGTATCTTCACCCCTGAGCACACCATAAAGCAGCTGCCCATTGATATGTGCCTGATAAATGGATGATCAGATTCTCAGGACATGCTGGCTGAATATATGCTAAGGTGAAACAGGCTCTGCCTAAAGTTTCTCCACCTTCATTCCCCTTCCCTAGACCATCCCAAGCTCAATCAATCCTGTCTCTGACAAGCTAACAAACAGCCTCAGGCTCTGGGGACTCAGAGTGGTGACACTGACACAGCAATGATGGGCCAGACCCTGGGGCCTGACAGCTGTGGGTTCCTTCCCTGCTGCTGGCCAGTGCAGGTCGACCACAATCCAGGACTGCTTTGCCCAGTCCACATGGGCAGGGACAGACCACCTCCCTAACGGCTCTCAGGGGCTTGGTGAGAGCAGAGGGGCTCTCTCTTGCCCCGTGCCATGCAGGGGCTGGAGCCTGCTGTCCTCCTCCTGGAGCCTGGCATTCAAGTGGATGAGGAGGTGGGGCAGAAGTAGGCAACAGGAACTCTAAAGGTGAGTCATTTCATATGCCATGACCCCCTGCTTTAGGGGCACTCGATCATCCCTTCCTTCTCCATCAACCCCCAGCAGTCCCCATCGGGGTGCAGACAGGGCCAGGCTACCATGCCTTGCTGACCTGTATCCTTGGAAAGAAGCCCCAGTCCTAGGGCTGGACTTCAGGCCTTTATCCCCTGACACTGATGGCAAGTGAATGACTAAATTAGCCAAAAATAAAAGCACCTATAAATCTGATATTTTCCTTTAAGCTGTCGGGTACACAGAGTGTGCCAGGATTATTGATAGAAAAGTTTATGGATGGGCTGCATCTTAAAATCAAAATACATTACCCAAAATCAATGTTGCTATACGTGGTACGGGGAGGACAGGAAAGGTCAGCCGAGACAAGAATATCGAAACCCAAAGTACAAGAGGACCTGAGCACTAAAATAAATAAAATTTGAAAGTGAGTTCCAGTAAAGCATTCACTTACAGCTGTAATTTAAGGGTATTTTCACAAGAGGCTTGGGCAGACTTTTTAAATAGCAGTTTTTGACATGCCTCTGAGAATTCGGTGAATCCATCCACGAAATGGTGCTGACGGGCGTTGTGTATCCCAACTCACAGTCCAATAATAACGGTTTGTAATAACGATAGGCATTGAGTGAAAGCACCCACCAAGGCTGGCACAGGGAAGCCAGTTCCTGGCCTGGCAGAACAAGCCCACTGGCACAGCTAACTGAACAGGTCAGGTAAATTGAGGCCCCAGTGGTCACACATATCACAGGAGGATTCACTCCAGGTCCCTGTACACAACAACCTCACAGGCATTTCAGACTTGTGGTTGGAAGAAGAGAGAGAAGGAAAACTTTGTCACTACGCATTGGTGAGCAATCAGGACTGGAAATGAAATAGCAGAGAAATGCTCTCACTTATCCATTGCTGAAGTCCCTGCTTCATGTCATGTAACCAAGATTCACCCTAAACAGGGCATTGCTGGGGGAACACTTGTAGTTAGTACAGAGGAATAGCTATGTCCCCAGAGAGAAGCATCCTTTGGGTGAAGTGACATACACGCTCCATCACAGATGCCTTCTTCAGAGCCTCCAACCAAGAGACCATGTCCTATCAAAACACAGCAAGAAGGGAGAGGCCAGGCATTGGCACAGATTGGTGGAGGTTATAGCCTGGTTGCAGCTCACTGATCCTCCAGCTGACCAACAGGCCAAGTTTAAGAGACAGAAGTTCCTTCCCTGCTTACCAGAAAATTCCCAGTAAAGGCAAGGCAAAGTGTCCCTTCCCTGATGCTCCTAACAGTGCTCCTATGTCACACATTTACTGGGCCTTGACTATGGGTCAGGCCCAACTGGGAGTTAAAGACACAGATAGATGCACCTGCTGCCCTCACGGTCAGGAGAAGGGCCAGAAAGCAGAAAGACCATTTCCATATGGAGCTGAACAGGCAGGAAAAAGACTGCAAGCCTATGTCAGCCTGTTCCTGGCTGCCATCAGGCAAAAGCAAGGGCCCTTGCTCTCTACACCAACCCCGAGTATCAGGTCCAGGGTCTCACCTGGAGAAGACAAGAACTGGGCGATGTGGCTAAGAACTAGGTCTCCAGAGTAAGACAATCCTGTGCTGAAGCCTTCCTTGAACACTTACTAGCTGTGTTACCTTCCTCAAGTTGCATAAGCCTCTGAGTTTTAACCATCTCAAACAGAAAATGGGGTCCGGTAACAATGTGTCCCCCATGCAGTTGTTATCAAAATGACATGAGCTCATTCATTCACTTTATAAGCTCCTACTCTGTGCCAGACTCTGTTTTAGGTGCTGAAGATACATCAGTAAACAAAGCAAACAGAGAGCTTTATGGACCTCAAACAAGGAACACAGTAAGTAAGGATATTATACCTTGTGTTGAAAAGTTGTTAGTACAAAGGAAAAACTAAAAAAGGCACAGAGCGAGGGGTTGGAAATGCTGGGTTAGGGGAAGGGTTGCAATTGCAGTATTGAATACGGAGGTCCAGGTAGACCTTACTGAGAAGGTGACTTCTTAACAAAAGCCATGAAATGAGCCAAGCGGGTATCTAGGGAAGAAGCACCCAGGTCAGACATAGCTGGTGCAGAGGCCTTGGGTGGGGCGTGCCCATGCATTGCATTGCAGGAAGGAAGACTGTGATTACAAGAGTGTGAGCCAGGGAAAGGGCAAAAAAGACAAAGGGAAAGGGCAGAAAAGACAAAGAGATGAAGGCAGAGTGGAGCATAAGGGGTGGGAATATGGGTTATTTTACCTTCTTAGCCATCTAAAGGCCATTGGTATTTATGCAGAGTGAAATGAGAGTCACTGCAGGAGTCTGAGCAGTGGGAGGGTGATCCATTGGATTCCTATTTGAGAATCTCTCAATTGTCACTTCAAAAATTAAGGTATGGAGGAATTAAGACCACCTAAGACCCTCCTCTGCCCAGACTTCACCCTCCTGCCTCCCAGATCTAGCCAGGAGCCAGAGGATACAAGGGAACTCATGGAAATAGCTGATAAAAAAATTTAAAATATTCACAGTGACAAAGCTAACAGAGATGCAAGAGAAGAGAGGCAACAAACTCCAGAAGATGCAGAAGAAAAGACACAGCAAGTTACAGGAGGTTAGGAAGTTCCTACATGATCTGAAAGAGGAGATACTCATCATAGAAAAAGAATTGTTAGAGATGAAATATCCAGATCCAGGGCGACCAGCATTTGGCATAATGGCTATGTCGCTGGACTCCCATATAGTTCGAGTCCTGGATCCAGTGGCTTAAACTCATACTAGGTGCATGTACATGTGTGCCCAAGATCCCAAGAGGAGAATGGAGGAGAAGGGATTGTGGCATGGTCATCCTTGGAGTGATTTCTCACTTTCTGTCTCTCTGTCTCTCTCTCTTTCTGGTGAGTGCATGTGCCTTATAGCAAAAACCTCTCACAAAAAATAATAATAAATAAATAAATAAATAAATAAATAAATAAATAAATCCAGATCCAAGAAATAAAGGACCCCACATAGAATCAACCCAAGAAGATCTTCCCCCAGGCACATCATAGCCAGATTGACAAAAACCAGACAGAGACAAGATACTGAATTTGGCAAGAGAGAAACATCAAGTTACTTTCAAAAGATATCCCATAAGGCTAACATTGGATCTCTCATCGGAAACAATGCAAGCAAGGAAAGGATGGGAAAATATATTCAAAGTGTTAAGTGAAAAACAGTTTCAACCAAGAATACTATGCCCAGCAAGATTATCCTTCATATGGGAAAAAAAGACAAAAACATTCTCAGATAAACAAAACCTTAAAGAATTTACTGACACCAGACCAGTTCTCCAAGAAGTGTTGAAGGGAGTGCTATACCAGGAAAACTAAAGTCAGACACACAGAAATAAGAGTACATAAAACAACAAAGAGAATAGCCAGCCTAATGGTAGAGACAAGTCTGGAGTTGAATGTTAACTTTCAGAGTTTAAATGGAAAGATCAGACCACAGTAACACTGCAAATTCAATAGAAGAAAGATTAATTACATGAGTCTGAACTAGTGAAATAGAATTTTTTTGACTTTAGACTAAAACATTACTGATTTTCTTTGATGCTTTGATTTCTATATTTAAGGATTTTTGTCTTCTCTTGAACTGTTGATAGGTTCATTTACCTACTATTTGAACTGAATCCTAACCTTTTTTTTTTGGTTTTAAGTTTTAAGCAAATTTCTCTTAACTTTTTTTTTTGATCTATTAAAACTAAAACTGTTTTTCTTAAAATAAAAAATGCATTTAAAAATACCTATTAACTATTTAATGACTGCAGTAAGCTATATAGCCCTACTGAGGTGCTGCTTTATAGTATGCACTTTACTCACTGAGGTTTATGCCTAAATTCAGACATGAGTTCACAGATATATATATATATATACACACACACACACACACACACACACATATATATATATCAGCTGTGCTTGCTATTGAAAGTTTTTAAAGTAATTAAGATCTTTCATGAATCAATACAATGTGGGGGGTGGAGGCATGGGGAAACAACTGTACATACCAGAGACAGTATGGGAGAAGGGAGAGAATTGGCAGAGTGAGAGGTAGGGAATCAAGGGAGAAAAAGAAAGAAAAAAATGAAATATCAAAAAAAAATTATTTGTTGTTGATAACATGTAATATCCTTGATTGAACCAATATACAATGTATTCTGGGTGGAAAAATCTCATTGTGTAAACTGTATTGATGTACAGTGAATGACTAAATAAAGAAAAAATTAAGATTAAAAAAGAAAAGAAGAAAATTAATGCATGGGAAGTTTGTTGCCAATGTCTGGCTCATGTAAAACATGTGGTAACATATAGCTATTACTAATCATAATACTTCCATGCCGTAGGCAAGAAACACCTTACCCCATAAGGTGATACAGGTGTATGAGATCCATAAACCCTAAAGGTAACTGAAGTGCAACTTCCTCTAGCTGCAGGAATCCTCCCCTTACACATCCCTGATCACTGGCCATCAGCCTCTGCTTGGATTTGGGGTCAGGAGGGAAGACTGCGGACTCCCCAAGAAGGACCCTGCACAGTGGGCTAGCTCTCACCATCCGAACCCTGCTTAGAGTCAGTCCCTAAATAAAATCAGCTTTCCTAGAATTCTATCATGGTCCTGGATCAGCGCAGCATGGTGCAAGTCTGCCCCCTCCCTTTAGAAGCTGAGGACAGCAATGGGGTCCTGCAGAATCTTTCCTTCATGGGTCCTGAGCAATTTCCAAGGGCAGGTGGGTGCACCAAAGAGAAGCTTCTGGCCAAGAGTAATGAAATGACAGAAGGACCTGGCAACTGCCTCTTTGGAGCCCCTAGAAAGGAATTCCAGGGACGGAAGGGAGGTCCTACACATTTCTCCCTATTCCTAGTAGGAGGTCTGGGCATACAGGGCTTAAGGTGAGCAACAGTGATCCAGGGGTGGGGATGACTCCTCCCACTGCAGATTTGAAACCCAGGCACAGGAGGGAAAAAAGGGCGTTGCCCAGGGGCACCCCACTGGTGAAGACAAAGCTTAGAAAGGGCCTGCAGCTTTACCCCCCACTGAGGCTGCGCCTGGCAGCCTGGACAGGAATGGCTGCTGGAAAGGGTCTTCTCTCCTGGTTTCTTTCTCCTTGAATCCCTGGAACCCTTTGGTGGTGCCTGTGGGAGGTGGAGGAGCAGGGAAAGCAGACAAGTGAATCCACTGTGTTGCCCCACCCCGACCTCAGGTCAGAGCTGAAAGGTAGGGGCCATGGGATAGGAACAGAGACACTGAAATCCACTGGCTGAAAACTCCCACGGGGAAAGAAAAGAGAAGAGACCCAAGTCGAGTTGTGGGGGGCTCTTCCCTATATTATGTACCCCAACTGAACCACGTTTTCCTTGGGGACCAGACTGTACTCCCCTTACATGGCTAGGGAGGAGACAGAGCAAGGGTGAAGGCTGGGGCAGGTATCAGGATTCCAGGGATACCAGAGTGGGGGATGGGTCCCGGATGTGGCCTTGGACCCGACTTCTGCCTCCTGCTGCCTCGGGATACCCCTCTGCACCCGGTAAAGAACCACGACCGGCGAAGTGCGTGTGGGGACACAGGGACCAGCGATCCAGGGACAGGAACCCCGCCCCCGCCCGGAAACCTCCCGGGCCCTGAGTCGTGCCCCGCACTTCCCACCCAACCCCACCCCCGCCGCCTCTGCCGTCACTCACGGCCGCTGCTTGCTGGCTCGCTGGTGCGCTCTCCGCGCCACAGGCACCTGCTCACCCGGCGCTGTGCGCTCACTTCTCGCTCACACACTGCAGACTCCCAGCGTCGCCGTCACCCGGCCTCGTCCCCGGCCGGGCACAGCGCTCCGCCCTTCTCCCAGGCCCCCAGCGCCCACCCACCCGCCATGGCCCGGGCCTGGGCCAAAGAGCGGTGCAGCTCGTTGCCCAAACCCGGGTAAGGAGTTGAGGGCTGGGGCTGCTGAGAGGGCCGCGGGACATATGGGAAGCAGGGACCAGCAGCAGTCTCAAGCGATGGAGACTGGGAAGAAGCCAGGGAGAGTTTGGGTGGGAGGACCCCCAACCAAAGCGGGTATGGGGCGGGGCTGCGCTCCAAAGATAGAGACGGAGGTTCCTCCGAGCGACCCCGCTGGAAGGAGGGGGCGCGCTCCCGGGCGGGGGCGATGCGGGCTGTGGCAGGGGAGGGGAAGGTGGGGGTGATGCAGCGGTGGAGGCAGCTCGGCGCCCAGCCACTGACCGCCCCCTCCCTGTCCCTCCCCTCCCCCTCTGCCCGCCTCTCTCGGGCTCCGGGTCCGCCACGCCGGACCCGCTCTCCCCTCGCTGCGCTGGGTCGGACGCCAGGTCTGTGCGCCGCGGCTGAGCGCCCACTCGCTTTGCGGAGATAGCCACGGAAAAATCGGCGGGGGCGGTGGCGGGAGAGCTCGGCAGGAGCCGGAGGAGCCGGAGGAGCCAGAGGAGGTGGCAGTCGGAAGCCAAACCAGAAGAAGACTGAGGCAGAAGCTCGCAGCTCCAACGGGAGCACTCCCTCTGCCAGGGATGGGTCCTGGCACGGCCCGGCCTCTGCCCGGCCCGCCGGGCAGAGACTGAACTGCAGATCTCCATCGTCCAGGGGACGACCGGACAGAGGGAGCCACTGACCAATTGCCAGTAGTCTCCCCGCGGGACCTCACCTCCTGCACACCCCGCGCAGCGCCCCCCGCCGGAGCCGCGCCGGGCAAGCCGGCGAGGGAGCGGGGCTGATTGGCGGCCGCCGGCGGCCAGGGGAGGGGGCGCCGCGCGGGGCCATGGCAGGCTCCGAGGCGTCCTAGCCGGAGCCGGAGCCGGAGCCGAGCCCACGCTGCCGCCACCGCCGCCTCTCCGCGCCCAGGCTCCCGCCGCCGCCGCGCCCCCAGCGGGAGATGGAACAGCGGAACCGGCCCGGCGCCCTCGGATACCTGCCGCCTCTGCTACTGCACGCCTTGCTGCTCTTGCTGGCCGACGGTGAGCGCGGGAACTTTGCTGCCGCGGTGGGCTGGGGGGTCTTTGCTGGGGCCACCAGACCCAGACTGCCCCGGCCGCCCGCGAGAAGGAGAAGGGGAAGGCTTCACGGTCTGGAGCTACTCCAGTGTACAGCCCGGGCCCTGAGGGGTAGTGGGAGAGCAGCGAAGGGGCGCTGCAGCGGTAGCGCCCGACCCTGAGTCCTTCGGAGTCTCGCCTGGCTCTGGCTACGGAGAGGAGGCCTGTGGGGAACGGGAGTTAGAGAACCCCAGCCTGGCTCTGGCGATGTGGCCCGGCGCCGGGGAGAAGCATGAGCCGCCCCTGCCGCCCAGCCCGGTGTGGAGAAAAGCAGCCTGCAGCCCTGGCCGGTCCCTGCTGCGGCCCTGCAGCTGCTAAACCGAACTTTGCTAGCGCCTCCGGCCGAGGGCCACCGAGTAACTGGGAGGTGGGGAGAAGGGGGACGCAAGGCCAGCAAACTGGGGACCGACCGCCTCCCCTCGGGTTGCCCCAGGCCCCCGCCCTACAGCTGGTCACGCCTCTTTCTCACCCCGCCCCCAGCTACATTTACTGAAGTCCCCAAAGATGTGACAGTACGGGAAGGAGACGACATCGAAATGCCCTGCGCGTTCCGGGCCAGTGGAGCCACCTCATATTCGCTGGAAATTCAGTGGTGGTACCTCAAGGAGCCGCCCCGGGAGCTGCTACACGAGCTGGCGCTCAGCGTGCCAGGCGCCCGGAGCAAGGTAACCCGCCGCCCACGCGGCGCCGGCGCTCACCCGGCTCAGGCCGCTAGGATTGTCCCAGGGAGGAAGGCAGCTGGGTTCACCCGCTTGGGGCGCCGCCCTGTGGCGCAGCCCATCTCCCACCCACCCCCCACCTTCCGCATCCCTACAGTATCTTCGAAGTAAGCCGTTGTTACCCTCCAAACCTGTCAATTCGACAGTTTCCCTTTTTCCCAAAAAACCTCTCGGAAACTCCATGCACGCCTAGTCTCTAAAAAACGCACACCTCATCCAGTTCGCCCGCTCTTCCCTGCTAGCTGCGCACCGTGTCTGGTGGGTGCTGGTTGGTGAGCAAGAAGATTGCTTGGTCCCACAGGGCTCTCCCATCCCTCTATCACCCTGAGCACCCCAGGGCAAGGAGCCAACGAGTTAACCTCCAGGCTGCCTTCCAGAGGCCGGCAGAGAACCGCATAAGGGGACCCAGTAGGTCACCTCCAGCCCCCACAAGATCCGAGGGGCAACCTCCCCGTGGCTGCAAACAACAGGCACATGCTGCTAGTCTGCTCATAATCCACGCTCTTACACACAACGTCGAGCACACAAACACGCAACACACCTACCTACATTTTCCCCAGGTTCCCACCCAGAGTTCTGCTCATGTCTCCCTCTGGGTCCTGTCCAGATACACCGGCCCCTCCATCCAGTTTTTCACAGCTCCGAATTAAGCGGAGAAGGATATAGAGGAACTGGGCGGGGAAATGAGGACGCTCCGAGGAAAAACGGGCTTTCCTTCCCACCCAGGTTGCAATCCAGCCTCCCTCTTCAGCTGGCAGGTGCTAGGGCAGCCACTCCTTGGCTAGGCACCATGCTCCCTCCAAGCCCCGAATCCTTCCGGCAAACTCCCGGAAATCCTAACGTCCTTAGTGCCTTCTACCCCGACAAGCCCTGAGCGATTTCGGCTCCCGGCCCGCTTGCGGAGAGTCCCTTGCCAAAGGCAGATCTGAGTTCTCTGAGTCTAAAGGCCTATAGCCTAATATCCCCTCTCTCTCTCTCTCTCTCTCTCTCTCTCTCTCTCTCTCTCTCTCTCTCTCTCTCTCTGCATTTTAGGTAACAAATAAGGATGCAACTAAAATCAGCGTAAGTGTGGAGCTCAGCGCGGGCCGCGGGAGACCCCTTCTGGCTGCTGCGCGCCCCGCAGCTCCCTCCCCTTTAGAAAGCCTCCCCGGCGGTGCCATGTAGGGCCACGCTCACAGCCTAGCATTGTCGATTGCTTGGCGTGTCCGGGCGCCATCTGTCGCCGGTAGCCGGGTCCGGTTTTCTTTTGTGTGAATCAAGGACCCAGGGCCTGAGTGTCCTGCTTCGGCTTGGCTCACCTGTAAAACTCTCCTTGGTCCGGACCGCGCGCTCAGGCCCCTGAGCGTCTACTTGCCTCTGGCTGGCATTTCTCCCAGGATCCGGGAGCGCGCAGCTACTCGCCGTCGCCACCACCCGTGCTTGGGCTTCTCTCTCTGCCTGCCTGGCATGCACGCCTGCCCCCCCCCCCCACCTCCACCCCAGCAGCCCTCGCCGTTGCAGCCCTCTCTTCCTCGGTTGCAGGTCTGGTGCAGAATGTCGTAGTCTCTGGGGGCAGAATCAAAAGAGGCAGTCTTGCCAGACTGCTTGAGGCCCGGGGTCGTGGGGTTGGTAACTCTGGGAGGAGAGGCGCCCAAGCTTTTCCAGCTGGAACATGAAAGTATCAGGGCTTCCATGTGGACCCGGTTTCAAGTGCGGGCTCCTTGAGTGTTTAGGGAAGGGGTTCCTTCCCGGTGTCTCCCCCTGCGGAAGGAGAGGAGTGCTTGCATGCAAGGGCAGGTCCGCAGCAAGGGGTCAGGCCACTGCAGACTCAGTGTGGCCCTGACTGGGGGGGGGGGGGGGGGGAAGGGGGGCAGGTATATATGGGTACCCCTGGGGCAAGACAGCGTTTCTTAGAACACTGTCCAGGCTCTCCTGTTCTGGATTAAAAGGCATGTTAGCGTGAGCAGGTGTGGAGTGCGGGACTCAAGGTGCCTCAGAGCCCAGGTGTTGGATGTGTTTGATTTGCAGGCATCACTGGGGAACAGACCTGGGGAACAGGGAGGCCCAGACTGAGATTTCATGAAGGTGAAGGAGGGAGGGAGGGGAGTGGGTCATGTGGTTGCGAAGGGAAAGCTATAGGAAGACAAACATTAGGTCTGGGCGAAGGGTAGTTGCAGGATGAGACATTTGGTGTAGATGACGGGGAACTGACACCAGTGCAATGGGCCCCGCGACCCTCCGTTCAGAGTTGGGAGCGCCATACCACTGGGGATACAGGAGCGGAAAGCCAGATTGTGGTGGGCAAGCTAGAGTCCAGGAAGTGTTGGGGTGCATTGGCCAGGGGGCACAATGGCAGGGGCGGGCGCTGACAGCATCCGCCAGAAATGCAGATTTCGGACCCGCCCAGCCCGGCCTCTAACTCCTCTCTCTTGCAGACCGTGCGCGTCCAGGGCAATGACATCTCTCACAGGCTTCGGCTGTCGGCCGTGCGGCTGCAGGACGAGGGCGTGTACGAGTGCCGCGTGTCGGACTACAGCGACGACGACACGCAGGAGCACAAGGCCCAGGCGCTGCTGCGCGTGCTCTCGCGCTTCGCGCCGCCCAACATGCAGGCCGCGGAGGCCGTGTCTCACATCCAGAGCAGCGGCCCGCGTCGCCACGGCTCCGCCAGCTCCGCCAACGCCAACAACGCGGGCGCCTCCAGCCGCACCACCTCCGAGCCCGGCCGCGGCGACAAGAGCCCGCCCCAAGGAAGTCCTCCAGCTGCCGCCGGTCCCGGAGCCTCTGAGGCCGCCGCCGCTTCCGCGGCCCACACAGCCACTACTGTCGCAGCCGTCGCTGCCGCTTCGTCTGCGTCGCCGCCACCCGGCCAGGCGGTCCTTCTCCGCCAGAGGCACGACTCTGGTAAGCGCTGGCGCCTAGAGTGGGCGCGCACGCGCGGTGGGGGCGGGGGTGGGTGGGTGGGGGTGCAGCCCCCCGGACATCTGGGGCTGGCTTCGGGCAGAGCAGACGCCCCACTCCGGTCGTTTGCATATGCACACTCGTTTCTAATTAAGTTGGGTGCACCTAAAGCGTGTTTTTCGAAGTGCTTGGTGGTGGTGGTGGTAGTGGGGTGTGTGTGTGTGGGGGGGGGTGTTTTCTCCTGCTGTTTTGCTGTCTTTGCTGTTGGTGGCCTCTCGAAGCAATCACGACTATTTATGAAGGTGCCCTGCCGGGTACCTCCTCATACACTTGAGGCTGAAATGTGAGGAGCCCTCTCTTGTGTTTGGAAACTGGACCCTGATCTCTGTGCACCTATGCTAGCAGGTGGGGTATTAGCATCTGGTTGAAAGTGGAGGAGGCAGTTAAACAAACCCTATTGTTTCTGTGCTGCTTGACTAGTTTGACCAGACTGCCCCGGCTGGTGTGGGTGAGCCTGCTGTGTAACCTCTGCTCTCTTGGGCTAAGATCGGGATGGTCCTAGGCACAGGCTTTGCAGCTGCCAGAAACCACTGCTCCAGCTCCCCTTGGGCCACCTTGACTGAAGGGAGACAAGGGTGGATGGATTCGAGATAGCACTATTCCATTTACTCCATTGTTAGGAAGATACTCAGAGGTTAAGCCCACTTTTCTAAGAAGCTGAGAGTGGGGGGAGGGAGCCGGGGAGTTTAGAGAGCAGAAGGTTTGGAAAATAAACGGTTTGCTAGAGCAGGCAGCCCCAACACCTGAGGGCTGATCGCAGTAGCAGGGGTTTGTGCAGGGTAGAAAGGCCTAATACCCCCGTGTGTCCCTCCTCTCAAAGTAGCTCCCATTCCCTCCCCCCGCTCAAAGATGAGCCTCAGAGATGGGCCCAGTTCCAATGCTCACTTACAGTAGCTGATTTTAAGCAAGTCACCCTCTCCTTGACTCTCACCTTTCCCTCTGTCTTATTTGGTGCAGAGTCCCTCAGAAAGCCTCTCTCCTGGCCTCGTAGCACCGAGAAGCTGGGTTTGAGGACAGTTGCATGTAAAACTTCCCAGATGTGATGAATGGAGCACGTAGTTATTAAGCCTTACAATGGTGGTTCTCGAAGTGTGGTCCTCCTGCCATCAGCATCAGAGCTTGTTAAGGATGCAGACTTCTGGACTACCTTACTGAATCCTAGGTGACAGACATGCATAGCTCTGTCTATCTGACTCCTTTGGTCAGTTCTTAAACCCTCAGACACTTGAGACTTGCCAATCTGCCTTGCACATCGGTTCAGTTCTGTTTCTCACTCAGTTGTTCTCCTGTGCGGGCCTCCTCCGTAAGTCTCATATTTTTTTA
Organism: Tupaia tana; assembly: GCA_026018925.1. Lineage (NCBI taxonomy): Eukaryota > Metazoa > Chordata > Mammalia > Scandentia > Tupaiidae > Tupaia > Tupaia tana. The sequence continues at coordinate 42,370,434 of JAKSZU010000018.1, forward strand.
ATCTGGAGGCACCAGTCCTCTTGGACTTCACACAGGGACCCATAAGATTGCCTGCCAGACTACAGGAAAAAGTGTGTCAGCTGGGACCTGTAGAAGGCCTTGTGTCAGACAGCCAAGCTCCCAACCTAGCTTGGAATTTATTAACTCCTGAATTAATTGAAGATAGCATTAATTAATTAAGATACCACTAGGTACTAAAGACAAATGCACCCCAAAATGTCAGTGGCTTGACACAATTTAAAGGTATTATTTCTTATTTAACATCAAGTCCTGCCCTGGAGTGGGGGTGTGGTGGCTCTGTTCCATTCAGTCATTCAAGGACTCAGGTTGACAAACTCTACTGGCTTCAGCAAGTGGCTTCTAAAGTCACTCTGGGGGTTGATTTATACCCGAGAGACAAGGAAGGGAAGCAGCCCTCCTCAACCCAGTTCCCTGAGAAAATGAAGTCCTAATGCTCTAAGGTATACATCCTATCTAACAAGTCAACTTCTTTTGTATGCATGTAGAATAGCCTTAAGTATCATTCTCTGAAAGCCACTCAAAGCATGTTGGTAGAGTTTAATTCTCTCACAGAAAAGCTGGTATAGTGAATAGCAAGGTGGGTGTTTAAGGACCAAGTCTAGAAGTGGCAAATAATACTTCCGCTTTCATCCATCGGCCAAAACTCAGTCATACAGTCCAACAGAGATGAAGGCATGTTGGAATATGTACTTTTGGCTCAGCAGGTGCTTTTAGATGTCTTTTTATCACAATGAAAGGAGATCATGTATCTTGGGGGGAGTTAACCCTTTCAGTCAAACACACAGTAGGTGTGCCAGAATAACATTTGGCTTAATTCATGCTGGATAGTGAAGAGAAGATCCCAGCAAGTAAACATGTATGTCATATTCTAGAACCCTTCTCTAGGATAGTCCCCAGACCATGAGTAGAGTGGAAAAGCAGAGAATTTGGAAAGCAGGAACTCAGACATGAGTTGTATCTCCATTATTTAATAGTTTTGTGACTTTAAGCAAGTGGGTTAACATCTCTAAGCCATCTGTAAAATGAAGAGGGCAATCTCTACCTCAGAGAGCTTGGTGTAGAAATTTCTGTACACATATGCTGTTATTATTACCGTGGCCATTCACTACTCTGGCTGGAGAGGAGGGGGAGAAGGAAATAAAGCTCACTGGTTGGCAGTTGGAAGCCAAGTTGTGGAGGGCCTTGAATGCCAAGTGGAACCAACAAGATTGGTTAAAGACTTTGATCAAGTAAGTATCATGGGAAAGAGATCTTTGATAGTGAACTTGATAGTGCTCACAAAATGATGAAGCTCATTTCTTTTTTCTTTCTTTTTTGGGAGAAGTTTTTGCTATAGGGCGCATGTGCTCACCAGAAAGAGAGAGAGAGACAGAGAGATAGAAAACAAGAAATCACCCCCCCCCCAGGGGGGATAGCCATGCCACAATCCCTTCTCCTCTCAGGATCTTGGGCAAGCACCCACACGTGCCTGGTGTGAGTTTAAGCCACCGGATCCGAACCGCGGTCAACTACATGGGAGTCCAGTGACATAGCCATTACGCCAACTGTTGGTTCCAATGAAGCTCATTTCTGTTCAAATCTCTCTCTTCCCCTGGACAGAGCCTTCCCTCTGAGCACAACCTAGGCTGATCTGACTGCCTGGCATAGCCAGTCAGATCTTCAGTCTCTTTCTTGGTCACTGTGGGCTGAATAAGAGAATGGAGGTGTCTAGGGCTTCTCATTCCTATAGCTGGGAATCCATCCATGAAAGATGGAATGGACAGTGTCCTTTCAGGACCAATGGGGACCCTCAGCTTAGCTCAGTTGTGATGGAACAGTGCCAAGGGCCATCCTAGCAGGTAAGGCCTTGGGTGCTTGCCAGTGACAGGACAATATATTCATGCCCAGGCTGGGGACTCCCCTCTGCCTTCCCGCAGTGTTCTGGGGTAGTGTTCACTGCCATCCAAAAGGTACAGCCAGCTGGGCTTCCTGCAGGGCTGACAGGGCAGTGCCCCTGTGATGAGGACATGGTGGCCTCTAAGGTCTCTGTCACTTTATAACCTTTGCCAGCTCCTGAATAGGCAGAAACTATGCAGACAAATCTCAGAATGAACCTCAAGTTGCTCTCCAGCTCTCCTTTAGAGGGTCCGGAATGTGGGTCTTCAGGCAGGAGGTGAGGAAGCCTGTGTCCCCTGCTCGCCAAATGAAGCTCTTAGAAGAGTCACCTCGCTGTGGGCCCCTCTGTGTCCTACTCTGGGCTTGGAGAAGTGATTCAGGTACCTTATTCCACAAACATACCTGAACAGCCTTGATCCCAAGAAGATAACCATACCCGCTAGGGTATCCCAGCAGGTCACAGCCACACAAGGCCACCCAGGCTGTGGGCTGTCAGTGGCAGTGAAGCCTGCAGATCATGTGTTGGATGGGGGAATTTATAACCTTTCCCTAGGGCTGCATCACTGAGCAGTGCTCTGAGCTTGGCTGTCAATGCCGGGTCTGGCTGAACCTCCTCAGGAGGCAGCAGGCCAACCAATTGCTCAGGTCACGAGCATCATGAGCTGAAGAGGTACTTGAGGCAGGTGACCTCAGGCCTGGTCTCCCAGGCTCACTGTTCTCAGCATGGAGAGGGGGCCAGAAAGGACTGTGGCCACCTACTTAACAGACGAGAGTATGTGTAGAGTGTATCAGTCAGAGTGCTAGGAGAAGCAGATGGTGCATTCAAACAGAGTCACCTAGGGAAATTGATAGAGAAAACATATAAAGGTGTGGACAGGGTTCCAGGGTCAGGGCAGCCAGCAGAGGAGGATTGCAGATCTCTGAGGCTGACAGCAGTGAGAGCCATTAGTACCTCAAATCTGAAGAAGCAAGGCAAGGGAGCAATTAGCAGCACCTAGGGGGAAGAGCTGGGTGGACAGGGCTGCCTGACAGGAACAGTGGCTTCAGTGAAGGAAGGCAGCCAACTCACAGTGACCCAGCAAGGGCCTCACTCTCTTGCTTTCCATTTTCCTGCTGGGCCTCCCGTTGGACAAACTCTCTTGGAAGCCAAGGACAAGAGTACCCAGGAGATGTAGTCTCTGAAGGTCAACCTCCGGGGCTCAGAACACAGTAGGAAATGGTAGGTGGTAGTTGGAGACTAAAGAGGTTCATCTCAGGCCTGGATCCAGTGGTCACTCGGATATGTGACTTCAACAGTGGTCTCAGCCCACCGTAGACCATCCCTCCCTAAGCAAGCAAGAAAGTCAGAAGAAAGTCTTTACGTTTTGTTTTGTTTTGTTTTTAACTAAGTGAGTTACTTTGCTAATGCCAGGAAGGAGAGAAGGGAGACGCTCAGATCTTTATCCTTTAGCTACCACACAGCCAGGCAAGAAAACCCTTCCTGTGCCCTCTGTGAACCCAACACAGCCAAATACATATTTGCTTGCACTAAAAGTTTATGTGTAAAAACGCATTCGTTTCACGTCTCATTTGTCAAGAGACATTTTGGTATTTGTGCTTAAAAATAAACATGGGCTGGATTAGCAAAGCGGAGCAGGCACAGGAGGCTGGGCCCCTTCTTAGCTATGTTCGTAAATCTGGCTCCTAATTAATCCGAATGCTGACCCATTTTTTATGAACACTTTGTTGCGGGTTGCCATTTCTAGAAAAAAAAAAAAGAAAGAGGGGGGAGAAAGAGCAGAATATCTTCCAGACAAACATTTCTAACCGGGAAAGGCGCCGCAGTGAAGCTGAGTGTGGCCTCAAAAGAATATAGTTTACAACTGAATGACTTGTATGTTGGCAAGAGGTTCCCCTCTGTAGGGACCTTGGGATCAGATCCGTGGCGTGTGAAACTCTAATTAGCCTCCGGGCTCTGGCTCCAAGGAGAGGTGCCACGGCCCCCACAGAGAGCCGGCTGGATGTGGCAAACTGCTGCCTGGTATGGAGAACTGGCTCTTAATATTTCAATTAATAATGAGAGAAAGACAGTCAAGGCCACGGGTGTGATGGCTTTAGAGAGGCTGTTACTGCTGGGAGCCACCAAGGGGGAGCATCCTTGGGTGTCGCCATGGCAACTGTAAACCATGGCCAGAGGGGGCTGTGGGCAAGGTGAGATACTCATTGCATCTCAACCCAGACCCTGGTGGATGACAAAGCTGGTGGAAATGGTACCAGCGTGACCCTGGAGAATCGCAACGCAGCAAAGAGCGTCTCTAACCACACCAGCAGAGCCGGGGTACCTGTGAGTCCTGAGCAGACCAGGAAGGCAACCTGGTCTTCCCAGCACCCCAAACCCACGAATATTCAAACACCGTTGCCTTAACTAAACAATCCACACTTCCCTCAAGCTTTGCTGGGACACAAGGATCCTAATTAAATCTGGCACATGGCATCCCAGAGAAGAGGGGGTCTCTGAACATCCCCGAAGAGAAAATTAAAGGATTTCATCAAGGGAAAGTGGCTGAGGCTCACAGCTGGAAAGAGATGCCTACATCATCCCTGACAGCAGCGCACATGTGTAATAATTAGTGCACGGCATCCTTTCTCTTATCAGTCGCTGGGTTCTTGCTAGGGCCCAGCCTTACTTGCCATGAGTGGGAACCAGAGATGGCAATCATGAACCCACACTTAGGGGAGTCAGGGCTCCCAGGTAATTCCAGGATAAAGTCATCTGTGTCAGAGAGAGTCCCCAGTGGGGATAGCCCTGATCTAGCCGAGGCAATCATGGGAGGCTTCCTGTAGGCATCATGTGATTGCAGGCTTGCAAGAGGCATCTCCCAGTTTAGGTCAGCCCTGGAAAAGCTTTTCAATGCTTCCACTCCCCTCCCATCCATGCCCCATGGACTGAGAAGGTCACCCCAAAGTAAATGATGTTTATCCATCACTGAGTAGTTAGCTCACTGCACAGCATCAGAGAGATCCCAAAATCAGGATACAACAGTTGCTCTTGGAATATAATCCTGATCATGCCTTTTGTTGAGCACTTACTGTGTGCCCTGCTTATCTCTCACAGAATTCTCTTCTTCCTGCATTTCTCTTACCTCACTTCACTCCCAGAGACCCAGATCCCTTCTAGGAGCTAGCCTGAGCCCAGGCCCTTTCCCCAGCTGGAGTGGCAGTCCCCAGGAGAACCGAGAGCCAGCCTTTCCAAATGTCACTGGAGCCAAACCCACCAAGGAGCTTCTCATTAAATACGCCAGGTGCACATTTTTAAAGCGCCGAATATTAAGGATTCCCCAAGCATCCGTGGGGATAAACAAGGTCAAATGCTTTTGTAATATGATATTGTTCAGCTCTGTTCTGTGTGTACAGTGGCAAGGGCTTGGCTGTGGTCTACACCCACCTGTGAGCCTTATGGGAGACACTGGTATGGTTTTAAGACATTTTTGTAGCACAGAGTGGGGAGAAAAAAGTATCATCTTTATCCCCCCCATGCTTTATTGACTGTAACCAGACAGTCTTGGAAACTCAGATGCAAAGTAGTAAGAAGTTTTCACTTTGTCTATGTAAAGGCTGCAGGAAAGTTTAAGATGATAAGCAAGCAGGCCCAGCCCCTGTAACTCCCAATTCCTGCCTATTCATTATGAAGGATGACAAACCTCCTTCCCTGGGGTGGCGCTTCTGGGGAAATTAGCCTGCTTGTTGGTGGCTTTGGTGCTCTCAGGGAAGATGTGCTATAAATACCAAGATGGATTACCCAATTTGGTTTCCTCTGGGTTAGGGTTTAGCTGCTGACGAGCAGCGAGCGATGGAGGTAGCTGCAGGAGATGCCAGCCACAGCAGCGGTCTCAGCATCCATCAGAGCTTGAGGCCTGGGCTGTGCTCGGGCGTCTTATCCCACCCATATCCTCCAGGAGATGACCTTTAAGAGAAGGGCCTTACAAAGGTGGAGACCATTTCTGAAAATTACTGGTCGTTCTCTTCCATCATTTCCACGTTCTGAGCTGAGCTATCAAGGCTACTTTGGAGCTGGCCTTCTAGCCTGATGGTTAAGGAAACCATATTCCACATTGCTGATCACTGTTTGAACCCCAGCCCCGGCAGCTTGAAAAATACATCCAGTGAATGTGCTTGCATGCCCAAATTCTGAAAGGATGGAGAAATGGAGGTGGGTGGGGGGAAGGAGAGATTGTAGGATGAACAGACCACATTGGGGGACGCTTTCTCCCTCTGTGTGTCTCTCTCTCTGTCTCTCTCTGTAAGCACATGTGCCCTATGGCAATTAAAAAGGGGAAAGAAATCTACTTTGAGCTGGTTCTGACATTTATGGTTCAAGAGGTTTGGAAGCCTAAATAGGGAGCTAAAATGGACATTTAGAAGCATTTTCCCCACCCATCCCATCTACCTGCCCTCCCATGCCAACGGGCCCTGCTCTGTTCTGCTCAGAAGGATCCAGCTTGCCAAAAGAGCTGCCATGAGGGGCAGATGGCTGAGCATCCCATGAGACTGTCGGCCCACGGGGCTCCTTCCCCGAACTCTTGGTGCCTTTAGGAACAAGGCCCAGGGAGTGACCTGGGCAGGCCAGCCCTCTCCAGAGCTCCTGTTCTAGTGAAGAACCAAAGCATAAATCCAAGAGAGGCAGGTGCAGTTCTAGAGGAAGTTAGTCACCACCATCTCCCACCATTTCATTCTCCTTCCTTGACATTTCAATCCTTCCTTCCTGTGCAGTTGACTGACTCGTAGACAAGCCAGAGTTTGAATACCAACAGATTTGCCTTATTTCTGGGCCTTACCGGGCTTGGCCCACCCAGAGCCCGTGAGATGTGCCTTCCTCTTGTTAAGTACCCTTCCTAAGTACCATGTCTCTCATTTCCCAGCTCTGTTGCTGTCCACTCCCAATGTCTGAGTTCTCAGATCTGTTATCCTCTGGATGATACCAGCACCCCTGCCACGGGGCAGCTGATGGGATCCGAGATCATCCATGGATAGATGGCAGCTTAGCACAGAGCCTGGCACTTTAGAAACACTCCCTGGATGCAGGCTGTTGTTATTCCTGGGAATGGCACTGGCACTTGTGTCACCTAATTAGGCCAGGAAGGTGGACAGAATGCTCCAATCCGAGACTTCTCTCGGAAGACCTTTCTCCCTCCTGCACACACAGTGAGCATCATGGAGCTAACGGTGCTGGAAGGAAGCTGATGGCGCTTCAGAACAGAAAGTGCTATGAGATTGCAAATGGCTCAGCGCGCTGCTATTTTTGTATGTTCTCTCTCGGTGCCATTTCAAGGAGAGAGGATAGAAGGAAATGCGGTTGATGCCACGTCTTCATCCTTGGCTGGTTGGGGCTATTTTCTATGAGTCAGGAGCTCTTTGGTGAGCAAGGACAGCTTCATTATGGTTTCTCGTGGCCTACCAGCAAACGAAACCACCACATTTGCGCATGTGCCGCGTGGGCTCCTCAGGGAGGAGCCACACTGCTGTCCTGCCTGATCTTACTTCTTTGTTGTATGGGATGCTGGATGAGGGTTTGAAGGCGATTGTGATGGGTGGAGGTGGAGCCCATTCCCCAGGCCAGCAAGGAATCAGGGTTTTGTTTTGTTTTGTTTTGTTTTGTTTTGTTTTGTTTTGTTTTGTTTTGAAAGGTTTTTGCTATAGGGCACATGCGCTCACCAGAAAGAGAGACGGAAAGCAAAAAATCACCCCCCGGGGGGGGATGGCCACGCCGCAATCCCTTCTCCTCCATTCTCCTCTCAGGCTCTTGGGCATGCATGCACACGTGCCCAGCATGAGTTTAAGCCATTCAGTTTCAGGTTCAGAACTGAAACCATGGTCAACTACATGGGAGTCCAGCAACATAGCCATTATGCCAACTGCTAGTCCCCAGCAAGGAATCAGGGTTCTAAGAGGCTGGCACTTACAGCACTGGACAATCCTGTCTCCCTGGAATAAGGCAGGGCAAGGAACAAAGCCCTTTTAACATGTCAAGTAGCCAGTGAGCCTCTGAGCACAGGTCTGAGCTAGAAAGGAAGTGCCTGGAGTTCCCTGCGCTGGGGTTCTTACCACAAGAGAAACGAAGCCACCTGTGTTAGGAACCACAGTGCCCCTCAGGAATGTGTCTTGTGAAGTGATGGAGCTCCGGTCACTGTTGTAGGCTCAGGGCATACCTGGGCTCTTCCTCGCCTGTTCATGTCTACATCCTGCCCATCTGACCTCACTGTGGCTGCTGTGCCCAGTGATTGCCAATAAAGGTGCTCCTGAGGGATAGTTAGAACAGCATAGGACAAAGACACCACATCCAGGAGGTGCTGGAGTGCCCGTGAGCTGCCTGCAGGAACCATACCACCTCCTACCCAGCCCCACCCCTCCACAGCCCACTGAGTCTGCCTCCCGCCCAGCACAGAGCACAGAGCCCCTGCAGAAGGAGGCCCACCCCCACTGTAATTGGAGAGCTCCAAAGACAGAGCCCCTCCCTCTGCTGATTCTTGGCACTCTGCCCATCTGCTCTCCTCTGGAGGAAGTCATGGTTTTCTTTAAGCCAGGAAAGCCCAGCTGCAATGCCAGGCCCCTTATAGCAACTTTTATTACAATTGATTCTCTACAAATACTGCTTGGCCCAGAGGAAGGCTCTTTAATAAACCCCGAAGTGGGGGAACTGACGTCATATCATGACTCAGTCTGAGCTGGGGGTGGGGTTCCTGGTCTGGCCCAGACCATCAGAGAGACTCAGCCCCTGTTCCTCATGGTGGCCAGACCAAGCAGAGGGTGCTCTGAGAATGAACTCAGGGCTCAGATGGGGCACAGAAGGGGCTCAGAAAAGGTGGGACCCTGATGGGCTGGTAGTTGGGAGGAAGGTTTTCCGACTCTGAGGCCGAAGGGGTCTCATCTGTCCTGAACACCCAGAAATGCCTTCTAGCTGCCTCGGGGCTTCCAGCATTTTCTTCTCTGTCCCAAAATCAATACCTGGCTGTGTACCCCATCTAGACCGATGTTCTGGAGGGGAGGCTCGATTCTTTCCCATTTCTGTAGCTCCATGCATTGGGCCTGGCACTAGTTCATTCACTTAACAAATGTCCATCGAGCAGGACTGTTTATGTGCAGGAACTGGTTTAGGCACTGATGGCACGATATGAATAAGATTAATGAGGTCCGGGGAGTCTGACAAAGGGAGAGACAGACATTAATCAACCATGCAGCAAGTGGGCATTTGCAGCCTGGGATGATCTGTGAAGGAATATGGGCTATAGGAGCCAAGAACAGGGAGACTTGACCCCATCAGGGAAGGGTCCCTGAGGAAGTGATGTCTGAACCATAATCTGGAAGACAATTAGGAGTTGGTTAGGTAAACAGAAAACCTAGAGCTTTCCAGAAAGAGGGAACAGCATGCGCAAAAGTTCCATGACAGGAGGGAGCCAGGGAAATGCAGAGGCATGACAGAGGTTACAGTGGCTGGGGCAGAAAAAAGGAAGAAGGGAAAGAACCAGGAAATCAAGCTAAGAGGAGTTCAGAGGTCAAACACTGGCAATGGTAAGGCCTGTGAGGGGGAGGGAAGCTCTGGTTTTACCTTAAGGGCAATAGGATAGGAAGAAATGTGGGTCAGGGCATAATGATTTTGGAAATGATCACTCACTCTGGCCACATGTGCAGATTGAAAAGGCAAGGGTAGATTGAATAGTGAGAAACTAATTTAGAGGCTGTGATCCAGTCCAGAGATAATGGGGCTTAGACTCACTGGCTGGATGGGTGAACAGATGTCTACATGCGTAGTGAGATGGCTGGGTGGAGAAACAAGTAGCTGGTGGGTAGGTTAAGGGAAGGGTGTGTGAATGGATGTAGACGGACGATAGATGGAAGGAAGAATAGATGGGTGGATGGGTGGATAAATGGAAGGTTGAGTGAGTCGGGAATAGGTGGAAAGTAAATCGCTGATGAATGGGTGGAAACAAGGCTGTATAAATGCCTAGATGAAAGGATGAGGCATGGGTGAAAGAAAGGATGAGTGGATCTGTGGATGGGTATGGGTGGAAACAAGAGTGGATTGGGAATGGGTGGGAAAAAAGCTGAAGAATGAGTGGAAAGGAGGATGTGTGAATAGGTGGTTGGATGGGTAAATGGGGAATAGAATGAAAGATGCATAAATAAAGCAGGAATGGGGAGAAGGGTAGATGTGGGGTACAAGTTGAGTCCTGCAGAATGGATGAGACTGGGGTGCAGACACAGAGTCCCCTGCAGACACGCAGGAGTATTGAAGTTCCCAACACACACACACTGTATGTTCGGCCATATCTTCCCAGAGGAAGGTCATAGGGAGAGAGACCCCAGATGGTTGCATGCCCAGAATTCCATGCCAACCCAAGCTTCTCCCTGCAGACACTGGGCCACTGCCCTCAGACAGGAGGAATAGGCAGAACAAGTGGACAAAGCTAGTTCCCAGCCTGACTCCAGCTCCCCTAACCTGTCAGTCCTCAGGCACAGAAGCAGAGGACCCCCATCTGCTAGACACTGGGTACTCTATTGTTTGCAGTCCAGCCCAACCCAGATTACTGTCCACATAAAAATTATGTACCTATGTTTTTCTAGGCATTTAAAAAATTAAATCTCCAGGTGGGCAGATGAATAACTGTATTCGCATTAAAGACTAATGTAACAAAAAATACACAAGGCAATAATTCATAATGCATTCTATTCTACAGAGTCATATTTTAATGCGTGACATATCCTGGGCAGCTCCTCTGTGCTAATTTTATTTAATGAGCACATGTTATAGAATTTTCAGAGCACTATCCCTGGGCAATTAAAATGTGTTAACCTTTTCAGTTAAATTGTGTTTCTAAAGAAAAGTCCTCAGTGTGACACAGAAAGAAATGCCCAGGTGTCATCGAGGCAGGCCCCGGAGGCAGGTTGTAGTAGGAAAGAACTGCTGTTGGGTCCTGACCCTTAGGCCGTGGCCTATCATTCCTGCCTTTGCTGAGCAGCACATTGAGAAGGAGACCTGGACCCACACACTGAGCTGCAGCCTTCACTGAGCAGGCGTTGAGAGCTCACTTTTTACCTGACCCAGGGAGTCTGGGGCACGCGCTGCCTCAAGGGAAGGTATAGTACTCCAGAAAACTGGAGTTTAAATGGCTCTAGGATGGGGAACTTCAAGGAGAGTCAGGGACTACTGATTCAAAACATTGACAGGGGACTGGCTCCATAGCCTAGTGGTTAAAGGAGCTAGATCCCATGTGGCAGACTGCAGTTCAAATCCCGGCTGTGGCAGCTTAAAAACCATGCCAGGTGCACATGTATGTGTGTTTAAAATTCTGGCAGGATGGAGAAATGGAAGCAAAGGTATTGTGGCATGGCCACACCCCATTCAGAGATGCTTTCTCCATCTGTTTCTTTAAATAAATTTCTCTGGCAAGCATACATACCCGCTGAGAATTAAAAAAGAGAAAAGGAAAGAAAGAAAGAAGGAAGGAAGGAAGGAAGGAAGGAAGGAAGGAAGGAAGGAGGAAGGAAGGAAGGAAAAAACCTGCCAGGTCTCGCATATCCCTATTTGAGTAATGGGCAACCAGCACTCCAGTATCCAAACATCCAAGAGTTTTAGATCTAGAAGGAGCCCTGGAAAGCACAGAATGAGTGGTTTCCAAAGTATGTTCCTTGGAAACGTGGCACCCAGCCCCACCTTTGACTTCAACCAGAGCTATTCTGCTTCCCATGATACTATATACTGGGGTTCCACGTGGCCATTACCTTGCAAAAAGGTTCTACTGTTCTAAAAGATTTTAAGGGGCCAACAGGTGGCGTAGTGGTTAGGACACCAGATTCCCACATGGTTGACCACATTTGAGTCCCAGACCCAGTGGCTTGAAACTCACTCCACGTGTTCATGTGTTCCCACAATCCCAAAAGAAGAACTGGAGAGGGGGTTATGGCATGACCATTCCCCCAGGGGGTGATTTCTTACTTTCTGTCTCTCTGTCTCTCTGTGTCTTTCCAGCAAGGGCACATGCTCTATAGTAAAAATCTATTTAAAAAGAAATTTTAAAAACTGTTATAGTTCTAAAATATATGGACCAGTCAGTGGTGTGGTGGTTAAGATGGCTAGATTCCACGTGGCCAGCTATGTGGCTCAAGTCCCAGACCTGATGATTTGAACAACATACTGGGCATATACGCATTTGTGCTGAAAATCCTGACAGGAGAATAGAAGAAAAGGGATTGTAACACAGCCATCCCCCTGGGGGAATGCTTTCTCTCTCTCTCTCTCTTCTCTCCAGTGAACAAGCATGCCTTATGGCAAATTAAAAAAATAATAAAATAAAATGTATGTATATAACTATATATTAAAATATGCAGTTATATGAAAACAAAATATAAAACAATATTTTATATATGCCACCTTCTAATAGGATGATTTAAAGTGGTTTATAAAACTGACTTTATATGGGGGCTGGCAGGTGGCATGATGGTTGAGGATGCTCAGTTCCCACGTGGTCTACCGTGGTTCGAGTCCCAGACTTGGAGGCTTGCTTTTCTCTCTCTCTCTTGCTCTGTCCCTCTCTGGTCAAATTTTAAATAGATAGATAGATAGATAGATAGGTAAATAAAGTTAAATAAAATAATTCTTTAAGGAAAAAATATAACTGCATATGGCATAATAATACAATTTTTTCATTTAATTTTTGCAAGAGGGCATGTGCTCACCAGAGAGAGATGGGATCGAGGGCAATGGAAAAGCACTCCCCAAGGGTAATGGGAACAATATTTTCTTTAATGAAGAGATTGGAATAAAGGGAAAATTGAGGCAAATTTTTGAAATTATTTCAAGAAGTTAGACAAGGAGATGTATGCCAATAGTCCTAGACAGTTGAAAGTTTGGATCACTGAGGCAGCCCTGTGCCTGAGGCAGAGCCATGAGATAGACCTCTCAGCTAGTATTTGGTTTTATTTTCATTTTAATTTTTATTAAGCAAAAATCACAGAATTTTTTTTTTCAACAGAAAACTACATTCTTTTGTCTGCTAAATGTTTCTTCCCTTTTCCCCTACCACCCACCCTCTACCACCCACTCCCCTCCCTTACAGTCTCTGGTGTCTACACTTATCTTCCCTACTATCATATCTTCAGATCTTTCCATTTCTGTCACAGAAAGCAGACATTTGGTATATATGGAGTGGAGATATTCAGTGTGTCTCTTTCAAAGTCTGGCCCACTTCACTTAACATTATTAGGTCTTCTATATTCATCTACTTTGAATTGAACAATAGGTTTCATTGTTCCTTACGGCTGAGTAATAGGCCAAAGTATTTATGTGCCAGAGCTTTGTAATCCATCCATCAGTTTTTGGACACTTAGGTTGATTCCATTCTCCCAGTTTGCATTTGAAGGTCAAAAATGAGATGCCACATGTAATGCATCCGGCCCAATGTCTGATGCATCATGGACCAACTGGGATGTCTAACGACTTTCATTCATTCATTCATTCATTCAACAAACATTTTGTGAGCATCTCAGGGTATAGGCAGTATGCTGGTGCGACTTAGAGAGTCGTGGTCTCTGTTGTCCCAACTTACCCACTGGCAGAGGAGACACGTGTCCAAAGGCAAACACACCTGTGGCCACCCACATGCAGCCCAGAGGAAATGGGACTTTCTCTGGAGTCAGTAAGACAACTGGGGATTTTAGACCTGATGTCTGAAGGAGACAAGTGGGATGGGAAGGAGGCAACAGGCATGCAGGAATGCAGCAGAAGCAGCAGTATGGATGGATGATGGAGCTGGGGGCAAGAGCTCAGAGCTGGTACAGGACAGAGTGGGAAGGCAGGGCGGGGCCAGTAGCCAGGTGAGAGGTATCAGGTCTCCCAACCTGAGAAGAAGCCTTGGGGGACCAGGGGTGCAGGGCTGGTTTGTACTTTGCAATTGGAAAGAGTACCCTCACAGTTGCCGCAGAGTGCCCGGGTGCAGAGTGACTGGTTTGCAGGGTCAGTGGATGTGAGGAAGCTAGTCTGGAGCTATGGTAGGGCTCAGGTAGGGCTGATGTGAGAGGGAGGGTTAAGGACCAGAGCAGGGTGAGCGTTGGGCAATAAAGGGATTAAAAGCCATCTTGGGGTTGCCTCTGAACTGGGCTGGGGAAGATGGATGGGCTTTAGACAGCCAGAAAAAGGAAGGGTGACCCAGCAAAGGGGACAGCATGAATGAAGGCCTGGAGGCAGGACTGCATGGGCATGCCTGGCCCCCAGGTAGCAGCCCAGTTTGCCTGGACCTCAGGTCACCAGAAGAAGTGTGGGAGCAGCTGAGGCAGAACTGTTCATCTACTGGGTGAGGTCAGGAGGAACTTCCAGCTAGCCAAGGAGCCTGGACTTGATTCATGTATGTCAGGGAGTCACTGCTGTGTGGCCTTAGGCAAGTCACTTAACCTCTCTGGACCTCACCTGTAAAAAAATAAAATGGTTTTCCTTCCTAAGGCTGCTGAGAGGGTTAAAGGATAAAGTTCTCAAAAAGGGCTGAGTACAACTCCTGGCATTGCATATCGCATGCCTGTTAGCATCCTACAGCCTCCAAGGTTAGCAAATCCAAATGGGATCGGGTAGAGGGCTCCCCAGGCGAGGACTGAGCCCCACTCTCATGGACACAATCCCACCATCCCCTCCTGGGGAGCACCCTGATACCCACTGTGGTAGGTGGAGCTGCCACTCTCTCTGCAGACAGGGACAGACATGGCCACAATGGGCTTGTTGACCATGTTCATTAAGTGACACTACTAAAGGATCATTTGGGGCAAGAACTTATTTAAAAAAAAAAAAAAAAAAAAAAAAAAAAAAAAAAAAAAAGGAAGCTGGAAAGGAGTTAGCAACAAAGTTGGCTACATTAAAAAGCCATTAAGGGGACAGCAGGTGGCATGGTGGTTAAGGTGCTGGACTCCCACATGGTCTACCATGGTTTGAGTCCTGGACCTGGCAGCTTGAAACTCACACCAGGTGTGTGAGCATGTGTGCCCAAAATCTGAGAGGAGGATGGAAGAGAAGGGACTGTAGCATGATCATCCCTCCCTCAGAGGATTTCTCACTTTCCCTCTCTGTCGCTCTCTGGCACATGCCCTAAGGCAAAAACATAAACAAGCAAACAAACAAAAAGCCATTAAAATTCAGGAAAAACACCTCATTCCCACTCTCCCTCCCCTGGAAGTGGCCTGAAGCTGGGGTCCCACTGAGGCATTGGAGGAAGGAGTGCTCCCCTTCTTGGCCCTAAGAGGTTGCATACACAGTGGTTAGGTGCATGGACAGCAGCCAGAGTGCTGGCTTGAGTCCCAGCTCTGCTGTTTATCTTAGTGTGGCCTCGGTCATGCTGCAGATTTAGCAGTAAAAACCTAGGACACCAGTGAAGTTTGAATTTCAAATGAATGACCAATAACCTCTAATATAAGTGTGTCCCACTTATACTAAAAGTATCCATGTGGTGGCCTGATAGTAAGGCGATGGATTCCCACATGGCTGATAATGGTTCCAGTCCTAGACCCTGCAGCTTGAAAATCACACCAGGTGGGAACCAGCAGATGGTAAAATGGTTATGTTGCTGGACCCCCACATGGCCAACCACAGTTTGAGTCCCAGATCCAGAGGCTTGAAACTCATGCCAGGAAAAATTGCTCTTTAAAAAAAAAAAAAAAAAAATCACACCAGGCATATGCATGCATGCCCAAAATCCCAGGAGGTGAGGGGATTGCAGCATGGCCATCCCCTCTAGGGGTTGATTTCTTATTTTTTCTCTTTCTGTCTCTCAACAAGCACACACATCATATGGCAGTCCCTCTCCTCCCATAAAAGTATTCATTGTTTAGCTAAAATTCTTGAGTTGTCAGAAAAGTCATGGCATATTTTTGCAAAGAAAAATATGCAAATTTCTTTGCAAAAATATGCCATGACTTTTCTGACAACCCAATCATCTAGCAGGGTTTCTTTTTGTTTGTTTGTTTGTAGCTTTTTTGTAGGTTTTTGTCAGCCCACCTTTGCTGCTACTACCCTAAAAGTATCAGGCTCTGTGAGCTTGGTTTTGCTATAGGACCTCAGTTCCAACACCAGTAGATCCTCATGTCCTGGCTGTGAGTGGGGCTGCTTACTTGGGGCTGAGGAGAGCAGGAGGCCCAAGATCAGTCCTTGAGAGCATGAACTTCTGCCATGACCAGAGAGGTAGGACATGTGAGAAAATCATTTATGGGGCAAGGGAAAGAAAAGAAGGTAAAGACAGAGGCTGCATGAACAGCACAGCACAGACATTTGTGCCAAGCCCTTCCTCTGCTTGAGTTCTCAGGGAAGGCTCTCTAGAGGAGGCAGCACTTATTCAAGGCTTGACAGACAGACAGATCAGACCTAAGCAAAGGCAGAGGAGGGGGATAATCATTCTGCAGGGTCAGCCTCCAGGCACTTGGGCTAGAGTGTGTGCTGGAGACAGAGGGCAATGAGGGTGAGGTTTGGGAACATAAGAGAGAAACCCCCAACTGTGACACTGAGCATTTGGCTCATTTTCCTGTGGGCACAGGAGACCCATCAGAGGTTCTGCAGAGCAAATTCCCCAGGTGTGTAGGAATGAGGAAAGTACGCACAGGTGTTAAAGGAGGCAGGACAATGCGTTAGGAGGCACTGCTGTCCTCAGACAAGGCAGAGGCACGATTTGGAGCCATGGCAGGGAACAGAGGGTGTAAGAAGGGTTGCCTAAAACAGGTGGGTGACCCCCACCTCTGCCTCCATGTGCCCCAGGACCACTCGGGTCCTGCCACTGTGTGGCAGGGAGCTGTTCTCTGGGTGTCTTCCCCAGTAACGTATCCCCGACAAGGACAGTTTGTCATCACACTCAGGAGCTAGCTGGCCCAGGAGGGCCGGGAGATGGAGGAGCTGGGCAGGAGGGCTGTGGGCTGGGAAGGACAGGCCAGCAGGAAGCCATCCACACAAGACAGATGGGCCCACATCTCTCTTCTGTGCTCTTGCAGCTCTGCAGCCCACACGCGACTTTTCTTTCAAATATCTCTATTTCCTTTCAAACCCAACGGCATTCGCTGCTCCTAGTTTTTGCCCCAGTTACCAGCACACATTAATTTTATGGCAGAAATTAATTCTACCCAAATTCCGTTAGTGCTCAATTATGCCTCGCTGACTCCCTGTGAATAAATATCCATGAAGAGACTTTAATTAAAACGTCAACAAGGGAAGCAGCAGCCCCCTTGCAAGGTAGCATCTTCTGACGCAGCAGCAGGCTGCCAGCATGGTGTCCTGGGTACAGCCCAGAGCCAGACTGGCAGACCATCCCTCCAACACTACCAGGGCAGGGCGGGCTCAGGGGCTGTCAGGACCCGTCCCAACCCCATCAGGGAAGGGGCTTGCCTGGTCATACAACTGCACAGGGACAGAGGTGGGCTGAAGTCAGGCCTCCGGAGCCCTACACCTAGGCTGGTTCAAAGACTGCAAACTCAGACACCCACAAAGGGTCAGGGCGAGTAATGGACATGAAAGAAACAGGCCACACGCAAGGAGCCCAAAGGCACAGGGGGCTAGGACGGTAACCAGCAGCTCACTCTGGGTCCAGGCTGGGGGTGATAAGAGGGAGATTCTTGCCACAAAGAGTGGTCACCACTGGTGCACCCCAGCCAGCCACTGACAACACAATCATCTAACAGGGCTTCATGCGGTTTTTTGTGCACCCCTGCAGACCACAGTTCAGTGGAAAAGTGGCCCAGCACTGCTGACTCTTGGGCCTTCCCAGTAGACACCCAAATCTATGCCTTTATGTAAAGGTCTTCCAATTTTTGCATGTTAGATTAGAATTTACAATCTTTAAAACTCTGTGTGTGTCAAACTAGACCCTTCTACAAACCAGACTCAAACCTCAGGTGGCCACTTTATGTCTTTATTTCATCCCTGAGCCTTGTAAAATATGTTTTGTAACCAGAGAGCAAGGAAGGTGGAAGAATATTAAGTGAGCAGTCTCCAGGAGTGACCTGGACCATGCCCTCTGACAACCCTGACATCTGGACCAGATGCACCTCCCCTGCAGAGAAAGGGATGACTTCTGAAGATCACTCTTTTGTTCTCACTCTGCAAGCCCTTGCAATCCAGAGAAATTCATTGCACTCTGGCTGCAAAAGCTGGGAGAGGAGCCTTCTCCTTGACAGGGGCATGGCTGTTTGCTGCACTGCCCTGGGTGAAGCTGGTTAAGCCATGGATCCAGGGCAGGTGATGGGGAACAGGAAGTAAGAGCTGCCCGGAGCAGACAGGCCTCTGTCCCCTTGACTAAATGGATGTTCAAGCTCGGCCCATAAAGACTTGTAAAGCTGAGGTTGTGGCCATTTGGGAACAGCCCTCTTGTCTCATTCTCAGATGGCAGCAAAAGGAAAAGAAATAGAGGGACCAGCAGATGGCATAATGGTTATTTTGCTGGACTCCCACGTGGTCGACTATGGTTCAAGTCTTGGAAAGGGACTACAGCTCTCTCCTATCCACAGCTGTGCGAAGGTGCCACAGACCCCAGCAGGGACAGAAGTTACTTCTAGGGAATAGGGAAGCCACCGATAGACCTCAAAGGATAGGCAGAGGAAGTAGCTACCCTGGCTAGCTGTCCCACTGGTCAACAGAGGAGCAGCCCTCTGTGATCCCGGTGCCCTAGGGTGGGGGTGGTCCCCTCAGTGCTCTCTCCCACAGTATAGGCCAAATACCCCATATCCATGGAAGGCCAGGCCAGAGTGTGGGGACTGGCCATTCCTCTCATTAGTTTCCCCTCAGGAACCTAATTCACAAGCATGGCCTTTAGGCAGCTGGGCAAAGAACGGGTCATAACAGATGGCTGTGACTTTTATCATGAGATTAAAGGACCTCAGAGCTTCCATATTGTTTTTTCACAGAGCATCAGAATTCTGTTAGTGCTGGATAAATGGAAAAGAGGAATTTCCCCATCAGAAGCTCTTGCTCTGGTACCTTTGGTGTGCCGACAAGAGTGGAGGGGGTGGCTATGCCCATTGTGTTCTTTGAAGGGTCTTTTTTTAATGACTCTAGTATGTCTTTTATCCTGTGCACCATTCTAGATGATAAAAATTAATATTCACTGAGCCAAAGAAGCTTTGATTTCTGTAGGAATGATTAGCACGACGGTGATACTTGTGCAATATGAAGAATGAATCAGCTACTGTTTCATCAGAGGGCTTCCCTCACCTCCCAAGCAGCCTGATTTCCCAGCTTAATCATGACAAATAAACTTCTGCGTGCTGCAGTGCTATTCCTGGTACCCCTTAGGAAAGGAGGAAATAGATAAAGAGACCATTAGCATCCAATCAACACAGCAGCCTCCACTCCAGCAGCTCGCTCTGCCTAATGCCCCTAGGAACACAGATGTCTCCACCTCACATAAGGAAAGAGGCCACAGGGGTAGGGAGGAGATCTCATTTCAGCCAAGCCACCTGCACCCTTCCACCTCTGCCCTGTAGGGCCAAGGTGTACTGGGATCTGTCAGCCCAGACAGCAATGGGCAGTCGGCTCCCTGCAGGAGACAGTGAGGCAGGGGCGTGGGCAGCAGATGCTGAGTGGGGTCCAGCAGCCAAGTGCTAGATGGTGGTCCACCTCCCTTGGAGGAGGTATCACCTGCTGGGAGGGTAAACACTGAGCTCTAAATTATGGCTGTTATGAAGGCCCCGCTTCCTCCATGACTGGCCTGGAAACCTACCTTCCTTGGTCTGCCCTGACTACTTTAGTTAGTTAGAACATTAATTCTTCTCCATCCCCTTTCAGAGAAGTTGTGATGTTGTCCTTTCCTTTATTATTTAATTTTGCAGGAGGGCACATGCACTCCCAGGAGAAAGGAAAATGAGAAAGAGTAAGTGAGAAAGTTTCCCCTTTGGGGGAATGGCCATACCACAATCACTTCTCCATCTGTCCCTCCTTTTAGGATTTTGGGCACACACATGCGTGCACGCGCACACACGCATACACACACACACACACACACACACACACACACACATGCTCAGCATGTTTTTCAAACTACTGGATCCAGGACTTGAAACTCACAGTCAGCCATGTGAGATCCATCTGCCTTAACCACCACACCATGAGCTGGCTTGACATTGCCCTTTTCTGTAACGTCTGTTTGCATATTGACTCAACTGTGTCTGAGGCATTTCTGTTTGTATGCTTGTATCGATTAACTCTTGCTATGTAACAAAGAACCCGCAAACTGGCGTTGGGGTAACACCACAACCAGTATTTAGCTCCTGATTCTGAAGTTTAGCATTGGGGCTGGGCACAGTTACGCAGTTCTTTTGCTGATCTCATTGGGCTCCTTCATGCATCTGTAGTCATCTACCAACTCACTTGGGGGCTGGGTGGTCTAGAGGGACATTAATGGCTCTTATCCTTCAGCGGGCTGGCACAGATTTCTTCACCTGGCAGTGGGTTCCAAGAGCCTCAGAGAGAGGTCAAGCCTCCAAAGCACAAGCACTCTTCAAGACTTTGTTTGCATCACAATTGATAATATGCCATTGGCCAAAGCAGGTCACGTGACCAAGCCCAGAGTCAGTGTGGTAGGGCACTTTTGTAAGATGCTAGAGGTGGCGGGAGGGGGGCTCTTCTGGTCATTTTTGTAATCTATCACTATGGTGTTGCTTAATTTGGACCACAGTCTACTGAAGTATGCCATGCACACGTGATTGGGTTGTCAGAAAAGTCATGATGCATTTTTGCATAGAAAAATATTTCATGACTTTTCCAATGACCTAATCATTTTATGGAGCCATGCACATTCCCTATTTTATGGAGTATGACACAAGACCCAGAAAGGTGAAGCCATATTGCCTGGGGTCACACAGCAAGCTGGAAAAGAACTAGTCAACAGAACCATCTGTTCAGTGCCAGCCCAGTGCCCTATCGCACCTTTCCCCACCTCCAACCATGGCCATGCTAGGCCAGGAAGAGAATAAGGTGCCACCCGGGAGTCAAACCCTCACTAAAAGACATCTTTCAACAGAGATACCACAGTCCCTGGCCTCTATCTTCCCCAGGCATCAGCCTGGAGGGGTTATCACAGCAGCCTTCCTACCTCTGTTGCATCTCCCCTGGCCCAGCACAGAGTACCAGACTGGTTGTTTCAATCTGGGGTCTTTTGAAAATCTTGTTCAATGTTCAAACATTTGAATTTGAGAGGGTGAGACTGTAATCATGGCAATGACTAGCTAGCAGTACTAGAGGCACATTTAAGTTTCTGCTTGCATCTCCTATGCCTGAGGCCAGAGTTATCTTGCCTGGCTCACCAGCCCATTGGCATTTTCTTCTGCTGCTGCATACCTTAGGGTCTGGGGTTCTATGCACATCCACACTTACATACTTTGTGTGGTTGTGTCTGTCTCACTGCTCCTGAGTGTCAGGGTTTGCAGAAGCATGAAGATTTGAGCCAGGAGGGGGACCAGCAGTTAGCATAATGGCTATGTCACTGGACTCCCATGTAGTCGACTGCGGTTCGCGTCCTGGACCCGGTGGCTTAAAACTCACGCCAGGCCATGTGTGTGCGTGCCCAAGATCCCGAGAGGAGAATGGAGGAGAAGGGATTGCGGCGTGGCCATCCCCCCGGGGGGTGATTTCTCGCTTTCTGTCTCTCTGTCTCTGTCTGTCTGGCGAGCACATACACCCTATAGCAAAAACCTCTCTCAAAAAAAAAAAAAAAAAAAAAAAAAAAAAAGATTTGAGCCAGGAGATCCGGGAGGCCCAGGGGGCCCATCTGGTCACTTTGTCCTTGAATGCTAATGAGGCAGCACTGCACTTCTGCTGACCTGATCCCCGTTTTCCGTACACCTGGTGCTGGCCTTCCGTCAACACACCCATCATTGCCTCTACCCCAATTGTTCCCAGTGACTCGTGACAGTGAGCAGCAGCAAAGGAGGGCCCAAGTCTTTGGAGTGGCCACCTCACTGCAATTCTTCCTGTGGCCAGACGGCCAGAGGCCAAGTGTCAACCAGAGCCAAGCTGCAGGAGGGCCAGTGGTGATGACGGACTAAAATATTAGGATCTGAAGAGGAAGGTTAGCACATTTGGATTCGCCCCATCCTTGTGCTGCTCAGCAGAGATGCAGAACCGTGGGGAAAGATTAACCGTGGACCAGACACGTGCTCAGCGGCTAGCCCTGCCCCCTTGTCATTGGGTTGTTTGAACACAACCTGTTTTTCCTGAAATGGATGAATGGAATCCTGGAGTTTCAAGCTGGATCATTTGTCCAACTTTTACACAGGGAAGATGGGTACCCAGGATGAGAAGTCTGTTAGCAGAGACAGTTATGGCCAGAGCAAGAATGATTAGGGTGCTCGCTTCGGCAGCACATATACTAAAATTGGAATAATACAGAGAAGATTAGCATGGCCCCTGAGCAAGGATGACACGCAAATTCATGAAGTGTTCCATATTTTTTGAAAAATCGGATGATGACATGGGCTTTGGTCTTTTTGACTAAATCTGTTTTGTAATGTGTTCAATAAAAAGCTGAACTCTTAAAAAAAAAAAAAAAAAAAAAAAAAAAAGAATGATTAGGGAGTGGGGGAAACACCTGGCATAGAAAAGACTAGTTCATAGTGCTTCTACCTGGACAGGGGAGAAAATCATGCACTTGCCAGCCTAGCGAGGAAGCACAAAACCACTCCCAGTGACGCTGGAAGGAGCCCTGGCAGTCAGCTGAGTGAAGGTGTGGCATCTGCACCATCTGGTGTTGACACAGGGAAGGGCCTCCTGCACCCCCTCCCTGGAACTCCAGCCCAGCTGGCGAGATGGAGTGAAGCAAAGAAAGAAACCTCCAGGTGGTGCAAGTGAGAAAGACGGGTCTGGAGTCTGCTACTTTTAATGCGCTGGATGGTAAGGGAGCTAGCAGTGACATCCCCCAGGGTTGGGCAGCATTGAGGAGTGTGTGGGGCACTTCCACACTTGCTCCTCCTGGGAGCCTAGAGGTGGCATCATGATTCCCAGGTGAGAAGCTGGGTACGTGGGTGGGCTTTCCCCAGTTACATGGAAGTCCTTGAAAGAGACGAAGACTCTGAGGCAGACGGAGAGCAGGGCGGGGCGAGCCCTGCCCATGTAAGGCAGGGTAACAGCACAGGTGATATGGCCTCATGGACTCAAATTCATGGTCTCATTGGAGAAGCAGGTGGGAGTGACTCAGGCAGAGCTAGGATCATTCCTCTAGGACCCGAGCCCATCCACCTCCACCAACCAGTAATTTCTGAGCTCCCCACAGCAACCAGAAGGGTGGACTGTCAGAGCTGTTGTGGAAAGAACACACTCAGAAACAGTGGTGTACCTCAGACAGGGATGCAGGGGAATGCTGATCTGTGCAGTTTAGGGCAGGGGGAGCCGTGCAGAGTCATGGCAGAGGAGGAGAGGCTGGACTTGAAATGCTCAGGACACTTTGCAGTATTCAGGTAGGTAAACATATCGCCTTTATATTAAAATAAGGTAATGATTTGGATTTCAGAATGCAATTATGCATACCCCCATCAAGCCAGCCCCTAACCACAGTAGACTCTTGAATGGTGACATCTGTTTAAAAAAAAAAAAAAAAAAAAAAAAAAGGCAGCAACAAAATGCTTTATCATTTAATCCAAGTAGCCTCCATGCACCAGCCTCCAACTGAGTGCTGAGGTTAAGAATCTAGACCTTGGGGCCAGCAGTTAGCGTAATGGCTATGTCGCTGGACTCCCACGTAGTCAACCGCGGTTCGAGTCCTGGACCCGGTGGCTTAAACTCACGAAGGGCGCGTGTGCGTGCGTGCCCAAGATCCCGAGAGGAGATTGGAGGAGAAGGGATTGCGGCGTGGCCATCCCCTCTGGGGGGTGATTTCTCGCTTTCTATCTCTCTGTCTGTCTCTGTCTGTCTGGGGAGCACACGCGCCCTATAGCAAAAACCTCTCCAAAAAAAAAAAAAAAAAGTAAGAATCTAGACCTTGATGGGGACCAGCAGTTAGCATAATGGCTATGTCGCTGGACTCCCACGTAGTCGACCGTGGTTCGCGTTCCGGACCCGGTGGCTTAAAACTCACGCCAGGCATGTGTGCGTGTGTGCCCAAGATCCCGAGAGGAGAATGGAGGAGAAGGGATTGTGGCGTGGCCATCCCCCCTGGGGGTGATTTCTCGCTTTCTGTCTCTATGTCTCTTTCTGCCTGGCAAGCGCACGTGCCCTACAGTGAAAACCTCTCCAAACAAAAAAAGAATCTAGACCTTGGGAAATCTCACTTTCCCAGGGCTTCTCTGGTCAGGAGCTGCTAGATTCTCGTGAATCGGATTAATGTTGCCTGTTCTCTTGTCCCCTGCAGGCACTGGCCCTAGCTATGCCACAGATCCACTCCTGTCCCTGTTCCTGTTAGTTCTGCATAAGTTTCTGCGCCTGCTGGTGGGGCACTGACAGACGTGGCCATCCTGAGCACCTCTGCAGCACACACAACCTGCCCGGACCCTCAGTGAGGAACACGCCACCAGATGGACACAGAGAGACTGAGAGAAGCATGAAAAAGTCCATGTGGAAAATAAATAAATCATATTTTTGGGGGAAGTTACACAAATGTAGAACACCTTAAATAATGCATCTAGTTTCCAAATAAGATGGAGTTTGGGCCATGCAGTATGCATGGAATCAATGATTTCTCTACTTCAACGTATTTTTCTTTTTTACACTTTTCCTCCAAGTCTTCATTTTGCACGAACTGTTGAGCAGTTATCTTTAGGATAATATGAAAAAAAAAAAAAAAAAAAAGTTGGGTCAAAGCCTTTCTGACAAAGCGAAATATTTTTAGTAGATTATTGTGTCTAGGATTTTTTTTTATTTACTTTTTTCTTTGGGGGCTTTTCTTTTTTTTATTAAATTATTTCTTTTGAGACATTTTGATTAAAAAAGACACATCTTATCATGATTAAAATTCACTGTCAATAATATTTATTTTTAAATAAAGATTGGAAACAAGGTCAGACACTTGTTTATAAACTGTATTGTATATTGCTGAATAACAGTTGAATAAAAAACAACTTTGAAATAAGCTTTCTACAGCCCTATATGAATGTTAAGCCCTGGTGACCACTGCAACCCTGATATAGTAACTCCTGTTCTCTGACGCCAGCTGCATTCCTGGCCAGATGTCACCCATCGTGGGTACAGCACCCAGCACCTGGCTGAAACATGTGAAGCAGAGAGGAGCACCTGGCCAGGTTACTCTAAAGACAGGAGAGGGGCCTCCAGCCTGGTCCTAAGGGAAAGAAGGTCGCTAGGAAGAAGCCTGACAGAAATCAAGAGCCAGTATTTCCCAATTCGTTGTGCAATGCAGTTGCCCCCTTGGAGATTATACAGGTGTGCATTCCTTGTGGTTGGCTTCACTGCTAGTTTGAAGAGGAAACTGGAGAAAAGACGGACTTTCCACACTCTTTTTCCCGGGGCTTCTCTGGTCAGGAGCTGCTAGAGTCTCGTGAATCGGGTTAATGGTGCCACTAGAGATGCTTAAAACCTCTGAAATTCATGAGTTTAAAGCAGATTATACATGTCTTAAAGAAACTTACTTGCTCAAGAGGTTATTACTCCTCAGTCCATGACAGGATCCCTTTATATACCTGCAGTTTAAACAAGGATGGTTGTCATTGCTATAGTTTACCGAATGCCTCTATTCCCCGCTGGCTGGGCATTTGGTGAGATTATGCTTCTTGGCCTCCTGTGGCAGGTGGGAACGTAGCCCTGGCTGAAGAGCTGTGAACGGAAGGGCCAGGGACATGCATCACTTCAAGTCCAGGATATTTGATTGTTCAATGGAGGCCCTCCAAAGCACTCTTTTCTCTAATACGACAACAGGCAACAATGAACACAGCCTGTGTTCTGCCACCCTGGGTCCCTAAGTGACTTCAAGAGCAGAGCTCCCCCTGCTGACCAGCACTGGATATGCCGCTCAATGAGGAATCAGCCTTTAGTCATAAGGCACTGAGCTTTGGGAGTTGTTTGTTATCGCAGTATCACTTGACCTGTCCTGCTTGGTTCCACGCTTAGTGGACTGATTCTATCCAGTTGACAGGAGTCATGCATTTGGACAACCCCACATGAACAGAGACCCTCAGCATGGAAGTGATGTAAGAGGATGCCTGTGTAAAGAAAACCTTGGACCTGCCGCTTCTGATGGATACATTAAGTTGTTTCACATTTCATTTATATTGATCAGCACCCATCAAGCTGTAAATTTAATCATTTTGTCTGGTGGATAGTGATTCTGTCCAGAAGGATCATCTCTTTTTATAGTTAACTCAATACTGTGGCGGGCTAATGTCATGTTAAATACTGGCCCTCTGTGCTTGAAAAGAAAAACGCACTTCCCAAACACCAGGTTGAATGGAGACAATGTGTCCTGGGTGACTTGGTGCCAGATCCCTCCAGGGAGTGGGAAGCTGGAGAGCCACTTCCAGTCACCAAAACCAGACCCCTCTGCACAAGCACCGTCAAGTTCCTCCCTGGCAGCACCTGACCCTGGCATGCTGCACACAGAGAAGGGGTGGCAGGTGTGCTTTGGAAAAACTGCTCTTTGGGGCTGCCCTTGTGCCGCACAAAGGAAGGCCCTGGGAAACAGAGGAATGAGACCTTGTCTGCCTCCTGGGGACCAAACACTTCCAGGATGAGGCTGGGCAAGTTCCTCCAAAGTGAAAGCTTAACCCCTCCCCCAACAAAGCTACTGGAATTCCTATGAGGTTGTAGCCAAGAAAGATGCTAAAGCATTTCCCGGATCCTGGACCCCCATGGAGCGCTTGCCAGTATCCCAGCTGGGCTGGTTAGGCTGGTTCAGGTCCCTGGACACAAAGCAAGAAGTCGCATGTACACCTGCAGATCCACAATGCAGCTCGGGGCTCTGGGCTCCTGCTCTCCGGGGTCCCTCATGCAGAATGAGGACAAAGAATGGGCAGCCTACCTTCAGTTTTATGAGATGCATACAAACCAGGAGGGACAAGCACCCACCAAAAATGGAAAACATGGCACTGAACTCACTACCCCAACTGCCTTTTGCTTTGGATTTTGGTTTCAGCCCAGGGCAGACATGGGCCGAGGTCCAAGGACAAGATGATTTATGTCCATTTGAGGAGAATGCACTGTGATTATTCAGGAGCTCTGGTCCCAGCCTGTGAGGTCTGCTTGAAGGGACTCTAGAACCATGGCTCAGAATTGCCACTCATCCCAGCAAGAGGCTGGGGGAAGGATGCACACACCCTGCAGGCAGAGGCTGAGTGGGAGTGGAGAGAAGCTCAGGGAACGGAGGTGAGGGGCAGCCAGGCATGCTGGGAAGAGAGAGTCCTGCCCCAGGTCCTGCATCCTAGTTGAGAAGGGTTACCCCCGGTTGACAGCACCTGTGTGGCTGATGCCCCCCTCCTTCAGGAAGCAGGCAGCAATTGGGGCATGGCCCTGGGAGAAGGACAGGAACTCTCAGAGTTTGCCAGGAGGCCCTGACATTCTGCCTCAATGCCACATTCCTAGTTGTAGCTCTGACTCAGAGAAAAAGGGCTCTGTCTCACGGATCCGAGACTGCTCTTGTTGGAATACAACACACTGAACCATTTGTGAGCTGCTGAGTTTGTGGCTAAGGGGCTCCCAGCACTGGCAGCCAGTGGGAGGCTTCTTGTCCGTTTTTGTTCTGCATCTTCTATAAGATTCCATCCCCACATCAGGTGACACTAGGTATCCATTTAGCTGGCATTTCAGATGATGCAAGCCCTGCTTTTCCTGGCTACCGGGTGACAAGAGGCTTGGGGCGTTCACCCCCTATGCACACACATGTCCGTGTCTCACAGCCTGCTGCCTGAGAGTACTTCTGCCTTCCTTCCAGGGGATGAAGCAGGGAATGGCCCAGTGGGTGAAGAAACTCCCCCCCACCCACCCATTCTTCACACAATGGTGCCACTGCCTCTCAGAGCTTCCTGCCTTCATCAAGGAGAGCCAGCGCAACCCACAGCAGCATAAAGATAATGCCCTTAGCTCACCTCAGGGGCCCTAGAAAGTATGGAAAACCCATGACCCTCACAAGGGACCTGCCCCATCTGTGGCTGCTGACACAACATGAGGTAAAGTCTGGAAACACCAGCAGAGATGATTCCTTGTATGTGACAGAGCACCAGAGATAGATTTTGAGTCAACATGACTTCACACTGTGTATAATCTGCGACCAGCTAGCAAAACCTAACGAAGAGCAGATTTCTTTCCCAGTGCCTGTTTGTTGTTGTTGCTGTTTAGTTTTTGCTGTAGGGTACACACACTCACCCGAGAAAGGGAAAGTGAGAGATCACTCCCCAGAGGGGTGGCCACACCACAATCCCCTCTCCTCCATAGTTCTCTCAGGATTTCAGGCACTCGTGCACATATGCCAGGTGTGATTTTCAAGCCACTAGACCTGGGACTCAAACCATGCAGTCAGCCATAAGGGATCCAGCACCTTAACCTCCATGCCACCTACTGCCCCCACCTTTTTTTTTTTTTAAGGGGGAAGTAAGTACATTCTTAGAAGGAAAAACAGATGTTATCTTTTAGATTTTGAAGTCAGGAAGGATTTCTTAAATGAGACCCAAAAGTGATAACTATAGAAGAAAAGAGAGAATTTTGACTACATTGTAAGTAAGAGCAGGAGCTTATCAAAAGCCACTATAAAGAAACTAAAAATAAATTTATAAAATACAACCAACACAGGATTAGTATCAGGATATATATATATGTGTGTGTGTGTGTGTGTATGTGTGTGTATATATATATATATATATATATATATATATATATATGTTGATATCAATAAGAAAAGCACAGGGACTGGCAGATGGTATCATAGTTAATGGCACTGGACTCCCACATGGCCAACCGTGGTTCAAGTCCCAGACCAGGTGGTATGACAATCATGCTGAGGACATGTGTGTGCGTGCATGCCCAAAACCCTAGGAGAAGAATGGAGAAGAAGGGATTGTGGCATGGCCATCCCTCCAGGGAATGATTTCTCACTTTGCCCTTCATCGTCTGTCTCTCTCTGGCAAACACATGTGCCCCATGGTAAACACCTAAAATACATAAATAAATAAGAAAAGAGCAAGCAATATAATGGAAAAATAGATGAAACATACAAAGTACCATATTATGGATAAGGTAATATGGCCATAAATATATAAAAGACAATCAGCCTCAATAATGACAAAAAGAAATGCAAATCAAGGCCAGAATGATTATTTCTATTTGATTACCAGATTTTTTTTAATCTTCTATAGGGAATGTGTGCTCACCAGAGAGAGAAAGTAATAAAGCATCCCCTGGAAAGGACAGCCACACTGCATGCCTTCTCCTCCATTCTCCTCTCAGAATTTGGGCATGCACACACAATGCATCTGGCATGTTTTTCCAGTCAGCAGATCTGGGAATCAAAGCACACAGTCATCCATCTGGGATCCAGCTGCCTTAACTACCATGTTAAGGCTAGCCCCAATTACCAGAAATTTACTAATCTATCAATATCAAGTGTTTCAGAGGATGTGGGTCCACAAGATCACTTATGTATGGGTTGTGGGAAAGTGTAATACATTGGTACAACATCATTAGAAAGCACTCTAGTGCTCTTGTTTTGGGGGGTTGTTTTGTTTTGTTTTGTTTTTAGGGTGTTTTTTTTTTTTTGCTATAGGGTGTATGTACTTGTCAGAGAGAGAAATCACCCCCAGGGGCGATCGTTCTACCATAGTCTTTTCGCCTCTATTCTCCTCAGGATAATCCTCCTCAGGGATACACACATGCCAGGACTTGAACGGTGCAGTCAATCCTTTGGGATCCAGCACCTGAATTTCCATGCCACCCACTAGCCCTCTGGTGCTAACTTTTAAAACAAAGCATTCATATACCCTGTGACTCAGAGACTCCACTCCTAAGTGGCAACAGGTCTTGCTCATGCACACCAGGGAACATAGAAACAGAACTTCAGGGCAGCCCCCTCACATAACCTGCAAGCATTCAAGTTACAGTAGTCAGGAGAGTAGATGAGAACACTGTAGAATAGTCTCATGATGGAATGTCCCATGGGTTAAGGTGAAATCAGCTATAAGCAACAACCAACCAAATGGTGAGTGTTGGCATATATTAGTTGAAAACAGAAAGTCCCAAAAGATTACATACAGTATAATACTGTTTCTTGGGTTTTTTTTTTTTTTTTTTGGAGAGGTTTTTGCTATAGGGCACGTGCACTCACCAGAAAGACAAAGACAGAGAGATAGAAAGCGAGAAATCACTCCCCAGGGGTGATGGCCACGCTGCAATCCCTTCTCCTCCATTCTCCTGTTGGGATCTTGGGCATGCATGCACACGCGCCTGGCATGAGTTTTAAGCCACCGGGTCCAGGACACGAACCAAGTCAACTACATGGGAGTCCAGCGACACAGCGGTTACGCTAACTGCTGGTCCCAAGTATAATACTGTTTTTATGGAATTAAAAACAAGCCAGCCAGTGGCATGGTGTTTAAAACCGCTGGATCCCATATAGCTGACAATGCAGTTCAAGTCTCAGACCCAACGGCTTGAAAAAATGTGCTGAGAGACCAGCATATGGTGTAATGGTTACATCACTGGGTTCCCACGTAGTTGACTGCAGCTTGAGTTCCTGACCCAGTGGCTTAAAACCCATGCCGGGTTTTAAGTTTGGACACACATGCACATGTCCAAACTCCAGAGAGAAGAATGGAGAAGGGATTGGGCGTGGCTATCCCCCCGAGGGGGTGGTTTCTTTCTTTTTTGTCTCTCTGGCGAACACCCTATAGCAAAAATCTCTCTTTAAAAAAAAAAAAAAAAAAAAAAAAAGTGCTGAGTGCAAGTATTTGTGTGCCCAAAATCCCAAGAGGAGAATGGAGGAAAAGGGATTGATGGATGACCAATCCCTCTAGGGGTACTTTCTCTCTCTCTCTCTCTCTCTCTCTCTCTCTCTCTCTCTCTCTCTGTCTCTCAATGCAAGCATAGGCACCCTATAGCAAATTTTAAATAAATAAAATAAAGTTTATAAAAAATGGATAGATAATAGGTAGATAATACACAAATTTCTTAAAAAAAAAAAAAACATGTAGAAAAGACAAAACTATCTAAAAAGGAAAGCAAGAGAGCAATGAATGCAGATATAGGACCAAGGTCCACTGTTACCTTGGTGAGGGAAAGCGAGGGATAGGGTAGAGGGAGAGCGCCCAGGTACATAAAGGTGATTATCAAGATCTTGATTTTCACATTGAATGGTGGGGTAGGATTCTTACCAGGCTATCAAAAATGAGTAAATAAATGAATGATACCATATACAGATCAATGATGAGAGCATAGATCCTACGCAAGGAGAGTGATTAATCAATTCTGTGTGGCACCAACAGATGGCATAATGGTTACATCACTGGACTCCTACATAGTCGACTGCAGCTCAAGTCCCGGACCCAGAGGCTTGAAACTCATGCCAGGTCCACACATGTGCGTGGCCAAAACCCCCAGAGGACATTGGAGGAGAAGGGATTGCGGCATGGCCATCCCTGGTGGGTAGTTTCTCGCCTTCTGTCTCTCTCTGTCTCTCTGGCAAGCACACCTACCCTATAGCAAAAATCTCTCACTAAAAAAAAAAAAAAAAAAAAAAATCGATTCTGTACAAGTCAGTTTTAAACAAAGGAAGAAACTAAGAGTCCTATCAGGGATTTGTATTAAAACAAAACCAAAGTAACAACTTTCCCTTTCTACATATAGTTCTCAAAACAAATTCCCATGTAACTCAGTCTCTCACTGAGAGGTTTCAAATTGGCGACCTCCACTAGGCACATCTGGCTCACAGACCTATTTTGTTTGGTCTGCACAAAGATTTTTATTACTACTTTATAATATCAGAAACTTTCGTGTAACAATCCAAATTTCTAGTTTCTTTTGAGAAAAGTATAACACGTGGTAACACGGAACCCACATTCCTATGTGGTGACAATCAGTGCATGCCATGCAACAGCCTCACTGTCTCCACCAAGCCCTATTCCCCTCCTGGCCTGCCTGTACACAGTCGCTGGGCACCTGTGGGCACATGAGTTTGCACCCAAGAGGTGTCATATTCATTACCAATATTCATCTGCCTTGGCCTCAGCAGTCTCTCACTCTCCTGTAGACTCTGTAGGGTCAGAAAACATTGCACCATTCTGAATGTTCCTCTAAGAGGGCCAAAGCAAAAGGAAGGTAAGGTTAACCACAATCCCATACCTGAAGCAGGTAATTGATGTTTTCTAATAACATGTATCCAGTTTTCAATTTAAGAACACAGCAAAGAAGTTAAATTGAATTGAAGATAACCTGAGTTTTCTTTTCCTTGCAAATGTTTATTTTCCTGTGCTTTTTTTAGTAAATTATAGTATATGAAAATTCCTGTTTTTCTTAGAATAAGGTCTGCAGTATGTCTTCCACACATCTAGAAGCACACTCTATCTACATAGCCAATTAATTCCCTGTTTGCAGCTGAACATATTCCTGTTCCTTAAATGCCAAAAGACTTGGCCATTACGGTTCAAGCTCCCCTTCACTGACCCATCTCTAAGTTCCTCAATGGTGAAATTTCACTCCCACCTCCACCCAGCCCCACAGCTTCTCCAAACTGTGTCCTAATGAATCAGAGCTTTTAACAAGGCAGACCACAGTCACTTTTTAGAATGTTAATTCCCATAAAATGGAAATGTCAGTTTTACAGGGAAGGTTCTTCTTTATCAGCAAAAACTGATTCCATTTGACTGATTAATTGTCCTAAGAACTGTCTAGGCTAAGGGGTGACAACTTGGGAGGGGGCGGCCATGCAGTGTTGCGAAGTGGAACACTCCTGGGCTGGGGAAGCCAGGAGATTACAAATGCACAAATAATTAATTCAAATCAATACAGTGAGGGGTTCAGGCTGAGAGACATTCAATTATGTTGTTCAAAGAGAAGATGCTGATCTTCAGCTAGTCCGCTCCATGCTGCAAATAATAGAGCATTTTTAATTTGTGCAGCAGGGATGTTAATCTTTTGCCGTGTAATCCAGTCCTTGGGGAACGCCATAAATATGTGGCACTGTGTGCGTGAGGCTCCCTGCGGAGGGCACTCAATCAACCCAGCTCTGGCTTTCCTGCCTGTCTTTCTATGTCAATCTCTCAACACTCAATTAGGAAATATATGATAGGCTAATAGATGATGGATGAATGGATGGATGGATGGATGGATGGGTGAATATAGAGGCAGAGACAGAGATGGAAGTTTTCAAAGGTTGTCAGACATCCCCCAACCCCCAACCATAAACAGTTTATGGCTGATCTTGTCTGAGCCAGATTCCACAAATAAACCCCAAGAGAAGCATTCCCATCTCAAAAGGATTCACTTTAGAATTCCTTTAAATAGCAAACTCCTATGGCATATTTAAAATAGAAGCTGAATCCTAATTTTATTATACAAAGAAAAGTACATATGCATGAATAAAGATCTGGAAGGTTTACAGCAAGATGTTAAAAGTTAATGTTTCCATGCAGGTGGGATTGTATGTACTTTAATGCCTGACCAAAGTTTGACTTTTCTATGATGGACATTACTTCTGTAAAAAGATAAAAGCAATAAGATACTTTTCATTTTAAAAAAGACAGTTTTACCCCTCACCCTCAAAATGTTAGATTCAGTATAAAAATGTAACTTTCCACCTATTTTCAGAAGAATATAGCCTAGTGTCTAAGGAAGCCAGATCTCACAGGGCCAACTGTGTCTCTCAAGTCCTAGACCCAGAAGTCTGAAAAACCATGCTAGGCATAGGCACATGTATGTACATGCCCAAAAACCCAATAGGATGGAGAAATGAAAGAGAAAGAATTGCAGTGTGATCGTGCCCCAGTGGGGGGATATGGGGTGTTTTCTCTATATTTTGGTGAACACACATGCCCGCTTGCAAACTAAACAACAAAAACAACAACAACAACAACAACAAAAAGCAGGCCTGCTCTGGCCTGGTAATTAAAAAGCAGCTGAATCCCATATGTCCTAACATCCAAATAGAGTCCTGGACCTGGTGGCTTGAAAAACACACTGGGTGAATGTAAGTGTATGTGCTCAAAGTCCCAAAAAGAGAAAGAGGTGAAAGAGGAGAGATTGCAACATGATCAGTCCCCATGCTGGATGCTTTTTTTTGTCTACCTCTCTCTGGGCCCCTCTCTGGTGAGCACACATGCCCTCTAGCAAAATAAAATAAAAGAAGCTCTTGGGCTGGCCCTGTGGCACAGCAGTACCATGCTGCTCGAGAGAAGCTAGACCCCACATGGCAATCAAGGTTCAAATCCTAGGCCAGGTAAGCCCAAAACACACCAGGTACTCATGTTTCTCTCTCTCTTTCTCTCTTTGTCCCTTTGCCTCTCTTATGTGTGCATGGCAGCCCTATCATGAATAAAATGGGGGGGGGGGGTATTTAAATAAATAAAATAAAAAGATTCTCCAGGGGCCAGCAGATGGTATTGAGGTTAAGATGGCCAGATCCCATGTGGCCAATTACATGGTTCAAGTCCCAGACCCAGAGGCTTGAAAAATACACTGGGTGTATGTGCATGCATGCCCAAAATCCCAAAGGAGAATGGAGGAGAAGGGATTATAGTGTAGGGGTAAGTTTTCACTTTCCTTCTCCCTCTGCCTCTCTTTGGCAAGCACGTGTGCCTTACAGTAAAAAGAAAAAATTTAAAGAAAAATTTATCCAGAAACACAGTACTTTTCAGTCCTACCTCCTTGGTGGCTAAGTGTGGAGGTACCTTAGGTGGGGTACATCTCGATTGGACAATTTGCTACTACCTGGAAAGATGGCCCAAGAACTAGATGGACAGTAACCAAGGAGAGGCTGAGAATGTAGAGTGTGGTAAAGACCATGGACCCACAGGGTTCTGCAGAGCCTGGACACTAACTACATTTATTCATCCAACAAATACACTTGGATGATTACTCTGTAAACAGCCCTGTATGTGAGACAGAGATGACTGTGGAAGGAACCTCCCCCCCCCACCCCCTGCCCCCCATAAAGGAGCTGGCTGCCTAGCAAGAGAAATAACATCCACAGTTAACTGAATTCAAGTCAGACTTCGATAAACACAGTAATAGATTTAGAAAGATACCCAGGAAGAGGAATAATTAATTGCAATGAGGTGGAGATGGGGAGAGCAGGAATTCATTAAACTTTTGTGGAATTGAGCTAAGTGGCATTTGAGCTGGGCCTTAAGAGGCCTCCTCCCCTCTCCCTGATGCTTAGAAAGTCCTATTACACAGACACAGCTGGGATTCTCCCACACCTAGAGCAACTGGCCTTTGGGAAAAACTCCATGCTTTTTCACAAGTGGCTATCACCAAAGTGATGACCTTATTGCATCCCTTTCCAAGGCGTATTGTGATGTGCAAATGAGAGCCAGTGAGTCTCACGGAGCCTGAGCCAACGACAGCCCACGCAGGAGTCTCAGAGCCCACTCAAGAACACGGATAAATCTCTGGACAAGGGCTGGGACATGCAGCCTATGCCGAATATTGAGTCAGCCACATTCTGAGCAATTCCAGCAGGCAATGCCTGGGAGAGACAGTACTGCACTGTGTGGGGCAGAGGGCACCTGTCATGATGCAGACAGATGTGTGGGGTAAGGTAGGCACACCACAAATCAAAAATAACAAGGAAACCTCTGGTTAAATAAAACTACAGAAGCCTCGGCTCTTACCTTGGCCAGAGCCAAGCTGTTCTATACACTGAGATGTATCCAAGACAACAGAAAACAGGGCTGCGTGGAGATTTCGCCAATGAATGGGCAGACCCAGGTCCAAAAGATCCATTTGTCGATTGAGTATAAAACTAAAATCAGTCAAATAAATGATAAATTTGCCATTTCCCCCCTAAATTTTATGAGGCAGGGACTAAGAAAATGATCTATCAAGCAGGAAATAGTTCAGCAATTGGTTTTTATTTATTAAAGAGCTGTATGGTTTTTGGCATGCCAAGGTGTGCATTTTCTACAAAATAGAAATCATAGAAATAAGTCTATAAAACCAGAGGAAAAGTTAAGAGATTTTGCCCTTCCTTGTTACTATAAAGAAAATTCTATTTCCCAATTTACGCCAGTGGTAATGATGTGAAGAGATTTTTTTTAAATCTATTTTTAAAATTTAATTTTATTTATTTTTATCATAAGTTTTTATACTACAATTAATCACATGTATCTTTACAGTGTATTATATTTCTTTTTCCAATATGATTACCAAGCATATCATTCAAGATCTATTTTTTTTTGGTCTATCTTTTTTGTGTCATATCCAAGAAATAATTAACAAATCCAATATTGTAAAGTTTTTTACTTATATTTTCTTATAAGAATTTTCTAGTTTTAGCTGTTACCTTTAGACTTTTGATTCATTTAGTTTTTTCATGTCCTAACATAAAAGCTCAAATTTAGTCTTTTGTATGAGGACATCTATCTAACATCATTTGTTAAAAAATACATTGTTGTCATCAAATTTTTTTGGCAATCTTGTGTAAAAAACTTACTATATATATGTGTGTGTGTGTGTGTGTGTGTGTGTATGTGTGTGTATATATATATGTATATACATATATATATAGAGAGAGGAAAAAAGTTTACTATATATCATATATATATATATATATATATATATATATATATATAATATATTACTGGACTCTCTGTTGTCCTTTATTAGTCTATGTATCTGTCCTTTTTGTTATTTCATGTTCTTTTATACATTCATTCACATTATTTAGCTTACAAAGTGAATATTCCAATATGTGAACATTTCTCCCTAGTCCAGTTGATAATACTACAAAATTATCTTCAACAGATAATACCACATGTCTTTGTCCCATTAATGTTTTGCCTCTCTATTTTTCTTCTAAATGTCCTTCCTCAGACTCTACTCTTTCACACACACTATATCTGGTATTCACATCCATTTACTGTGTTTCTATATCCTTTAGTCGATCTATTTCAGTCATAAAGTGCGGACACTCTGTATATATTAAGTGGGGACATACAATGTTTCTCCTTCATAGCCTGGCTTGCTTCACTTAGCAGTAAATCTTCCATATTCATCTACTTTCTGTCAAAAACCAGGAAAAGAGATTTTAACTGAAAGAGCTTATGTATGTGGCCAGCAGATGGTGTAGTGATTATGTTGATGGACTCTCACATGGCTGACTGCAGTTCCAGTCCTGGACCCAGTGACTTAAAAAATCACAATGAGGGGCCAGCAAGTGGCGTGGTGATTAAGGCGCTGGACACTCCCACATAGCCAACCATGGTTCGAGTCTCAGACCTGGTGGCTTGCTATCTCCCTTCCTCTCTGTCTCTGCTTCTCTCTGGTCAAAGTAAATAAATGAATGAATAAATAAAATTAAATAATTTTTTTAAATCACAGTGAATGGGACCAGCCAATGGCATAATATTTATGTCAATGGACTCCCACAGAATCAACTGCAGTTCGAGTCCCATAGCCAGTGGCTTAAACTTCAAGACCATGTATGCCAAGACCATGTGCATACATGCCCAAAATCCCAAGAGGAGAATAAAGAAGGGATTGTAGCATCCCCCCAGGGGGTGATTTCTCTCTTTCTGACTCTCTGTTTATCTCTGGCGAGCACATGTGCCCTGTAACAAAAATCTCTTTAAAGGAAGGAAGGAAGAAAGAAAATAACTCCAGGCATGTGTGTGTGCATGCCCAAAGTCCCAGGAGGAAAATGGAGAAGGGATTGTGGCATGGCCATACCCCCTGGGGGTAACTTCTCATTTTCCTTCTCATCTGTCTCTGTCTCTCTCTCTCTCTCTCCAGCACCCGCAAGTGCCTTAAGGCAAGAACCTCTTAAAAAGAAAAAAGAAAGAGCAAATGCAAATGCCCCTTGAGATGATGCTTCAGCCATTGTAATTGTGGTGTTTCCACTAGGTCCCCTTATCTAGACAACTCAGGTGCTGAGGACATGAAGGTATCACCTGAAGGTATGTCTTGACTACAGCAGATACTTTTTATGCTGTGCATAATATTCCCTAAGTTCTCTCTGATTTCAGCTTCAGCTATGGTGGAAGCTTCCAGAACACTGACCAGACTCCTGTGTAGGAGAAAGAGATTACTTGAGGGTACACCCTATGCCTGTCTGCTTTCCCACCCATGGCCTCTAAGCCACAGAGCCCATGCATGTCAAGAGCAGGCGCAGAAGGAGCACATGGGGGTTGGAAAGGTCCCTGTAGAATTCCCATGGGTGAATGGATATCCTTGGGCTGGTCATTCTGGGAGGCAGACTGCCCGCTT
The DNA here is from genome assembly GCA_026018925.1 of Tupaia tana. Taxonomy (NCBI): domain Eukaryota; kingdom Metazoa; phylum Chordata; class Mammalia; order Scandentia; family Tupaiidae; genus Tupaia; species Tupaia tana. The sequence goes on from JAKSZU010000018.1 coordinate 42,408,658, forward strand.
CTGATGGTACAGTTAAGCCCCTGCTGCCCACAGCAGCAACTGCATAACACACCCTTTATTGGCTTCTCCATCCCTCTGGTCCCTCCCTCCCTTTCTGGAATCACCCCCGAGTCAATTATTTACACCTAAGTTCTTGCCCCAGGTTCTGCAGCCTTCACAATTTTTAGCTGCCCAGCATCCATTCTGCCTTCATTGTGGCACAAACTAGCCATTTCTTTGTGGCATGAGCATGCTCTAGTGTGTGTGTAGACTTGTGGGAGGTAGGGCCATGAATCCAAGAGGACCAGTCTACTTCCTTACCCCCAGGACAGCCTCGGGGACAAGCCCTGGGCCTGTGGACTCCTGAAAAAAGGGACACAAGGGTGAGAAGGGCTCGTGGCCATAACCCAGTGGCAGTGGCTTGTACTCACTGTCCTTACTGAGTGGTCCTGGCCTTGGCTTCTTCTGCCTGGCCCACTCCACTCTCTTAGGACTACCTATTTCCCATGAGCCCCTCACACCACCCATCTATCCCTGAGATTCTTCTCAAGTGAAAATGGCCAGTCAGGTTCAGTCGATGCCACCACCAATTCCAGCTGACATAGCTGGAGTAACAGGAGACAACTCAGGCCAGCTCATGCTGATAGCAGAAATGCATCAGGGATCAGAGACCCTCATGGATTCCAAGACTAGAGTATCAGCTGTATATCAGAGCAGAACTAAAGCCTAACCATAAAAACCATTTGTCATGATCTGAATGTTTATATCCCACCACCATTTCAGGTGTTGAAATCCTAACCCTCAAGGTGATGATATGGGGCGGTGGGGATTCTTTGGCAGGTGATTAGGTTATAAGGGAAATCATAGAATCAGCACCTTTATAAAAGAGACCCCAGACAGACCCTCACCTCTTCTGCCAAGTAAGGAATCAACAAGAATACTCTGTCTCTGAACCAGATAATGGGCTCTCACCAAACACCAAATCTGCCAGTGCTTTTATCTTGGACTTCTCAACCTCCAGAACTGAGAGCAATACATTTCTGCTTTTTATAAGCCATCCAATCTATGGTATTTTATCATTTTAGTCCAAGCGGACTAGGATATCCTCACTACCCATTGTCCAACACATCTACCCACTGGCTTCCTAGGCTCAGGGCATGGCAACTGGTGAAAAAGGACCTACTCCCAAGTATACTGTTATACATCCAACTGCCCAAAAAAAGGATGCATGCCTGTTTCTCTCTCCCTCTCTCTCTCTCACACACACACCCACACATATCTGCATACACACTCACATGATGTCCTAACCCAAGTTCCCAAAAGACAACTCTGGCTGGCCGAGCTTAGGTCAGGAGACCAGTCCTAATCCAATCAACAGTGAAAAGGTGTCGTGTTATCCAATGTAGCTGCTGCTCCACCCCTGGGCTACTGGTATGGTAACAAAATGCCATTTTGATCTGGGAAAGTACTACAGTGGATGTCCATCATAGCACATTGAATGTTTCTCAAACATTGTACATACAAATTTTGGGAGGATCTTATTAAAATGCAGGTCTTGCTTCATTAGGCCTGGGGTTAGGCCTGAAAGTCTACATTTCTAACAAGCTCTCAGGTGGTGGTGTGATGCTGGGCACAGTCCACACTTTGGGTTGCAGGAGCATTACAGAATCAGCTAAAGTGGACATGCTCATCCCATCTTCAATCCCACTAAGTAAGTTGCCCATCTCTCCCCTTGCCCAAAAAGAGAAATCTCTCTGCTGAATAGCAAAGATTAAAAGGAGGACTTGCTACCTGAGAGAGAATAAGGAGTGGGTTGTCAATGACATTTTGATGGAACTTTTTTTTATACAGGGACACTTACCACAGTCTACAAATCAAACCTTTAAACTTTCAGCCTAGTAATTACTTTCACCAAGTAATGACTACATCAGATCAAATCACACCCCAGCCCTGAGTCTCACCTGATCATCTGCCAGCGATCATGATGGGAACATCACTGATTAATTAAAAACAGTGATTCTACATCTTGACATAGCATTTTTGACTCAGCCACATCAATTGGCCATGTCAGAGTGGTCCATTTCATTCATACCTTTGCCCAGTCCCCAGAGTATCATTGGCCATCCACCCCAGGCCCCTCATCTCCTTCAAATCTCATCCCCTATGGCCCTCATCTCCTACCTTCACCTGTGATGGGTTGCTGCCCACAGAGAACAATGTTCGTGCCTCACCCACTTTTGCTTTAACTCCCCAACCCATAATCTCCATCTGCTCTTGTCTTCTGTGCCATCTGCAGCCTCTACTGCTACCAGTACCAGATGCTTCTATAGAAATACTCTTCATGGCTGTGGCCAGTGTTGCCCTTCACAGTCCGTACCTTCTTACTAGCCAATTAGCAAATAGCCAAGGTCTCTGCCACATAGGGTATGGGGCAGTGTTCATTTAGGGAGCAATCTCAATCTCACTGGAGACCTACAAGCGGAATGCAGCAGATCTTGCCCATCAGGCTGCCAGATGGCAGAAGCCCTTGTCCCATTTCCTCTGAGTCTCTGAAACAGACATACGGGGATCCCATGACAATATTCCAGGGATGGGACTTCCAAGGGGATCCCATGAGACTGCAGCAGCAGAGCTGCCTTGACATGAGTTACTCAGCATTTCACACCACCAGTGTACCTCTCTCTGTTCAACTTCTGTGCACTTCTCATCCGGAAAAGCAGATTTCTCAACACCACTCTGATCCTGAATTAGGACCTAGAATTGGGACCCAGAATGAGCCTATGGTCCTCACAGAGCTTAATCTTAGATGTAGGCCTGGCCCTGAAGCCAGGAGTTTTCTTTTCAGTACCCACACTCAAAAGTAGCCTGTGGAATCGGCAGGTGGTGTAATGGTTATGACAATGGACTTCCACATAGTGGACCCGGTTCAGGTCCCAAACCCAGTGGCTTAAACCAGACCCAGTGGCTTAAAACTCACAACGGGCACATGCGTATGCATCCCCAGACCTCATCCCCTATGGGGATGCATGCGTGCTCAAAATTCAGAGAGAAGAATAGAGAAGGGATTGTGGCATGGCCATCTTCCCTGGGGGAGGGGATGATTTCTCACTTCTGTCTTTCTGTTTCTATTTCTCCAGAGAGTGCACATGCCTGACGGAGAAGGAGGAGGAGGAGGAGGAGGAGGAGGAGGAGGAGGAGAAGAAGAAGAAGAAGAAAGTATCCTGTAGCCCCCATTAGGAGAGAAATTCTTTCTTCCTTCCTTCCTTCCTTTCTTTCTTTCATTTATCCTGTCTTTCTTTCTTTCTCTCTCTTATTTCGGGGGGGGGGGGGGGGGGATGGGGTTTGCCATAGGGCACATGCACTTGCTGGAGAGAGACAGAAAGAGGGAAAGTGAGAAATCACCCCCCAGGGAAGATGGCCAAGTGCAATCCCTTCTCCTCCATTCTCCTCTCTGGATTTTGAGCATACATGCACATGCACCCAGCATAATTTTCAAGCTGCCAGGTCCAGGACTCAGACTGTGCTCAGCCATGTGGGAATCCAGCGCCTTAACTACTACACCACCTGCTGGGACCCAGGAGATCAATGTCTAAGACGGGAAACCTGCACGCCTCCTTCCAGGAACCCCACTACCAGGCTCAGCAGCATAGTCAGTAACAGAAAATCAGTTTATGAAACTGAAAAGCACAGGACAGGCTGGATCCAGAGTGCAAACAGTATCAGGACCCATTCTTTCTCCATCTTGCTGTCTGCTTTCCTCAGGGCTAGCACGGCTCCTAGGCAGGCCGTTCTTCACAGGATGGCTCCATAGTACATCTCACTAGTGTAGCAACAAGTGGGAAGAGGCCATCTCTTTCCCTAAGACCCCAACAAACATCCTAGGATTGACTCTAATTGGTCCAACTAGGGTTATATGCCAAACAGAACCATTCACAGTGGCCAGGCACACTATTAGACAGGCAGGAGTCATAAGCCTATCACTAGAACTAAGGAATACAGGTGGGAGAAGAGTGCTTCCCCAAGGGAAGTTGAGGAGCCACTAGGGGAAGAAGGTAAGCCACTTAACAATCTGGCTAGAACAACTAAGTCTTTGGGAACAATGCACAGTGCTTATCACTGCACTGGATTATCATATAGAATATTACACTAAGCAATAATCCAACATGTTGAAGGAATAGCACGTCCTCAATAATCCTGTATTTCTAGTTAATATGGTTGAACTACACATGTACTGTACTTAGACTACAAATGCCTTAGTTTGAGTTGCCCCAGAAGCAGATCCTGAGATAAGAATTTGAGCAAAAGTAGTTAAGTTTAGGAGATCATGAAATATCTGTAGAGTAGAGGGAACATGAGACAGGGAAAGGAAGGCATCCAATCAAGGGTGTGTGATCAGGCTAGTTACTACTGAAAGAGACTGGAACTCATCCAACTGGGAAATTAATCCCATCAGGGAATACTGGGGAGTTGGAACAAATCCCATTGGGAATCCCATTAGAGCACTCTCATCCCACAGGAGACTGCAAAACACATCTCAGAATTATCCCACCCAAGAGATAAAGGGAGTTTTGGGATGTATCACACCAGCTCCTGTCTGTGATTACTGAGAGGTGTTTTCAGCGCTGTTAAATTCCTGACATTTCTGGCTTTCTGTGCCCAGTAACAGAGACACAGGTACCGGAGAGTAGGAGTGGGACCAAAATGTGCTTTAGTGGGAAAGGTGAGAGAGAGCAGGAAGCCAACAACTGCTGTGACACCAATTTCTAAAGACTAACGACACTGACCTACATGGTCACAGAGGTCCTAAAGTCACTTAAGGATCTTGTCATTCTGCTATGTCTGTAATATGAATGTCATTTATCACTGTATCAAGCCCCTTATAAAAGGGATTCTTGGTAGGTAGACTGTTAAGTGTAGTCATTTTATGGGGTTTAAAAGTTAGAAGTGTCTGCTTGGAGAATGATACTTTTTTTCCTCTTTGGTAATATTCTAAGAGTTTTAAACATTTTATAAATAACATGGTCTCTAACCCACTCTGAAAAAGGAAAACTGAATTTCAAGTTGTTTTTCTTTTTTTTTTTAAATCGACTTCTTTTTTTAAGATTCAAACTGGTTGCATAACCTTCTGGAGACAAAGTCACTGAGATTGATTTTTGCACTTTTAACTCAATTGTCCTGACTTTTGACAAGATGCCACCATAACAAATATAAAATTTAGCCTCTCCTGAATTACCTTGGCCTGCCCCAAAGTTTGTCCCTGAGTGTTTTCATCCTAAAAAGATAAAAACTGAGGGTAGAGGGAGCTAAGCAGGAACACTTTACTCTCCGAGAGCTGAAGCTGAAGATGTGATCATTACACATCATCCCAACTGCAGGCCATTAACTCAACATTCACAGGGTACTTTACCGTTTAAGAGGCCATTTAATGGACATCGTCTCTCATGACCCTGTGAGACAGGAGGATGTGAATCATGAGTTTTGCTCCACAGTCGAGGAGACAGAGCCTCTTTTAGGAGAGGAGGGCTTACCGGGGTTGCTAGAAGAGACAGAAGTCAAATTAGACTCGAAAGCTACCAGGTCCCAGTATAAATGTCTTTCTGCTAAACCGCTGGGTTCCAGATGTTTGGTTTCTCACAAATTAGTGGAATTATTAGATTGAACCATCTGACATTGCCATTTTTACTGGTCAAAATGAACAAATAACAGTAAATCTGCCATTTTATGGGTCAAAGATACTTACTAGTAATTTCACATGGTTCAACAAAGCAATTTGGACTGTTGATTTTAGTGAGCAAGAACACTGGGAATAAACTCCACTATTACTATCATTTCAAATAATATAATTTAAAGAAAAAGGTAGGAAGGTCATCATCTCAGAAGGCGGACATCTTGCTCTACCAAGCCTTGCTGTGCTGTCCACAGTGTGCTCATGGGACCAGCTTTGGGAGCCAGGGAGCCACATCACTTTGGAGTCTCCATGGCCGACTTTCCCCATCATGACAAATAAACCCCAGGAAAGCTATCCAGGGGTCACTGCCATGGAAACCTGAGCTCCAGGGATGGAGCTTTGATTTAATGGCCCCCTCCTCTATCCCATTGACCCCAGCAGCCAGCCCCACTAGCCCCACGAGAGTAGAAACGGTAGAAGAAATAAGGCAATTGTCACCTGGTTCTCAAGTAAAACATGGAAAGTGTCAAAGGGCCACAAAGCCACAAGGGATGTGATTTGCCTGCGGACCTACCCTCGCTGCATCGCAGAGGTGCACAGAGCTGATACCACAAGGGAGCAGCTCCTCCAATGACTCTCACAGCAGGAAGCTACAGGCTGAGCAGAAGTGATATACTAGAGACAGTATGAGGGAGGTAATGGGAGTGAGTGGTTGAGGACAGAGGGGAGGGATTCGGGGAACAAACAACACACTTGGTGAACACAGGAGTGAATAGTTGTCTGTTGATGATCTATAAGGTGATGTCATTGTTTTGACTGATGTGCACTGTATTCATGCTGGGAAAAACCATGTTGTACACGGTAAAGAGGTGTAATGATTGAAAGTGAATATAGAAAGGAAAAAAAATGGCAGAGGGGGGAAAAAAAAAGCAAGACAACAAATAGAGAGATATAACGTTGGTGGGACACAGATATGGTCTATTACCTGTTGATGATGTGTATAGTAGTCTCAACTGGATTGGTCTGAGAAATGTTTCATGTTGGGTAAAGTCTTTTTACTAGCCAAATGATAAGTAGAGATTGACTCTTTATAAAAATAATTGGAATAACAATAATAACAACCAGGAAAAATAATGAAAAGCTATTGGATTATGAAATGGGGATTGTAGTGTCTCAGTATTGACTGATTGGCATGGTATTCCTTCTGGAGAAAGAAATGTGATACACTGTAAAGTTATATGTGATTCAATGCAAAATGGACAAGATTATGATGATAATAAATTAAAAAAAAAGAAGTGATGACTCAAACCCACACATTTTTTCATGTTTTTTCTAATAATTACTTATTTTTAATTTTATTTACTCTTTTTTTTTTTTTTTTTGACCAGACACACACACACACACACACACACATAGAGGAGAGAGAGAGAGAAGGTGAGAAAGCAAGCCACCAGGTCCAGGACTAGAACCGTGGTCGGCCATCATGTGGAAATATCCAGCACCTCATGTTTTCTCTAAGACTGTTTATTTCTCCAGCATGAGTGAAAGAGACAGAGAAAGAAACAGCACCCCCAACAGGATCTTTTTTTTTTTGCTTTTGCTTTTAATTTTGCTCTAGGGCACATGAACGCATCAGAGAGAGACGGAGAGAGAGGAAAAGTGAGAAAGCAAACCTCCCCGGTGTTCGCCCCCCCAGAAGATGGTCATGCTACAGTCCATTCTCTCGAGGGATTTTGGGCTTGTACACACATGTGCCTGTGCATCAGAACCAGGACTCAAACCATGCAGTCAGCCATGTAAGATCCAGCTGTTTTAACCATGAACCACTGGCTAGCCTACTCATAACTGTTTTGAGACAATCCCTTATATTAAAAAAAAAAAAAGAAAAAGAAAAAGAAAGAAAGAAAGAGAGAGAGAGAGAGAGAGAGGGAGGGAGGGAAGAGGAGATGGGGCCAGCAGGCAGAATGGTGGTTAAGGTGCTGGATTCCCACATGGTCGACCGTGGTTTGAGACTGGTGACTTGCTTTCTCACTTGCCCTCTCTCTGTCTCTCTCTGGTCAAATTTAAAATAATGAGAAGAAATCAAATTAAATAAAATAACTTTTTTTAAAATGAGAAAGAAGTAAATGTGTTCATTTCTTTTCTGCACCAAGCTCAGTATTTAAATGAAGCATGTTCAAGGATGGGCCCCACAGACCTCCACCTTCATGGTGCTATTTCTCACTGCATTATTGCCTAATTGTGGAGCAATAGAGTGTGTAATTTGGGAGCTATGGTGCCCAGAGGATCAGGGATGATTTAACTCACCCTGCAAAGCCCAGAGTTGGGAAAACTAAACTGAAGATAGCAGCAAGGGTCCAGCCTCCCTTTCCAGCTGTCTTAGAGGAATTATCTCATCTCACTTCACATCAGAGAGGTAGCAGAGAACAAAGATGCCTTGGATTGCACCTCGTGCTACCCTTCCAGCAGAATGGTGTTATGAAAAGATGTGAAGTTCAGGCCCATCAACCTGCCTCCAGGCTGAGTTAGCACCAGTAATGCAAAGATGAATGTGACTTAGTTCCTAGTCATGGGAAAGCCAGAGTCTGGCAAGGGAGGGGGTGTCAACAAAGCCACTCAGTCATGGAGAGTAGCTGAGGAGGATTTTTAGAAAAGGGAAGCCTATATATGAGTCTATAGTTTTCAAAAAGCTCGGTAAGTGGCCAGTGGATGGTGTGGAGGTTAAGGTGCTGGATGCCACATGGCCACCTCCACAATTTGAATCCTTGACCCACTGACTTGACAAACACCCCAGGAGTAGGGCTAACAGGTGGCATGGTGGTTAAGGAGTTGGGCTCGCACATAGTTGACCTTGGTTTGAGTTCCAGACTCTATAGATTGAAAATTACACCAGGTGTGTGTGTGTGTGTGTGTGTGTGTGTGTGTGTGTGTGTCTGTGTGTGTGTGTGTGTGTGCCCAAAATCCCATGAGGAGAATAGAGAAGAAGGGATTGCAGCATGGCCATCCCCCCTGGGGGACGATATCTCACTTTCCCTCTCATTGTCTCTCTCTCTCTTTCTCCGTTGAGTACATGCAACAAATGGTAAAAAATATAAAAAACAAAAACAAACAAGCAAAAAATGCCAGGTGCATGTATATGCGTGTCCAAAATCCTGAAAGAAGAATGGAGAAGAAGAGATTTGACATGGCAATGCCCCCCTGGGGGCAATTTGTCACTTTTCCTCTCTCTGTCTCTCTGTCTGGCAAGAACACACACCCTTGGCGAAAATTTAAAAATAATAATAATAATAATAACAAAATTTAAGTTAGATAAATACGGACTCTGTGACTAGCCAGGGGCTCACCAAAACTTGCTTCTCTTGGGTGCTTTTGATCTGTTGAAAAAGCGCTGCTAGAAAAAAGCTAAGGGGGGACCAGCAGTTAGTGTAATGGCTATGTCGCTAGATTCCCATGTAGTCGACCACGGTTCGAGTCCCGGACCCAGCGGCTTAAACTTACGCCGGGCGTGTGTGCATGCATGCCCAAGATCCCAAGAGGAGAATGGAGGAGAAGGGATTATGGCATGGCCATGCCCCTGGGGGGTGATCTCTCGCTTTCTGTCTCTCTGTCTTTCTGGTGAGCACACGCGTCCCATAGCAAAAACCTCCTCCTCCCCCAAAAAAGAGAAAGAAAAAAAAAGAAAAAAGCTAAGGGATAGGAACAGGTTACAGAGAGGGGGAAAACATAGACAAGGGTGTGACTTTGGGGAAGTTCCAGACTCAGCCTGCTGTCATGGGGAGCAGCTATGGAGAAGAAATTACCCATTGGAGATCGACATTCCCCAATGGCCCTAGAGTTTTCTTGTCCCACACAGTGACTGTGGGCTCCTCCGAAGTAGAAAAACACATGATTCACAGGAACTTCTCTGTGGGAGGAGGCTCTGGTACCCAAGAGCAGCCCACAGAAGGTGTGGGAAGGTTTCTAACTATAAATTTGATGTCTTTTGTAGAGATAGGATTGTTCAGATGATCTTCTTTTTCTTGAGTGAGATTGGCCATGTATGTCTTTCAGGCAAAGTGTTTGTTTCATCTAAGTTGTGAGGTGCTGAGTGCTACCTGATGTCCTGTATGTCACAAGAGTCTCCACTCTGGTTGTTGAGAACATGACCTAGTGCAGCCCTGTGAGTTGCAGAGATTATTTCACCTGCTTCTTTCCAGTGCATCTTTCAGTGACCTCAAGTAGCCTCCTCACACACATGCATTGATGGATACTCAGTCGAGGATCTGAGTGGAACTGGCAGATCTCTGCAGTGTCCCCACACACATAGACACCCCAAACATGTGTGTATATGTGTGTGTGTGCATGTGCTCAACTCTGTCTTGACATTCTATCCTGCAAATTCTTTTTTTTTCAAGAGTAAATAATATAGGGTACATGCACTCACCAGAAAGACAGAGAGAGACAAAAAGCGAGAAATCATTCCCCAGGGGGGATGGCCGGACCATAATCCCTTCTCCTCCATTCTCCTCTCGGGATCTTGGGGGCACACACACACATACACACACAAACACACACATGCCTGGCGTGAGTTCAAGCCACTAGATCCGAGACTCGAACCGTAGTTGACTACGTAAGAGTCCAGCGACATAGCCATTATGCCATCTGCTGGTCCCTCTATCCTGCAAATTCTAACTTTGGCCTCCCTGAATCTTTCATCTGTCTCTTTGACTCAGAAAAACCATGGGGCTATGTCTGGATCCCCACCTGCACCCCCATCCCACGTCCTGGTAACTCACTCCAGGAATTATCTCAATTTGTCCCCTTTCTCTTACAGATCACTGTCTGGTGCTACCTTCTGTCTGATGCCTGGAGACAGCTGTTTTAGATATTTTATCTGTTTTTTTTTTTTTTCATTGTTTATGGTAGGAAAGTAAATTCAGTCCCTATTACTCTATCATGGCCAGAAGCAGAAATCAATTCTGGACATTCTGAATTTGAAGTTCCCGTGGAATACTCAATTGAGGTCGAGACCAGAGATAAATGCTAAGGGACAAATACATAGAGTTGGTGATTAAAACCATGAGCACAACTGGGGAGAGCTTACAGTACAGAAAGGACAGAGTCTTAAAGACAACACCCTCAGGGGTGGGGTGGACACAGAGGAGGCCACCAAATAGAGAAGTAGAAGAAAGAGAAGTGTTAGAAAACTCAGGAGAGCACAGAGCTGTAGAAACCAGGGCATGGAAAGTTTCAGGAATTCCACACTGGCTCCACAGTGACCAGCACCCTGATGCCCTGGGCATCAGTGTCGAGAGGCCACACTGCAGGAACAGCACCGCTCACTGGGAGTACACTCTGTGCTGTCCCCTTAGGTGTGCTGGCTGTGCTGGTACGGCCAACTGCTCCCCTTTGGCAGAGAAGATCAAGGTGAGAGTGAGGGAATGAGATGGGAGCAAGTGCACAGATTATTGGTTATAGAGGAAGTCAAGACCCAGGTGTGGTAAGGGAGGTATATTCTTATTAGTATTTAGGCCTTACATCTGTGTATAGTATGATGAAGAAGAAAAACAGGTAGACTTGAAGACATGGAAGGAAGAGAGCTAGTGGAGCAAGATCCCAAGAGATGGGAATGAGGGCAGGGTTGGCCCTAAACAGGAGAGAAGAATGGGTAGCAAAGTGGAAAGGGTTGCAGATTAGAGAGAAAGCAAATCTGTGATCCAACTGCCTCTCTCCCTATTTACTGAGAGCAGTTGATAATACAAGGACAGGTCATGATGGACAGCATGGTCTCAAGCCTCAGATTTATTTCTGCTAGCCCAAGGCTTAAACCTGTCCCTGCAGTTGGTGACAGGAAGTGCCATATATGCACTGAGGTAGTGGCATCTGTGTCTGGTGCTCAAGACCACAGTTTAGGACTGTTTTGGATTACCCGAATGGAATGATTTATACAAGACACTAAAGAAACCCATCCTTGTGGTGGGATGGAGTGGAAGTTAAGGTGCTGCACTTCCACACGGCCAACCATGGTTTGATCCCAGACTGGTAGTTCGAAAAATCATACTGGGCACATGTGAGTGCATGCCCAAAACCCCAAGAAGAGAATGGAAGAAAAGGGGTTGAGGTGTGAACATACCCTCTAGGAGGTTATTTCTCATTTTCCCTCTCTCCATCTCTCTCCCCACCCCCTCTCAATCTCTCTCTCTCCCCCTCCCTCCCTCCCTCCCTCTGGTGAGCACATATGCCCAATGGCAAAAAAAAAAAAAGAAAGAAAGAAAGAAAGAAAGAAAGAAAGAAAAGAAAAGAAAAGAAAAGAAAAGAAAAGAAAAGAAAAGAAAAGAAAAGAAAAGAAAAGAAAAGAAAAGAAAAGAAAAGAAAAGAAAAGAAAAGAAAAGAAAAGAAAAGAAAAGAAAAGAAAAGAAACCTATCCTCCTTAGCATCTGTACCTAAATTGTTAGGTTACATGCAGGAGAGTGGAACCACCTGATTTCTATAAAGAAGTACCATCAGTTAGGTCTCCTATGATTGACAGAATTTGACAGTCCAAACTGGCTTAAGCCAAAAGAGAATGATTCAGACTAGATTCCACTGCAGCTGGACCATGATCACAAAAGTGTTGAGTCCTGGCCTCTTTTCTGTATCCCTCAGGTCTGCAGAGTGGCTACACACAGTAGTAAGCTGCTTACTGCAAGTCCACCAACTCAACAAATGTTCCAGAGTTAAGTCATCCTGGTTCTGGCTGGCCCAACCTGGATTGTGTGCCCATCCTGAACCAATCACCAGGGCCAGAGGAACTGAACAGGCTAATTGGGTGAACCTAGGATGGAATCGGCCTTACTGGATGTCTGTGGACAGGGAATAGGATGAGTGGATCCTCCAGTGAAAATTGGGGAAGTTATTTTTTAAGTATTATTTTATTTAACTTTATTTATTTTAATTTGATCAGAGAGGGAGAGAGAGAAAGTGAGAAAACAAGCCGCCAGGTCTGGGACTCTAACCGCAGTTGACCCGTGTGGGAGTCCAGTGCCCTTAACCACCACGCCACCTAGCAGCCCCTGGGGAAAGTTACTTTTAAGAGGGGGAGCAGGTGCTGAGAGATCAAAACAGTTAATACCCCTTAGAAGGAATCTGAAGGAGCCACTCCAAACAGTCCTGGGAGGACTGCTCCAGGAATGGAAAACACAGAAACAAGGAGACATGGCCTGAATGTACAATTTTGATGGAATTTAGTCTTCACAGGTTAGGCGTGTGAATGAGAAAGACAGCAAGCCACAAGCTTGGCAAATGAAAATGTCATTCTGGAAACATTGCATTTTTCTGATAGTGCATCATGTAGGCTTAGAAAACAGTTTTCATTAGCTTCCTTTGACCTTTGAGCTTGCTGCCCCTTCCATTCTGCTTCAAATGAACCCATAATTCCATCTTGATAATTCAACTGGAACTAATTCCTTTATTAAATAAACTTCATTTAGGGGCGGACTGCCTTGGGCCCTGAGAAAAAATGCATCTTTGTTTTTGCTGAGACCAATCTAGGTCAACAAAGCAAAAGCTTCCTTTTAAAAAATAACAAATGTGAACCACAGCTTAGATGAAGGGCAGAGGGTGCTTCCACTCTGAAGGTGCAAAGTGGAGAAGAGTAATCATATCGGCAGTAGACACAGGAGGCCACCTGCTGCTTCCCCCCCCATCCCTCTGCCAGTAAAGCCCTTTGAAACAGAAGCACCAAGGTGTTCACAAGCAGGTACCCGCAGCATCTCCAGGACAGACACAGAGCTCACCTCACTGCCTGGGGCCTGAGGCAGAGGTTCTATAGGTACTCTCTGCAGGGGTGCCAGTCTGTCCAGAAAGGAGAACAGACACAGGGAGATCTGGAGCCTCTATTCTCCACCAGTCTCAACTTTCTAGCAGGAGACAACCCTGAATGCCTCCAAAATGCCCCCTTGACCCCTGCCTCCTGGTGGTGTTCTCCTCTCTCACAATGAGTAGGACTGGCTCATTTGACCAGTAGACATTTGTAGAAATGATGGCATCTTTGGAGGGTAGGTCATGGAAGACACTGCAGTTTCTGCCCATGCTCTCTTAGAGCACTCACTGTGGGAGAAGCCAGTTGCCACCTTTGAAGATACTCAAACAGTCCTATGGCAAGGCACACAAGGCAAGGAGCTGAAGTCCCCTGCCTACCACATTCATGTGCATGAGCCATCTTGGAGCAGACCCCTGCCCCCTGCCAAGCTTTCAGATGATGAAAGTTCTGGCTGACTTCTGAACTACCAGATGAGAAGCCCTGGGTCAGAACCTTTCAGGTAAGCCACTGCCAAATTCCTGACTCACAGAAATGAGATTATAAATGTTCACTTAAACCACTACATTTTGGAGTAATACATTATGTGGCAATAAATAATAAATTTCCTAGTCAGCAGGTGGTGTGGTAGTTAAGGCACTGGATCCCACACAGATGACTCCACAGTTCAAGTCCCACACCCATGGCCCAAAAAACACACCAGGTATGTGTATGCACATGCTCAAAACCCCGAGAGGAGAATAGAAGAGAATGGATCATGGCAGGGCCAACCTCCCTGGGGAGTGATTTCTCACTTTTCCTCTCTGTCTCTGTCTCTCTCTGGAGAGTACACATTCTCTATAGCAAAAAATCTAAAATAATAAAAGTAATGAAGTTTCACTTTCAGATGCAAGCAAATGATTCTTGTCTCCTTGTTATCCATTTCATATTTACAAGACTTGCTCTCACTCAGGGCCATAGACGCTTCCTGAGGGCAGGAGGCATGTTGTAATTAATCCTTCTTCCTGTGTTTCTAATCTCTCTCACGCACTAAATACTGGATTACCAGTTTAAATTCAATTTGGCTTTCTGTGTGAGAGAAACCCTGGGAGCACAGAAGCATTTCTTTCTGTCAGAATAATTCCCTTCCTTTACAAAAGATGAAAAACACAGCCCTCCAATTAACAGAAATCATCCTTTCTTAACTGCTTTGCTAAGATTTGGGAGCTGCTTCTTGCAGAGACAAAAGCCATTTGCAAGAGTCCACAAGACAATGCAATCGATTTAAGAAAACTGTGTCCAGCAGACATTCCAAATATCCCAAGAGGGACCTCACTGCAGCACAGATCAACAGTTTATGTCTACTTGGCCAGTTAACTGTCCCTACTGAGTCACAGGACTCTAAATGCCTACCCACCAGTGAGGACTTCATATGTGTCCACTACCTGCCTACCACTCTGCCTGGATGACAAATGCAGAGCCCTGACCCCAAAGGTCTTGCAATCAGCAAGAGAAGATTCTCATGTGGAAAAAACAACCACACTCAGGGACAGCCCATAGTGCCGTGGTCAATCTCTGTGCTTAGGGAGCCAAATCCCACTTGGCCACTTTCCTTCAAACTCTTGCCCTGGTGCATACTGAACACACTACATGCATGCCCCAAATCCTGACAGGAGAAATAAAGGGAAAGGGATTGCACAGGCCACACCCATTGGGGGTGTTCTCTCTCTCTCTCTCTTTTGGAGAGGTTTTTGCTATAGGGTGCGTGCACTCGCCAGACAGACAGAGAGATAGAAAGTGAGAAATCACCCCCCAGGGGGGATGGCCACGCCGCAATCCCTTCTCCTCCATTCTCCTTCCGGGATCTTGGGCACGCATGCACACGCGCCCGGCGTGAGTTTAAGCCACCGGGTCTGGGACTCGAACCATGGTCGACTACGTGGGAGTCCAGCGACATAGTCATTACGCTAACTGCTGTCCCATCTCTATCTATCTATCTCTCTCTCTCTCTCTCTCTCTCTCTCTCTCATGTATGCCCTCTGGCAATAAAAAAGAAAGATCTACCCAAGGTTCAGTTAGTGTGTCATTAACTGTAAATAATCTTGAAGAACTGACAAAGAGGTCTTCAGTCAAGAACCTCAAGGAGTTCATGGTCTAAGAGGGAAAGCCTTCCAAAAAGAGGCTCCAACCCTGCCTAGAGACACTAACACTTAAGCAGAGTTTTAAAGAATGAGCATAAAAATCACTGGGAAGGGAGAAAGGACAACTCAAGCTGGGGAGGAATCATGAACCAACAGCCCAGTGAGACAGAAATGGCAAGGAGCTTGTCATGACAGAGCATGAAGTGCAGGTCAGAGGTGAGAGATGGTTGTGGCCACAGATCATGAAGATGGTGGGAGGCAATTCTTTAGGGTCTTGCATGTCTATACATCTTGTGAGCAGAAGCACTGACACCTTTGTTCTGCATGATCTTTTCAGTATTTATTTAAAGGACCAGCTTTGAAGAGAGTTTTGTTCTCCTTCCAGAGTGAAGGGCAGGCAGTAAGACCACCCACCATAAAAAAGTCAGGGGCCCTAAGGCTTTTTTCCCTGTAATACAACCCATTGAATATGCAAGTGTCCCCGGGGCCCTTTGCATTGCCCTGAGTATACTGGGACTCAGGGAACCAGTACAAGAAAATGCTCATACTCTGGATACTGCTCTTGTTATGAGAATACAGTCCTTTGTCTCTGACCAAGGAGTCTTGTGTCTTCTGTTATCATCCATGAAACTGTGGCAGATTAACTGTTAATTTGAAGGTAGGTACAATCTCAAATCCTTCACAGTCCCCGGCAGGACACCCCTCAATTCCAGGTTTTATCCTGCTGTTTTTTTTCTTTCTTTTTTCTCCTTCCTTCTTTCTTCCTTTCTTGCTTTGTTTCTTCCATGAGAGACAGAGAGGCACCCTCAATGGGGCTCCATGCCATGATCCACCCCCAGCCTCAGCCAGCCCAGATCACAGGCATGCATACATGTCCAGTGTATAAAGGAAAGCTCCAGGACCTTCCAATGTGGGTCCAGTTATGTTACTACTACACCACTACATGGTGCTAGTCGACAGGTTCTTAAGCAGAAAAGTTACAAATGTCTTTAGCCATTGATGAATGTCATTGAGAGCATAGCAGAGTTTTCTAATTTGTTCTTTTGTTTGTTTGTTTGTTTGGTTTTGTTTTTTGGTTTTTGGTTTTTTTGAGAGATTTTTTGCTATAAGGTACATGCACTCACTGGAGAGACAGAGAGAGAAAGTGAGAAATGATTCCTCAGGGGAATGGCCATGGCACAAACTCTTCTCCTCCATTCTCCTGTCAGGATTTTGGGCACACACCCACATAAGCCCATGTGAGTTTCAAGCCTCCAGGTCCAAGATTTGAATCACAGTTAGCCATGTGGGAGTCCAGGGACATGACGATTATGCCATCTCCTGGTCTCCACAGGTATTTTAATAAAAAGGTCATATTTTGGATTGTTTTTGTTTATTTGTTTGTTTTGCTTTTTAAGATCTACAGAAATCTCTTAAAAAAAAAGTTAAATTCCTCTGAGCCTTTCTTTTTTTCCTAGAAGGACTTAAGAAAAAATGTATAGGGTAGAAAGGGAGGACTCTGGTGTGCCTAAGCAAAACTGGAGGAGAACCCCTGACAATAAGCCAGACTCACCCATCACTTAGAGCTCAGAGCATTATGTCCCTTTGCAAATGGAGTCACCTGAACCTCCTTGGCAAGTATCTTAGTTCAGACTGCACAAAATTCCACAGACTGGCAGCCCAAACAACAGAAAGTTAAGTCCTCATAGAGACATAGAGGCTGGAAGTCCAAGACCAGGGTGTCAGAAAGGCCAAGCTCTGGTGTTCTCTTCCTGGCTTGCAAATGGCCATCTTCTCACTGTGTTTTCCACTGGCAAAGAGAGCGCAAGCTCACCAGTGTCACTTTGTTTAAGGGCACTAATCCCATTTTGAAGGACCCCCACCCTCATCTAAACTAATTATTATCGCTCTCAAAGAACCCATCTTCAAGTATCACCACTTAGAAATCAGAGATTCAACATGAATGGGGGGGGGGGGGCATCATTTAGTCCATACCAGGTAGCCTGTAGTCCTGACCCCCAAGGCTCCCAGGATACTCACACCTACTGATTTATCATCTACAGAACCTCAAAGTGCCCAGGCTGAGGGGAACCTTGAACTCCAACTGGTTCAGCCTCCTGCCACTGTGTAGGGAATGCAACATGATCTAGATGGCTGGTTATTCCTTTTATTTATTTTTTTTATAGGTTTTTGCCTTAGGGAGTGTGCACTCACCAGAGAGAGACAGAGACAGTGAGAGGGAAAGTAAGAAATCGACCCCTAGGAAGATGGCCATACCACAATCCCTGCTCTTCCATCCTCCTCCTGGGATCTTGGATACACATGCACACATACCTAGTGTGATTCTCAAGCCACCGGGTCCAGGACTCCAATGGCAATCAGCCATGTCCAGCAACATAACCACTATGCCATCTGCTGGCCCCGGTTATTCCATTTTTAAATCTCAAGGAAGCAGGAAATCATCTCATCCCTTCCTTTAACCATGCATTGCATCCTGAGGGTCAAATTGGTCAAAATATCTGAATACATTCCCTTTTGGTTTACCTAAACCCAGTTTCTTGACTTTTGCTCTCACTAAAAATAATACCTGGATATTGTAACAATAATTTCTGCTGAAAATTTCCCTAAATTGTCAAAGTTCCATGAACAATTGGAAAATGAAAATGTTAAGGTGCCCCATGCCTTGGAATCATAAAATACTCTTCTACTGCATCAAGAAATGCAATAAATAGGTGAGGTGACACAGGTAAGGAGCCTCCCCAGCTTAGCATCTCAGAGTCCAAAGCTTCTGCAAACGCCTGGGCCTAGGAAAGCTACCAGAGCAATGGGCAGGCTGGCCTAGAGTGTGTGCTTCCAGCTGGGCCCCCATACATGTGGCAACTCCTCCCTTCCACAGCACTGTCACAGGCAAATGTGGCACCCACAGCCCCACTGCACAGGCTCTGACCTAGAGGATCCTACAGCCCAGGTGCACAGGCTTCCCTGATCCACTGCCTGGTTAGCATCAGAACACTGGACCTGCCCTCAGATCATAACAAGTATTTCTCACAAAAGTGACAATTACTCAGGTCCACCTTAAAGAAGACAAAAACCTAACAACAACAAAATGGCATTAAACACACACACACACACACACACACACACACGGGGACCAGCAGGTGGTTAAGGCATGGTGGTTAAGACACTTGGATCCAACATGGTTGACTGTGTGTTTCAAATCCTGGACTCTGTGGCATGAAACACTCACCAGGTGCGTGTGTGTGTGCATGTCCAAAATCCTGAGACAAAGAGTGGAGTAGAAGAGATTATGGCATGGCCATCCCCACCAGGAGGTGGGGAGGTGATTTTCCACTCTATCTTTCTCCAATGAGCACATGCATCCTATACCAAAGTAAAGCACATACGTACGTGCATGCGCGCATGTGCACACGTGCACACACACACACACACACACACTCAAACTAAAATCCTAGAAGCCTTTTTAGCTGGACTATGTATGCGTGGGTGTGGGTGTGTATTTAGCCAGGATTTTGCTATGTCATCATCCTCCTGCCTAAACTTCCTTTGTTGCTGGGACTACATGGGGTGCCACCATGCAGAGCTTTGCTTTTTGGTGGTGGTATTGTTTTTGTTTTGTTTTTTATTTTTTTTTATCATTTACATTTAATCACCATACATATTTACAGTGTATAAAACATGTTTTTTTTTCCTCTCCCCGCATGAATACAGTGCATATCAGTCAAGACAAAGACATTATCCTATAGATTATCATCAACATTGTTATGTTTTATTTTTGTTTTTGTTTTAAGAGAGAGTTTTGCTGTAGGGCACGTGCACTAGCCAGAAAGACAGAGAGAGACAGAAAGTCAGAAAGCAAGAAATCACCCTCCAGGGGGATGGCCACACCGCAATCCCTTCCCCTCCATTCTTCTCTCAGGATCTTGGGCACGCACACGCCCGGTGTGAGTTTTGAGCCACCGAGTCCAAGACTCAAACCACAGTCGACTATGTGGGAGTCCAGCAACATAACCATTATGCCATCTGCTGGTCCCCATTGTTTTGATTTTTAAGAGAGATTTTTGCTATAGGGTACATGAGATCACCAGAGAGACAGTGAGAGAGAAAGTGAGAAATCACCCCCCAAGTGGATGGCCATGAGAGTGAGAAAGAGAGATGGAAAGACAGAAAAACAGCCATCTCCAGCAGATTATTGCTCTTCAAGCAATAACCCCCACCCCCCAGTCTCAGCTGGCCCAGATCTAAAGCACACCC
Organism: Tupaia tana; assembly: GCA_026018925.1. Lineage (NCBI taxonomy): Eukaryota > Metazoa > Chordata > Mammalia > Scandentia > Tupaiidae > Tupaia > Tupaia tana. The sequence goes on from JAKSZU010000018.1 coordinate 42,428,453, forward strand.
ATGTACCTGGTATTGTGTCCAGGGAGGCCCAAGAGCATGAACTCAAGGCCTTTCCTATGTGGGTCAAGTTGTGTTGCCACTATGCCACCACCTGACCCTAGGTCCAGCTTTTTAGGGTAAGCCAGGAATCAAACCCTGGCTCCTACGCTACCACAGCTGGGCCAGCTATTGGACTATTTCAGACCTTATATTTGATACAGTTGTCACCTTTCAACTTAAAGTTTTCTGATGATGGTGACAAAATATAGGGCTTCGAAAAGAAAATGTATGCAGGAGGGGAAGAAGAAGGCCCCTGGCTGAAGCGTAAGGAACAGTGGTGGCTGCTGCAAGTTCCAGTCTGTCACTCTCCCTTCTCACGTCCGCCCAGGGAGTGTCACAGCATTAGTACTGGAAGACTGAGACCCTTTTGAAACCCCTCTCAGCAGGGTCCACTAACAGGTGCAGTTTCCCACTTTATTATCTGTCATAATAGGTTGGTAAAATCGAATCTCACAGCCCCCCTTTGCGGGTGTGGTTGTCCTGGGTCCCACCCAGTGATACATCACACCAATTTATCCCTTCCAATTAGTGCCCGGTGCGGGAATTAATGTACTGAAAATTAACATCATTGATCTTCATCCAAGAATACAGTCAACAAGGCATAATTTTTTCTGATCAATGTTGCTGATCAATTACCTAATGAAAAAGAAAAGAAAAGAAAGGGCCTCCCCAGGCATCGGGGTGAATTTATGTGCCTCCTGTGCCGTTCTCACATACCTGAGGGCTGGCTCTCCGCTCGGGTTCTACATTAATAACAGATAACCTTTCAAGTGCAATGAGAAATTTGCACTCTGTGCTTCCAAGACAAGCATGTGTGCTTGCAGGGCGGGGGCAGGGAGGAGTGGAAGTGGGTACGTCAGCGCCTTCCAAAGCAACCAGCCTGGGGCAGATGGAGTTCAGTGCGTGCCACAGCTGGAAAAGGCAGAGTGCCCGCTCTTCAGAAATAGCAGGCACCCATGGGCCCCCAGACCCACTCCCTCTAGTTCAGCCCTATTTGTGCCACAGTTTATGGGGTTGTCAGTGGAAGGTAGGCCAGGGAATAACTAGGAAAGAAAACAATTTCCTCCTCTCTCTCTCTCTCTCTCCCCATCATAACCAACCAAAGTGAGTCAAGCTCTCTGGGACTGACTGCATCAGAGGAAATTCCTACTCCAGGTTTTCAGTAGGGAAGCCAACGGGTATGTGGTCAGTATCTGCTTTGAATGTCTTCCTGAGGCTCACCTTGACACACCCCTACCCTCCCCCGACTCCATTAGTCAGAGCTCAGCTGCAGGGGGGTGCTCCCCCTGCCACACTGTCAGCCTCATCTATTACTCTCGCTAGGGCTAGTCACATTTCAAAATCCAACTCTGCAGAAAGCAATGCTCTGCCTAAGAGAATGATTCCCCATTGTTTGCATCTCAGGCTGTCTTCCCTGGAGGAGTTTGTTATACATCTGGGGGGTGGGAGCAGGTGCTTTCCGGGACCCTGAAAACACTGCTCAGGAAGCCACCCTTTCTTCCTAAGCACACAACGAGTCCAGCAGTGCCTCTCAGCTGGTTTCTGACATTCAGCCACTTGCGCGTTCTTTCACCAAAACTGCCTATGCATCTGCCGTGCTCCAGATGTCCGTGGGGGCACGCGGGGAGGTAACAAACTGGGGCAGAGCTCCATCCGCTGTCCCCTCTGCCTTTGACCTCTCCTCCACTAATGCTTGTGTTCCCTCCATAAGGAGGAGGGAGACTGCCCAGTGGTTCCTAACCCAGCCTGTCACCAGTAAATGTCACCAGACAGCCACTAAGGTAAATAAATAATAAATAACTAAACCTTCATCTGTGGCAATTTTGCTGAGTGACTTGTGCTCTCTTTGTCTCAGTCGCCACCTCTCTACAGAAAAGGACACTTGTCACACAGAACTCATGAGCTCATGTCTATACATCACTGCCCCACGCTGCGTTATTTACTCTGCAGGTATGAGTGTCTCTTTCCGTGGTAACAAGGTCAGAGGGCAGAAAATCGTCTCACAGATAAAGGAAAAAAGGGAAACATCCAAAAAAAGAAAAGAGAGAGAGAGAGACCAAAGCAGTAATAGAAATCAATCCCTCACCTTCCTCAAAGCAGCCTGTCTCAGGCCACAATCTACCCATGAATCCTGCCACCTGGAGTCCTCCTCACCTCCTCTCTTTCCACCTCGTTGACGCGCCATCAATTTCTGAATGTCATCAACAACCATGCCTCTTCCCCAGGGTCTCATCATTTCTCTCTCCTTTTAACTTCTATCTTGTTTAAACCACTTGGCTCTGTACTGTCTGTCCTGGAAGTGCTGATGAGAATCCAGTTACGTTTATGGAGAAATAACCCCGGCTGCTCCTGTGCGGTTTCTAGTCACAATGGCTGTGATTCTTTGAAGTGGCCGGCAAACCAGATTTTTGACCGCGTGGAAGGAAATTAACTCCCAGACGCTGGGAAGATGCTGCGAGGTACCATCTCATTCCTTGTGATAGACTGCCATCTAGTGACAGGCTGAGGTATACTGCTGCAGACTGTGGGTAGCTTTTATGTCTAACATTCTGAGATCTCCCCAACGGGAAAAAAAAGATGTAAACCAATAAATAACAAATGCCAATATAACCTGTCGCAGTTCAAATCACCAAATTAACACTAAAGCCAGTTCTTCAGGCATGTAGGAACCTCATTACACAGGAAAACAGACTTCACGGAAGACTTACCCTCCTGAAGTGTATGCAGTCATTGGTACTTCCAGCTGCCTCTTCCTTCACGGGAGCCCACTGCTCTCTCCCGTGTCAGATGGGCTGCTTCCCTCCTCAAGGCTCCTGATGGGGAAAGCGCAGCGCATCCCCCAAGGCCGTCAGTGATCCGGAAGATCTATGGGTCTCCAGATGTGTGCTAATGTCTCCTCTATCATGACTCAGAGCTCCTGGGGGTTCCCATTGAGTCCAAAAACCTGGGAGAAACAGAGTTGTTGTTTTAGGTCTACAGAGGGCTGCAGCACCCCATCCCAGGCCCTGACTGCTCTGTAGACCAGCACCACTTGCCAGACCTGTCAAGGGCAGTTTCTGAGTTAGGGGGCGAGGATTAAAGAAAAGACAAGAAGACAGGATAGAAACGGGAGGACTGCCAGACAATACTGGTCAGCCGTGAGTGTACTTTATTGCTAGTATTTATACACACTCCAGAGAATTTTGTGATGTAAGGTTTTAAGTCTTTACTGAATTTATCAGGTTGTTATAACAATACTTTGGAACATTTAGTTTAAAACAATCCCAAGACATTTTGCTCATGACAGTCCAGCCACCGAAGGCCATGTCCGGATAAAGACCTTGGTCTTATTCTGGTGGTCACATCCGGCACATTCCTCACGTCTCCTCTTTGGCTCCCCACAACTACTTATGAAATGAGGGCTGGTCATCCTCAGCTCTATGCTTTGACAGGTAGAGACAGAGGCTTGCTAAGGACAGACAATGGCATTGAGAATGAGAAGTGATTCCCAGAGAACTGTTCCCACGATCCCTCTCCCTCTAGCACTGGTGGCACATGGGCTGCAGGGAGGCTGGTAAGATTCCCTGGGACTCCTTCCATGTAATGAGCATGATGTGGGATTCCAGAGGCTCAGGGCCTGAAGGAGATATATGTGTGCTTATCAGGAGAGTGTGTGGTCTGGGAAAAGACTCTCCGTGGTTATAGAGTTGTGAACATGCACGCATTTACCATCACAGGCACACCAAAAAGCATGTCTTAGCTCTAGAATGCCCACGTCTCTGCTGAAGCTCCTTCCGTGTTCACCCACTAGGTCCATTATTTCCTCTAAGTTAGTGAAAGGAATCATGAGATCGTTTTAAAGCATTGTCTTCCCATTCAGACATTCAGATCACCCACCTGGTTCTGTTCTAGAGGTTGTTCTTTGCTCATGGTTATGGGTACCGTGTCCTGCTTCTGTAGGTGTTGAGGACAGAATTCTGACTACCTTTCCCTACTCAAAAGTCGTTTTCTGGGACCAGCAGTTGGTGTAATGGTTACATCACTGGACTCCCACGTAGTGGACTGCTGTTCAAGTCCAGGAACCAGCAACTTAACAGTGTGTGTGGATATGTTCCTCAAAATTCCAAGAGAATGGAGAAGGGATTGCCACATTTCCATCCCCCTGGGGGGGGGGGGTGACTTCTCACTTTCTGTTTCTCTGTCTTACCAGCAAGCACAGGCACCCTATAGCAAAAATAATCTCTAAAAAAAAAAAAGTGGTTTCCAGGGGGCCCAAAGAATCGTGCCCATAAACATTAACATTGGCCTGTGAACATTAACAGACCACTTTGGTTCAGTGACAGTGGGATGCTACAGTGCTGTCCCAGGTAGCGTTTTTACAATACATAGTAAGCCTTATCTCTTAGAGTAAGGTATAGACATTCTTTTGCTGATTTTCTTTCAGGAACAGAGAACTGTGTTTTTACCAATTTTACTAATCTAAGAATTTCAACCCTCCCCCCATAACCTACAAGCTTCTGCTTCCAGATGCCCCACCTTTATGGGCCAAGCTAGTGTAAAAGACTCCTTATGTCATTTGACAACTATCTTGCCCTTAGAACTACACAAAAGGAACCACTGAATCTCAATACCCCAAGATACACTTTTGTCTTTCTTTGGGTCGGGTCACTCAATATCATCCTTATTAATAAACTGCATAGGGGACCAGCAGGTGGCGTGGTGGTTAAGGTGCTGGCCATTCCCACATGGCCGACCATGGTTCGAGTCCTGGACCTGGTGGCTTCCTTTCTCACTTTCCCCCTCTCTCTTCCCTCCTCTGTGTCTCTCTCTGGTCAAATTAAAATAAAATGAGTGACTAAATAAAAAATTAAATAAATAATTATTTCAAAAATTAAAAAATAAATAAACCACATGAATTATTTCCACAGAGTAGGTTATTTCTGTCGACAGTGTCATATCTGTTGGTTTGGGTGTATTCTCTTATTTTCTTTTAAGCTGGATGTGACATATTTAAGAAAGAAAGAAAGAAAGAAAGAAAGAAAGAAAGAAAGAAAGAAGGAAGGAAGGAAGGAAGGAAGGAAGGAAGGAAGGAAGGAAGGAAGGAAGGAAGGAAGGAAGGGAGGAAAGAAAGAAAGAAAGAAAGAAAGAAAGAAAGAAAGAGGGAGGGAGGGAGGGAGTGAGGGAGGGAGGGAGGGAGGGAGGGGAGACTAGAAAAGACTAAAAGGCCTTTCCATCTCCCAGAAAGAGCAGACCTCTTCCAGTGTCAGGCAGCTATGCTGCGAGGTCGATGTCCTCACTGAGTCGGGTTCAGTTTCTGGTTTTCACTGTCTCAAAAAGGGAGGAATAGGGGAGCCCCATCTCTAGCAAGGGCTCCAAGCACCACCAAACCAGATCTGTTTGCCTTCCAACCCTGTCCCAGTTTGTTTGGGGTGACTTTATATCGGCTTTCTTCTTCCTGCTTTCCCATATTTGGAACCAGAAAGGCCTCACTCACACCTAACACAAAGATCTTAGACCTAGAGCCAATGCTGCTTCCCCAAAGCTGAGCAGGATTCAGGGCGGGACAGGGACGTGTCAGTCGCATGCAGTCTACAATGGTTTCCCTGTAACGCCCTCAAGTGCCTCAGGAATTTCCCCTAAATCCAGTGAGAGAGAGCTCTGAGGACCCCCAAAGAGCCTCACATTCATCCAGACTTTCTATCATAAAAAAATAATAAAAAAATAAAAAAAAAACTTTCTTCAACAGATGTATTTGTGGAGCTCAAGATAAACTTGAAGGCTCCTGCATATCAAGACTGGGAAACTGGGATTTCAGAAATTCTCATTTGGCAATACGTGCCAAGCTGTTTGGAATTCCCAGTGGCTCGCCACCATCGACTTGAAGCCCAGCGAGACGTCGTCACTAGACGGAATTAGTATGCAGTCTGCCTGTAAGCATCAGGCCTCTGATTTTTATGGCCAAAGTACCCACTTGCTTAGCAGGAAGGAGTTTTCCTGGCACGCACATGCAGTGCTAACACTGCTGCCTCACTGCCTGGTCTCTCGACGCTCTGCCAGAGTGCGCCGTCTTTGTGACACTATTAAGCCTGAGGACCGCTGGACCATGGGTGCCATCATGTCGAGTCTCCCCCTACCCCACCCCACGGCCCCGAAACCACACTGCCCCCCATTTACCCTCATCAGTACACCATGCCTGGACCAGTGTGCAGGCCAAGGGCAAAGCAGGGCCAGGGAAATTCGTATTTTGAGCCTCATTGACCGTCTCATCTTTGTGAGGATAATGATGATGACAGCTGTCATCTCTCAAATCACATTGCCTCTGCCAGGCCATTTTAACATGTGCATAATATCGGTGAGTGCCCTGAACCACCCTAGGTAGCAGGTTCTATTTACGACTATGTTAGAAAGCCTTCCTGTTGTATAAAGGCACAAAAGCTACATCCTTAAAACAAACAGAAGGAAAAAATTATTTGTGCACACACTTATTTGCATGGACATGTGTGTGTATATGCATCATGTGTGGATACACACATATATGTACATATACAAGAGACAAAATAATATACTGACTTTGTTTTTTTAACTTGGTAGGTGACAACAGAGCTTTGCACGTTCTCATCACAGGTTTGCTGGTGTGTCTTCAGGATCATTACTGTTTCTTACTTGAAGGAATGGCTGGAAATTCTACCAAAAATAAAGCTTTTCTTTAATCCGAAAGTAGAGGAAACGGGGTGCAAAAAAAAAAAAAAAAAAAAAAAAAAAAAAAAAAACACTTTTACACAGTACTGTCTGATGTTAGTAGATAAGTTTCTGTAAGCTTAGTTGTATCTACAAAGTGAATCCTAATTTTCAGACATGCACTTATTAAATAGTTGAAACTTAAATCTTTTTACACTTATACATGAGACATTTTTCTTTTTTTTTTTAAAGAGATATTTTTGCTGTAGGGCATAACACTCACCAGAGAGACAGAGAGAAAACAAGAAATCACCCCAGGGAGGGTGGCCATACCACAATCCCTTCTTTATTTTCCTCCTGGGATTTTGGGTATGCCTGCACACATGCCCAGCATGCTTCAAGCCACTGGGTCTGGAACTCAAACCACAGTCAACCATGTAGGAGTCCAACACCTTAACCACAATGTCACCTGCTGATCCTCCCCCCCCCTTTTTTTTTTTTTTTTTTTTTTTTTGAGAGAGAGAGAGCTGGAGAGAATTTTCTGACAGTGTCTCACCACATCACAATCCTTTCTGCCCCAGCCTTCCAGTCAGCTAAGGCCACAGGCATGTGCCACCATGCCACCTGTCTGGCTGCACTGGGAACCAAGCTCAGTCTCCCACGTTGCTCTAGCCATCATGCAGAGATGTCCTCCCATTCATGCCACAGCAGCAGGGCCTGAAATTTTCTTGAGTCCTTTAAACAACAGCCTAAGGGGCTGGCAGGTGGCATAGTGGTTAAGGGCACTGGACTCCCACATGGCCAACTGCAGTTTGAGCCCTCGACCTGGCGGCTTGCTTTCTCACTTTCCCTCTCTCTCTCTCACTGTGTTCCTCTCTGGTCAAATAAATAAAGTTAAATAATTTAAAAAAAAACCTTGAATACATTAAAGCAGCAATCAAAAGAAGCCTATAAAATGTTTCTCCTACCAGCAAACTGCTCATTGTAGAATCTAAGAGCATGAGTGCCCAAAACCAAAGAGCTGAAGGAATGGAGGGGATCATGATGTGACCAGACCCCATGGAAGGTGCTTGTGCACATGCAATACAAGGAATAGACTTTTTTTAAAGAGCACTTTTTAAAGTGCTCTGTTCTCATAGAGCACCTGCACTCCCTGGAAAGAGATAGGGGTAAGAAATTATCCCCCAGGGAGATGATCGCTCCACAGTTCCTCCTCCCCCATACACCTCTTGGGAATTTGGGCACACAAGCACATGATCCTGGCATGTTTTTCAAGCCACCAGGTCCAGGACTCCACATGGAATCTGGCTGCGTTAACCACCATGCCACCTGGCAGGCCTAGAAAAAAGTTTTACCAAGGAAAAAAATAGATCTGCCTTCTCTCACATCTCCATAATCACAGAAGTCCTGCTCAAAAGGGCTCCCTTGAGTCTATGGCCCTAAAATTGGTTTTTATTGCCCTGCAGGTTCATGCTATTTTGATGTTCACATTTGTCAGCACATGTATTGTGATGACCATAGTTAATAACAATATGCTGTATACTTGAAACTTCCCAGAAAGTAGACTTTAAGTATTCTCACCACAAAAAAAAAAGTGAAATCATGTACACGAATCAGCTCAGTTTAGTCATCAAAACATCATTTTGTACACAAAAACATGACTTTTGCCAATTAAAAATAATAAAAAATAAAATTTACATTTGGCATTTCACATGGCACCAGTTCTCAAGAACAGTTTCTTTTTCTTTTTCTTTTTTTTTTTTTTTTTTTGGAGAGTTTTTTTGCTATAGGGCGCGTGCGCTCGCCAGAAAGAGAGACAGAGAGACAGAAAGCGAGAAATCAACCCCCAGGGGGATGGCCATACCACAATCCCTTCTCCTCCATTCTCCTCTCGGGATCTTGGGCACGCACGCACACACGCCCAGAGTGAGTTTAAGCCACTGGGTCTGGGACTCGAACCATGGTTGGCTACATGGGAGTTCAGCGACATAGCCATTACGCTAACTGCTGGTCCCAAGAACACTTTCCCACTCAGTCCCACAGATCCCTGACGATTCTCAGGCACTGCAAGGGCAACACGTTTTTGGTTTAAATGTTGTGTTTCCACTTGCTGGTAATGTGTATATGAACTAAGTGCATCCAGGTTCCTTCCGGCAAGCCACTTATTGCCACTGAACTTCAGGGCCTACATTCTTGTTTAAGATCCGAATGGCACAAGGCCACCATCCAAAGAGACCTTTATAGTAATGTTTTGGGGTTTTTTTAGCCAGGCTCTATGGACATATTCCCAGGATTCTGAGAAATTTTTTTCCCATCTAAGAGGTGTTTACACTGTACTCAAAGACTGCAGGGACCTACTGCTTTTCTCTCCAGCACAGCACCCACCCCAGGCCTAGCACTCTGCAAATATTAAGGCTGCAGTTTGGCATGACACCAGGTCACTCCTGACAAGTCTGAGCAGCCAGGCCAGGCTTTCTTGCCACAGAAATTCCTGCCTTTCCTCAGAGGAATGAGAATCAACTCTTTGCCTTTCACTTTAATGACAGAAACAAATATTCGGAGTCTCAAGAAAGCTTTGGGGCATCAAGGCCGACCCCACCCACAACACAGATGGGCAAAGTGAAGCCCAGGGATGCGAAGCACCTTAATCGGGGTCACACAGCTAGCTACCAGAAGAGACAGAATTAGAACCCGAGGCTCATACCCCAACTTCAGGGCCAGTCTCCAACAGCAGAGGCTGCCTCGGCAGATCTGCAAGAACACGGATTAGGGAATTCCACGAACCTCACCACCACGCCTCCCACCCCCTCCAGTTGCACTTCCGCCCTCCCCGTCCCCAACCTCCCTCAAGTCCTCTCAGCGCGGCCCGCCTCGCTCTCCTCCAGGCTTTCACACGCATTCCTCAGGCCTTTACCCAACCCTACGACTTGGCCTATAAAACATGACGGCTGAAAGACCCCACCAAATGCCAGCCCTGCGCCCCACAGCGGGGACGGCCCCTGCCAGCCGCGGAGTCCTCCCCCCAGGCGCATGCGCGAGCCAAGGCCGGCGCGCGGCGGTGACGTCACGCGCGGCGCCATCTCCGAGCTCTGAACGTCTCGATCTCCGGAAGCAGGTAAAAGCTTGTCTGTTGGTCGGTGGCGCTCACACCTCGGCTTTTGGCACAAGGAAACTGATGAGAGAGGCTCTGGTGGCGGAGAGTTGCTGAACAAAGTGGAGAAAGAGTGAGCGACGCCTGAAGGAGACGTCAGGGCGCACAGGAAGCGGTCCGAAGATGAAGAGTAAGCGAGGCCCCGAAATTGGGCCCAGAGGGAGATGTATAGGGTCTGGGACTTGGTGCTGGGGGGTGAAATGGGTCACTGCTACCAGTCGCTGCGGAGTCCACACAGAATTTCTACAGGAATCGTTCCACCACACATAAAGGAAACCGAGGCCCACCGTGTGGCTTCTTCGTCTGGCTCAGTCTGAGCTAGATATTGATGTCAGGGCCACGGGCAGGTTCTACTGGGTGTGGTGCTAGAGGAGGAAAGCCCAGGGCCTGGGCCTGACTTGGCCACGTCCCGGGGGACCACCACCTTGCCCCTCCCTGCAGCACCTTCTCCCACCCTTGCCTAGTGTAAAGCCTTGGGAACTGCTGGAAAATATCACTAACCCAAGGCTGTGCAACTTGAGCCGAGGGGAGGAGCAAGAACTTGGGAAATTAACAGACAAGGAATGTAGACACCATTAAGACTGGGCCTGATCTGATAGAAAGTGGATGAATATGGAAGATTTAGTGCTATGCGAAGCCAGCCAGACTATGAGAGACATTGTATGTCTCCACTCAGTATATACCAAAAGCCCAAACTCTGTGGCAGAAATTGAAAGACTGAAAGATTAAAAATGGAGAATATGGAGATACTAGAGACAGTATAGAAAGAGGGTGGAAAATGGAAGAGGGTGAGAGGAAAGGAATCAAGGGGAAAAAAAAAAAGCAAAACATTTAACAGACTCAAAAATGGAAAGTTATCTGTTGATGATAATGTATACGACAATATCTTTAAGCAAACTAATATACAGTTTATTCATGCTGAGAAAATTCATTTTATAAACTGTAATTATATACAGTAATTGACTATATAAATAAAATAATAAATAAAGTGGTTAAAACACACACACACACATACACACACACAAAGAAAACACTGAACCGGGTGAGAGTTTGATTTCCATCTCTGCCACTCTCTACCAACATGATCCAGTTCAGTGTCTCAGCAAATCTAAGCATCCACTTTCTCCTGTGCATAATAGCAATAACTAAAAGATTGTTTGGAAAGTGTAATGAGATCATATACCTAGTGAGCCATGAATGCTCAGTAACTGTTAGACGTGTATTGTTACAGAGTGACCTCCAAATCTGATGCTGGGCATGTGTGACAGGTGAAGCAAAGTCATTTCTGGGGTTCCAGGCTCTACAAGTTGCTTCTGCAAACAGGTTATAATCCCTGTCTTCCATTTGCAGGAGTGCTAGACTATATTAAATGTGTAACCTTGTTGGTTTGCCTGATCAGAAATGTACTCAGGGAAGCACAAGAAAGCTGGGATGGAATTTATAGTGTAGAACAAACCAGATTTTCTAGGCATTTGTCACTTAAGCCAGGCTTCTGTCCCATTCTTATTTCACTCTACCCCTATTCTGTTCCCAATGGCACAGTTTTCTTCTTCAGACAAATTACATATGAAACAGTAGTTGGTAGCCAGCCATGGCTTTATGGTTAAGGTGCTCGGTCCACATTATTGATCATGCAATTGAAGTCTCAGACCTGGCAGCTTGAGAAACACACAAAGCGTGTGTCAATGCATGCCCAAAAATCCCAGAAGGGATTATGACCATGCCCCATTGGGTCGGGAGGGGCTGTCTTGCTCCTCACCACTCTGGCAAGTGCATGTGCCTTCTGGCCAACTAAAAAAGAGAAAGAAACAGGAGTGGATAAGTTTTTAGAATATGAAAACACATCGATAAGTATATATTTTGAGTTTCAAGGAGTTTGATATATTTTTATCAGTTCAGAACACCAATTATGTGGTATATTCCAATTTCCTAGATATTAAAATGTGAAAAAAAGTGTTTAAATATCTTACAGTTAACGGGACCAGCAGTTGTTATAATAGCTATGTCGCTGGACTCTCATGTAGTCGACTGCCGTTCGAGTCCCGGACCCAGTGGCTTAAACTCACTCCAGGCACATGTGCGTGCATGCCCAAGAGGAGAATGGAGGAAAAGGGATTGCAGTGTGGCCATCCCCCCGGGAGGTGATTTCTCGCTTTCTATCTCTCTGTCTCTGTCTTTCTGATGAGTGCACACGCCCTATAGCAAAAAACCTCTCAAAAAAAAAATTATATGGATAATATATATATATGTAAATATATATATATATATATATTATCCACATAATCTTAGAGTTAACAAAATGTAATATGTCCAACCATCTGCATCCTGGACAGCTCTATCATATAGCTTTTTTTTTTTTAATTTGCCAGAAAGTAAGTGCACTCACCAGAGTTAGAGAGAGAAAGCGAGAACACTCCACCACCCCACCCTACCCCATGAGACATGATCACTCCACAATCCCTTCTCCTCTGTCTCTTTCTCTTTTTGGGATATTTGGGCATGTGAACCTGGTGGGGGGTTTTTTTTTTTGGGGGGAGAGGATTTTTTGCTATAGGGTGGATGTGCTCGCAGGAGAGACAGAGACAGAATGCCAGAAATCACACACACACCCCGGAGAGATGACCACACCACAGTCCCTTCTCTTCCAGTCCCCTTGAGATTTTGGGCACACACGCACACATATCCAGTATGAGTTTCAAGCTACCAGATCTGGGACTCAAATCTTGGTCAACCACATGGGAGTCCAGTGCCTTAACCACTACATCACCTCTGGCTTCATCATATAATTTTTAAATGTGCTTTGTTAGACTTAGTGAGCAACTGCCCAGGCTTCTAACCTATGGTATTTTAAGCCAGCGCAACTCATAGTATGAACCACTAGCCTGTAATATCACCTAGGAACTTGTTAGAAATGTAGGATCTGGGAGTAGGAATCAAGAATCAACATTTTAATAAGATCTCAGAGTTTCTTACACACATGAAAGTTGAGAAGCATTAGAGTTTTTAAACCATACCCTTAGAGCTTCTAGAAGAGACATTGCTAGAGGCAGAATAAGAAACATCCAAGAAAGTACTGAAGCTTTACTCTTCATACCACCCCCATCTCATATCTCTGAATAGTTTTTGTTTTTGTTTTTGCTATAGGGTGCGTGCACTCGCCAGAAAGGCAGAGAGAGACAGAGAGACAGAAAGTAAGAAATCACCCCCCTGGGGGGATGGCCACACTGCAATCCCTTCTCCATTCTCCTCTTGGGATCTCGGGCATGTACTCAAACGCGCCCGGCATGAGTTTAAGCCACCAGGTCCTGGACTCGAACCGCGTTTGACTGCATGGGAGTCCAGTGACATAACCATTACACCAACTGCTGGTCCCAAGCATAGTTATTTTTATAGTTAGAAAAATCTTGATTCTTACAGCCATACCCGACAGGAATTGATCATTACTCTTTTTTTAATCCTTCAGGTGTGGTCTACCGTGCCTTTTCTCAGAAAGAAGCAAAAGAGTTCGATATTCAGGTATGGTTCTTGAGATGAAGTTCTTGAAGTCTAGGGCAGCAGAGGTGATGGCAAAGAAGGCTCAGTTGTTTCTAAGCCTTGAGTACTGGTTTGCATGTCCTTCCCATGTCTTACTCATACTTCATACTTACCTCTCGGGTAGACATCTTAGGCTCGAGCCAGGTCTGATGGTCTGATCCAGGCCTGTTTCCATATGCTAGCCTCTTTCCCTGTTGTGCCAAAATCCAGGCTGGTAAACTGGGACTTCTTGATCTTGTGTCATCTCCCACTGTATAGAGGATACCAGGCCATGCCCACCTGAAACCTGGCCTGGTGAGCACCATTGTTTGACTTTGTAACTGTGCCCCCTTCACTCCTGTAGAAGGCAGGCAAATTGCATTTCATAAGTGGGATTTACAGATTCTATCTGGATGCTTTAATGTGCTTTGTTAATTTGGCAAAAGATTTTTTACAGTGGATAATGAAGCTTTCAATATGCCTTTATTGTCCTTCAAAACGCTTTATTAGTTTGGCAAAGGAGGGCCAGCTGGTGGCATGGTGTAGGATCCTATGGCAGCTGGATCCTACATAGCCAACTATAGGGTTCAAGTCCAAGACCCCATGGCTTGAAAACAACACTGGGCACATGTGCATGCATGCCCGAAATCCCGAGAGGAGAATGGAGTAAAAGGGATTGCGGCATAGCCATTTCCCCTGGGGCGTATTTTCTCAGTTTCCCTTTCTCTCTCTGGCAAGTGCATGTACCCTATAGCAAAATTCTTAAAAATTGACTAAAGATTCACTTACGGCAGATAATGAAAATGTTACCTGGAAATCAAGCTTTTGAAAGACGTATATTCCGCTTCAAGAAAGCACAGCCATTTAGATATTTAAAAGAATCAAATATATTTTTTACCTTTTATCATACTAATGATAATAAACTTAGCATATAAATGTACATAGCTGGGGACCAGCAGATGGTATGGCGGTTAAGGCAGCTGGATCCCACTTGGCCAACTGTGTGGTTCAAATCCTGATCTTGACGCACTAGGCACATGTACATGCATGCCCAAAGTCCTAAGAGGAGAATGGAAAAGGGACTGCGGCATGACTGTTCCCCTTAGCGGGTGCTTTCTCACTTCCCTCTCTGTCTGTCTCCATCTATCTCTGGCAAGTGCACACTCACTATAGCAAAAATGTAATGGTACAAAGCTAAAGCACACATACTTCTTGCCATTCTCATACTAAGCAACTTTGAATATTACATGTATGCTATCTTTTCATCCCTGTTTCTCACCCATGGTGGAAGGGCCTGATTACTATAGATTAGCTTCAGTCTATCCCTTAGCCTCGGCCTTCATGTTTATAGCCTTGTTCATACAAAAAAGTCTAGGAAATGACCAAACAGAAGGCAAGACCTCAGTAGAGAGCTCTGCTCAGGGCTCTGGTGGACATCAGGGCAGAGGCACCCACAGCTGAATAAGGAATAGGGTGTTGTACTCCCAGCGTGAGAGAAAGTGGTGCTTGGAGCTTTTACAAGAATTGCACATCATTACAACAGTTACTTTGCCCCGGAGTCTTCACTGAGAGCCTGTGTTTATTCACGGTAGCTCAGTACTGCTGCTCTGTGTTGAGAGAGTAAGTGTAGGGCCAGAGATGTGCTTGACAGTTTCTTTCTCCAAGTGACGCAGGGCAGACCTCTTGGAGAGTAGCCACCCATGTTACCCAAGTAAAGATAATTGTCTCGTAAGCTCCATTTCACAGTTCTTCCCCACTGAGGCTTGGCCCACCCCAGAGCACCTAGTTTGGCTATTTTCCCTAGGGTTAGGATCAGTTCCCTCACAACCGTAACTTGGCTCTACTCTGAGCTCACTTTCATCTGGTCATGACTGATTAAGTAGGTTCATCATACATTTCTCAAGCTTTCCTCTGTGCCAAAGATAAGGAAGGGCTTCTTCCAAATATTGGGTCGTCAGAAAAGTCATGACGTATTTTTCTATGTAAAAATGTGTTAGGGCTTTTCCAACAATCCAATCGAAGGATTGTTTATCTCAGAATAACCACAGAAAAGCAGGGCAGGAAGTCAGTGTTTGAGTTGGCTGTTTTATGTGACAAACTCACAAATGGACACGAGTGTGGCTTTCACATCCTGACAGCTGTTTAGGTGCAAACACTTGGCAGATAAGAGGTGCCTCAACGAGGGCGGCCCCATCTACTGTTACAGTGGCTCTTGGGCGCAGTAGGTGGGAGTGCTGGGGTCCTCGGCTACCCAGACTCAAGCAGTGAGCATTCGCCTCCTTGTCTCCATCCAGCATGCAGGAGTCGCGCGGGCCGAAGCCTTCGTGAAGGCCTTCCTGAAGCGCAGCGTGCCCCGCTTGAGCCAGCAAGCCCTGGAGGACCAGCTGCAGCGCAAGGCTGTCATTCTAGAGTACTTCACTCGCCGGAAGAGAAAGGAGAAGAAAAAGAAATCCAAGGGCCTCTCTGCCAGGCAGAGGAGGGAACTGCGGCTCTTTGACATTAAGCCAGAGCAACAGAGGTAAGCCAAGCCTTTCGTATGCTTATCTACTCATGGCTGGATCCTCAGCCCAGCTGTGAACTTGGGGACTCAGTGGCTTTGACTAGGCCGCTCAGGCACCGTTTAAGTTGAGGGTGCCTCTCCATCTTCTGCCACACGGGGGCAGCCTTCCTTTGCCAATTTGTACTGCAGATTTGTCTTTTAATAACAAGTCATAGTGAGGCCGAGGCCTCTTCATTGGTTTCTATCCTAGCCTTAACTAATAAGGCTCGTGCCATAAGTGAGTCTGTTGCCTGTGGCAGCAGGCTGTTTGTCTTTTAGTTTTCTTTGACAGAAAAGAGGAACTGATATTTCTGAATGTGTATCTCTTTGTAGCTTTTAATAGCATTAGATAGAATCACTCATTTGGGTTTTATTGCCAAAGAAAGATGCTGCCCACACATTTCGGACGTTTCTGAAAGGACTGCCTCACTGTCTTATGGGAGGAGGTCATCTTCCCTCTGGCTAGCATGCCATCCTTCCTTGGCAACAGTCTGAGTTTCGTGTCTTGGGACTGTTTATAGGCTTCTGCTTAGAGGTCTTCAGCCAGATAGCTTCCCACGTCTCAGAAGAGAAGGGAAGGGTGTTACTTTGTCCATGGCCCATGCTCATGAAACCAGCAGGGCTGTGGGTGGAGGAGGGGGCTTCTCTCTGCCCCAGGTTTGTCCCACTGGTGTCCTCTCGGGTAGAGCGCATGTTGGGTTTTAACTTGAGTTCTTCATTTCTCTAACCAGCAGCTTCATGTAAATAAGTTCTCTGTGAGTACCAGAACAAGTGACAGCGGTCCCGGAGGAAAGCCTGTGGGGTCCTCTCACCTGCTCCATCCTCTCTTCTCCCCACCACTAGCTCACTCACCTTCCAGACAGACTCACTCCTTCACACATCCCAGCCAGCAGACCCTGTTCACTGAGGGCTTACTAAGTTCAATTTGACATAACAGAAAACCTCAAAGCAGCGATGGCTTATACAAAACTGAACTTCACTTCTCTCCCATACAAGAAGTCCAGTGAGTGTCACCCTGGGTGGGTGTGGCAGGAAGTCCCACAGCCAGCAGGAACCTGAGCAGCGCACCGCGACTTTTTGACATTCCTCATGGTCTGAGGTGTCTCCTTGAGGTCTAGCTTTCATGGCTGCAGCAAGCCGGTAGGAAGGATGCCAGGCAAAGTAGGGACACTCCTTCCTCTTTTCATTAGCTTCAAGGAGGTTCAACCAATGAAGAAACTGAAGGTTGAGAGGTGAAGGTACTTGATTTTAGTCAGAGTATCAGTAGTGGAGCTGGGATTTGCATCCAACTACTAATGGCCCAGGCCATAGTCCTTGGCATCGTGCCTTGCTCTGTATTTAGACATTGTAATCACAAGCTCACGTTGTCTGACTTTTACCTGTTTTCTGGCTTTACCACAGATACAGTCTTTTTCTCCCGCTGCATGAACTTTGGAAGCAGTACATCCGGGACCTGTGCAATGGTCTCAAGCCCGACACGTGAGTTACGTTTGTGAAGCCTTGACCTTTGAGGCACATCCGTATCTTCCAGTCATTGTAAATGTAACCTTTGGAGCCTCTTATCTGCACTACCTGACTGCACAAGTCTGTAGACCTGTTTGCTTCTTTCAGAAATCTTTAGTATGGTGTAAATTGAAGGCTTCTCTTTTCTAGGCAGCCACAGATGATTCAAGCCAAGCTGTTAAAGGCAGATCTTCACGGTGCTATTATTTCAGGTCAGTTGCCTAATAGCACATGGTCATCCACGTGTTCAAACCATCAGTCAGTGGTTTGAAGACATCCATATCCCAGGGAGCTATTGCTCTCTCAAGTCAGCCCCTCCCCTGGTTTTCCCCAACTCATTAATGACACTGAGTATTTCTCCTTTTGTTCAGGCCAAACTAGGAAGTCTCCATGCTTTCCTACTCCCCCAACTTCCAGTCCATCAGCACATCCAAATCTAAACCATGGGCCTCTCCCCTGGATTACTTCAGGAGCCACCCAGCCCACGCCAGGCTGGCTAGCTGCTCCTCCCCCGATCAAGCAGCTCACCTAAGGCTTTATAACAGAAACCGCATCGTGTCCTTTCCCTGTTTCATAGCTTCTGGTGGCTTCCCATCACGTTAGAGAAAAATCCTGCCTCCTTGTTGAACAGTCCTTTGCAGTTGCCCCTTGCCTCTGCCTGGAGCTTCCTCCTGTGTGTCACAGACCAATTCCTTCTCATGATTCAGGTCCCTACTCAGATGTCATTTCACCTAAGGGCCTGCCACTGCTAAAGCTGACCCCCTTCTACCCTTGTTACCCTTTCACTTTCTTCATAGCACTTGTCACTGTTAGAAAATAAAATTGTCTGTGGTTGGCCACACACTCCCCCATCTCTGTTGGAACATTACCTCAAATGTCTACTCACCACACTGAGCATGAGTTAGGATGGACAAGGGTCCTGCTGCTCCTGATGGTGGCCAGCTTCAATCCTAACTGCCACACAGCTCTGCAGCCAGACCTCTGCTCAGCCAGGGTTCAGGAGGTCCTGGGGAGACGTGTTGGCTGGGTGTTCATGCAGACCCTGCAAGTGAGACAGGGCTTCTTCAGAGCCAGACTGTAGGCCTTGGGACTCTGGAAACGAGTCATACTTCTTGATTTCAGAATCCTGCCCATGGCCACAGGCCTGCTAAAGGATGCCCAATAAGAACAGCCCAGCAGAGCCCCAGGAGAAGAAATTGGGAAGCCCGGGTTTTTACCCAGCTTGGTCGAGCCTCAGCCCTCTTCCTCTGCTAGCTCAGGGTGAGAACAGCGGCCTAACTGTGGCTCACCCACCACCACAGAGGCTTTAGCCTTAAACTGCCTTTTCTCTTTGCAGTCACAAAATCCAAATGCCCCTCGTATGTGGGTGTTACAGGAATTCTTCTACAGGAAACCAAGCACGTTTTCAAAATTATCACCAAAGAAGACCGCCTGAAAGGTACAGACTCATGTCTCTACAGGCAATATGGGCTGCTGCCTCCCTAGCCCCTAATCAGCCTTTTTCTCCAGGAATTCAGTTTGCCCTCTTGACTCAGTACAAATTGCAGGTGCTTACTGATCCTTTGTTCCAAGCCACCCCCTACCCCATGGCTCTCAAAGAGGCATTTGTGAGCGCAACCAGCAGCTGCAACCAGAAACAGTCCAGGAGGAGGAAGGACTGCTAGCTGGGACTCAGGAGACCTGGGCCTGTTTGGGGCCTTGGATTAGGGCCCTCTCCCTGCCCAAAGAATGTAGCTAAGATAATGGAGAGGAGACCAAAGTAGCGCCTGTCCTTTGAGCTCCCAGGTCTGCACCCTTCCCAGAGTTTTCCCATCGGTGGCCAGTAGATGGCTCTGGCAGACACTCAGGTCGGCTGGGATTTCTACACCCCACCTTGCCCTCAGATCTGGAGATCGCAAACCGTACTGAGAAGGTTTTGATCCTTTTATTTTTGAACTCAGTTTTTTGTGTGGCTTCCTTCCATTTTCTTGGCATTTTAAGTCTTGGGAAAAGGTGTAAAAGTTTCTGGGACCAGCAGCTGGCGTAATGGCTACGTCGCTGGACTCCCATGTAGCTGACCACGGTTTGAATCCCAGACTCAGTGGCTTAAACTCACACACTGGGCACGTGTGTGCACGTGCCCAAGATCCCAAGAGGAGAACGGAGAAGGGATTGTGGCATGGTCATCCCCCCGGGGGGTGATTTCTCACTTTCTGTCTCTCTGTACCTTTCTGACGAGTGCACATGCCCTATAGCAAAAACCTCTCAAAAAAAAAAAAAAAAAAGATGTAAAAGTTTCCCCACTAAGCACAAGGCCAAGAGCCCATCTGAGAGTCATGTGGGAAAACCCGTTTCTGGCAGTCGTTCTGGGAGTTCGGTTCATCACCTTTGACCCTGAAAATCAGGTATTGAGTCACTTGTAGAGTGTGAATAAATTGGCCTATGACAAACAGCCACACGTAATCCCATGCTGCTCCCTTTGTGGGGTCCCCCATTCCCTGTCAGCTTATTTTTTAATACAGACTCTTATGGATAATATTCTACATACAATGAACTTACTGCCAGAGTTTTTCCTCAGCTTTTTTCTCCTGATTTTTTTCTTTCTTTTTTCTTTCTTTTAGTTATCCCCAAGCTAAATTGTGTGTTCACTGTGGAAATCGATGACTTTGTATCCTACATTTATGGGAGCAAATTCCAGCTTCGGTCGAGTGAGCGGTCTGCAAAGAAGTTTAAAGCAAAGGGCACAATCGACCTCTGAATTCTTTCCTACCTAAGGCGATGGTTTATGACAACTGAAAATTGGAAACCTCCTGAATTCCCACCTTTTAGTAAAGAGCTGGTTCAGCCAAGTTCAGTTATAGCTGACCTCCAGCCAATGGAAATCGGAGTTAAGGACATTAATAATATGGGACGATGCCGTGTGCTGAGTGAGGATTCGGGAACAGAGGAATGTATATTTATAAGTGATTTTAATGTTTATTACTCCCATGGAGAGAAAAGACTGGTAGAAACATACCAGGGTTAACACTGGTGAACTTAACTAGCAGAATCTTGAGGTCCTTTTTCATACTTCTTGATGTTTACTGGATGTTCTGTGATGAATCAGTTGTTTATGTAATAATAATATACACATGTAAGCTTAAACAGGCTGCAAATAAGGTAACTGTTCTTGCCGTTGAGGCAGCTTGAAAGGGAAGAGGAGCCCCCAACTTGTGCCGGCGTCGTATCTTTTGCTTTTCCTCTCTGAACACTTCCCAGCAAGTGCTGCGTTTTATCTTCAACTCATTACTTTAAATTGTGCCCACTGTAGTGTAACCTAACTGAGGTTTGCTCTGTTGTTACAAGAAATTTGAAGAGGAGGAAGTGGCAAAGTTGCTAAGTGACTTAGAACTCATTCACTTTGGGAATTACAACTGGGCAGACCATAGAGGCAAAGTCTAGTTGTGATTACTAATGATGGTTCCAGTACAGGCAGAGTGAACCCACAATAGTATTCTCATTCTTGAGTCTCTTAGACCTCAGAGGTTGGTGGGCTGAAAGGAGAATAAAACATTGCAGCTTTTTCTAAGGTTTCACCTACTAGGGAAGCCAGTCTTCAGCTGTGGCATGTTTTGACATTTTAGTTTCATTTTTGCTGCTGAGAGACCTAGCTGTTCAGTCTGACTCTAGCTCTGTAGCATGTGTCTGCAAGGCCAGTAGATGGCCCTTCAGTCACGGGGCTGGAGTGAGATGGGTGTAGTGCCAACCTTCCAACATCTGGTATTAAGAAAGCCACATGGGCGGGACCAGCAGATGGCGTAATGACTATGTCACTGGACTCCCATGTAGTCGACCGTAGTTCAAGTCCCGGACCTGGTGTCTTAAACTCACGCTGGGTGCATGTGCGTGCGTGCCCAAGATCCTGAGAGGAAAATGGAAGAGAAGGGATTATGGTGTGGCCATCCCCTCTGAGGGTGATTTCTCACTTTCTGTCTCAGTCTCTGTCTTTCTGGCAAGCGTGCGCATACCCTCTAGCAAAAACCTCTCAAAAAAAAAAAAAAAAAAAAAAAAAGGAAAGAAAGAAAGAAAGCCACACAGGTCAGAAACAAGGCTCAGAAAGACCATTACCCCTGCCCTGTGAGAAGCAAGTGTCCGCTGACCCATGAGGCATGTGCACAGTGCTCCTGGTAACAAACAGCAGCAGATTCCTGTGCTGTTTCCCATACTAGGGAAAGCAGCAATGCCAGAGGCTTTGCCTTCTCAGTGTCTTTCAGACCACCCTGGGAGGGCGACACCATGGTAGAGAAAGGAAATGTAAACACTGACTTGCTCTATGACAAGACAGGCCTAACTCTGAGCCACTGCACTTCTCAAAGGCCCAGAGGACATCCGGAGTCACAGACACCAGGCCAGCATCTTTTTTTTTTTTTTTTTTTTTTAGATTTTTGCGACAGGGTACATGCACTTGCTGTGGAGAGATACACAGTGAGAAGTGAGAAATCATTCCCCGGCAGGGGACGGCCACACTACAGTCTCTTCTCCATTCTCCTGGGATTTGGGGCATGTACACATACATGCCTGGAGTGATTTTTCAAGCCACCAGGTCCAGGACTTGAACCATGGATGGCCTCATGAAAGTCCAGTACTTAAACCACTATGCTCACTGCCACCTGCTGGTCCCACCAGCCCAGTGTCTTGACCCTGCTTCCGTTTGCATATGGCATCTGCCACTCCCCAGGGTGTTTCTGAGGCCATTCCATGCTCTGCCCAGGTAGCATGGTCATCACTGCTTGTGCATCTTCGCAGTCCCAGCTCCCCCCGATGGGAACTTGGCCCAGACTAAGCCCTGCGGGATGGCCGCCATCCTCACTTCATCACAAGGAGACCCAGACCCAAAGTGCTCACTTGCCCAAGGACTCGCTGACAGAGGGACAGAGCTGGGTTTTGAACCTGATAGTCAGACTCCAGAGCTGTACTTTTAACTCCAGGTGGCTGCAAGGATGAGAAAGACACTGTCGTCCTAGAGTGCATAATGTGGCCCTTGTATTACCTGGTTTCCTGCAACGGAAATCTGTCTTCAGAGGCAAGTGGCTTCTGTTCTTCCAGCCATCTGAAAGAGCCACATTTGGAACAGAAGAGGTGCGAGAGCCTCCAAGACCGTGCTGGTCTTACCCACCCCTCTGCGATGTAAGAGACATCCAGTGTTGTATAAATACACAGTTGCTTTCCAGAAAAGTTGTTGGTACCACTTGCCATGTGAAATCTGTTTTTCATTTGGCGCAGACTCAAGTTTCTGTGTGAGTAGCTGTTGGATTTGTAGCCTCCTCTCTCCCTCTGCCCGAAGAGATTTGGCGAGAATGCTCACCTGCCATGAAGCTGCTGCTATATATTCCTGGTTCAAGGACATGCTGTTAATCCCCACGGCCCATCCGGGGGCACAGGGTCCTGAGCCTCAGGGACCACACCATCCTCCCAGGCAGAGAAGGGGAAGGGCCAGGGCACGGCTGCTGCTGAAACCACACTGACTGCTGCACAGTGCATAGCCTCATGTCCTGCAGTATGGGTCAGGGCTGGCCATGTCCCCACAGGCTGTGGTGCAGAGATGGTCACAGAGGGTGGTGTGGTACTCTGCAATCCTGGTTCTCCCATCTGCACCTCCCAAGGAGCAGGAGCTGAGGCCTTGGCTGTGGGGCCCATGTGAGACAGAACTAAATCTGCTTCACACGAAATGAGACGTCCATGCACCAGGAAAAGCTGTGCCCGGAGAAGGCACCAAAGAGGCCAGTGGGAAGAGTAGTTAATATCTTGCAGCAGGATGCAGGAGGTGGCAGGGCTGGGAGGTGTCAGCAACCCACTGTTTTTGTGTTTATTTGTTAAAATTATATCATTTTATTTATTTATTTATTTTAATTTGCTATAGGGCTCGTGCACTCTAGTGAGGGAGCGACAGAAAGTGAGAAGGCAGACCACCAGGTCCAGGCCTCCAACTGTGGTCGGCCACGTGGGAATCCAGAGCCTTCACCACCACACTACCTACTACCCACTGTTTTCTGAAAAGTGAGCAGACCCTGAGACCCCCTTATGGTTTTCCTGGGCTAGTTCTCTGTGGAGGACTAGGCTGTAATGCAGGGCCTGCAGAGGACAGACCGGAGCCTCTGGAGGAGGACACAGATACGACACCTGGAGGGGAAAGCACGAGTGGGCAGCTCAGAGACAGCTCGTCCACCTGTTCAGACTCACGTAACCAAATACACCGGGGAGTGAATAGCAGATTTACTTTCTCACAGTGCTGGAGGCTAGAAGTCCAAAATCAAAATGCAGTCAGTGTGGGTTTCTGGTGAGGCTTCTTCCTGGGTTGAGACAGCCACCTTCTCCTTGTGTCCTCACGTCCTTTCCTCTGTGTGTGAGGAGAGACCTCTGGCATCTTCCTCTTCTAAGGATGCTAGCCCTATTGGATTCGGGCCACACCCTTCTGACCTATTTAACCTTACTTACTTCAAGAGCCCTGTTTCTAAATAAGTCGTCCTAGGGGTTAGGGCTTCCACACAATGTGGGGGAGGACAGAGGTCATGGCCCGGTCTATAAAAGTCACGAAGCTTTCCCAGTCAAGGCAGGCTGGTTGTGCCTCCCTGGCAAGCTCTAGCACACAGCCTGGCCCTGTCCTCAGATATGATCTGGCCTCTACCCCGTTCCACCCACCCCCACTCCCCATGTAGGATGCTGGGACTGTTAGCAAGTTCAACCAGCCTTTCGTCAGGCCTTGAGCTGGAGCATTGGACTCCGTGACATGCTCATACAGAAACTTGGGTCCAGGGCTGTTCCCTTCAGAACCAGAGCCCTGGGGTTATTAGATTGCCCTTCATTTTTGCAAATAACTAAACAACTCTCACACACACACACACACACACACACACACACACACACACCCTCCTATTGGCATCAGGCACTTTCAAGTTGGACAAGGAAGTATGCACCCAGGTTGGAAGGCTGACCCCAGTTGTGGGATGTGAAGAGAATGGTCACATTAAAAGTCAGGGCAAGAGCCAGCAGAACCCCCCATGGAAGACCCAGAAAATCAGGGGAAAGCTTGTGAGGGTCTGGCCACTGGGCTCAGGACCAGGTCGGAGGCCAGGTGGGAAGGGGACGTGTGGCTCTGGTTTCAAACCCCTAGGAGATGCCTGAGGCTCTGCTCCACTTGTTAGTGGGAGGGGAGAGATGGCAGGAACTACCAGGAAAGTTCTAATCCACGGGTGGGACGTGGACTTCTGCCGATCCGCTCACCCAGCCCTGACGTCTTTTGAGTATTGTCGTATGTCAGATGGGGCCCTAGGCCAGATCATGGTTTCCTGGAATGGGATCCTGGAACTCTCTGCACCAGAATCAGTAGGGTGCATGTTAAAAGCAGCCAGATCCTGGACTACACCTCAAACCTACTGACTCAGACTCCAGGGTGGGACCAGATAGCTGCATGTTTATCTCAGCCCCCAGCTGGTTGCTCCGAGCTGTGAGATTGGAGCCGGTGGACTCCAGATGGTGTCTAAAGTCTCTCCCAGCTCTGACATCTGGACTGCGATTTAAGATCTGGGACTCTGGGGCCCGTGTTTTCTGGATACTGGAAAAGATCATCAAATGGCTGATCTCTTAGGTTCTGAAGAGTAAACATGAACATTCCTCCAAAAAGCCATAAATTATGGTAAAAAGCTTTCTTTCTGGACAATGGCTTTAGCTTTAATTTAGTTTGCATTTCTTAGCTATAATGCCTAATTAAGACATCTGTTAAATGTCTATAATATTAATTTAATAGAGGGGGTTCTAATAGACCCGTATTGGAATTGTCCATTTAATTAACCTCATGGGCCTTTAATGGATGTCTTAAATAGACATCATTAACAAGAGTGCTAGACAAATTAAATTAGAGTCAATAACATTCTTGGTAATTTTTCCTGAGCTGTGAAGGACAAGCATCGCTAAGTAGACAGACCCAAAGCCGGGCTGCACACAGAGGAGGGCTGGAGCTGCCATCCCCGAAGGGATCCAGAATGAACAAACCCCCAGTGGGACCCACCATTCTGAGTCCTGAGCAGCTTTGCCCAAAGAAGATGCTGCCCTTCAGCCATAGCCAGCAGCTCTCAAAGGCAAAGAGCTGCCCCTCCACATACCTTTTACAGAAAAAGACTTCTATCCTGGTCCATCAGGCTGAGCTACTGGATGAGGAAGGGAGAGAACAATAGGGGAGGATAAAAAACCTGTCTGGGGACCAGCAGGTGGCATGGTGGTTAAAGCACTGGACTCCCACATGGCTGACCCTGGTTCGAGTCCTGGACCTGGTGGCTTGCTTTCTCATTTTTCCTCTCTCTCTCTCTCTGTCTCTTTCTGGTGAGCAAACATACCCTAGAACACATTTTTTAAAAGTAATAATAATAATAAAATTAATTCTTTAAGGAAAAAAGAACTTGTCTCAGATATTCTCACTAAATGTCAGGTGCATGGATCATGTGAGTTGGAATAGACTTGGATGGGTAAGGTTGATGGGCCACTTGGAAAGAGATGGGATTACATTGCTTTCGCCTCCACTCCACTGAACAGCTCTCGCTCAGATGACTGCATCTTTCCAGAATCAACAGCCAGTTCTCCATCTTTACCCTATGCAGTCTCTCATCTGCATTTGACATGGATAACCAGCTCCTTCCTCCAGAAACACTGCTCTACCCCACACTCCCACCTTCCCTTTACCTCCCTGCCCACAGTATCCTTCTAGGGATCCTCTTCCAAGCCCATGTGCTATAATGCCCCCAAGCCCCTTCCTTCGAGTTTGTCTTCACATTACCTCCATAAGTGGTCTCACTCACAACTTCTGACACGTTCAATACTCTCAAAATCGTTGTCACGTTGCGAACCTGACCCAAATAACTTCAATGTCTCCCTCCTCACAATTAGAATGTAAGCTCCTTAAGAATGACTTTGTTTTGATTGCTGCTGTAACCCCAGTTACCTAGAAGCATATCTGACTTGTAATACGTGCTCAATGGAGGCCAGCAGGTGGCACAGTGGTTGAGGTGCTAGACTTCCACATGGTGGAAGTTCAAGTCCTGGACCTGGTGGCTTGAAACTCAAACTGGGCAGGCATGTGTGCATACATGCCCAAGTTCCGAAGAGGTGAATGGAGGAGAAGAAATTGTGGTGTGGCCATCCATCACCCTGAGAGGTGATTTCTCACTTTCTATCCTTCTGTCTATCTCTCCAGTGAGCACACATGCCCCATAGCAAAAATCTCTCAAAAAAATAAATAATAAATAAATGAACAAAGTAACTGCTCAATAAATGTTTGTTAAGGGAATGAAAAAAAGATGCCTGCTTGACATCTCCACCTGGATTTCTAATAGGCATCCTAATCTGATAGGCACACACAGAACCGACTTTCCTTCTCTAATCCACTGTCCCTCCACCCCCCAGCTCAGTCAATGGGTTCATCCTCTCTTTTTTTTTTTATTTTACTTTTTTATTCTTGGAGACGTTTTTGCTATAGGGCGCGTGCACTCACCAGACAGAGAGAAACAGAGAGACAGAAAGCGAGAAATCACCCCCCAGGGGGGATGGCCACGCCGCAATCCCTTCTCCTCCATTCTCCTCTCAGGATCTTGGGCATGCACGCACACGCGCCTGGCGTGAGTTTTAAGCCACCAGGTCCGGGACGTGAACTGCGGTCGACTACATGGGAGTCCAGCGACATAGCAATTACGCTAACTGCTGGTCCCTATCCTCTCTTGATTATTCATATGTGGAAGCCAGGAACCACCCCTGATTCCTCTCTTGCATTCATGCCCCCTCCATTAAATCTTTGATTACATCGAGTGACTCTCCTTCCAGCCCTTCCCAATCATCTCCCTTGCTCCAACCCTCATCCACCAACACACCATCATTACAACCACAACCATAGCCCCTCACTGGCCTCCCTGCTTTCACACCTGGCTCTGCCACAGCTAAGGTGACCTTTGTGAAGCCTGACTCAGATCATGCCATTCCTCTGCTTAGAATGACAAGTGTCTTCCCCTACGCTTGGAACTCAAGCCAGCTCCTGACCAGATTGTGGAAGCCCTTCTGGCTGTGACCCCAGCCTGCCTCTCTGCCCTGCCCAGGCCCACCTCCCTGGTGCCCTGCTCCCCGTGATTTCTTACATCTCTCCAACATATTTCTGCTCCACTCAGAGTATGTTCACTTGCCATTCCTTCTTCCTGGGACTTTCTTACCCTGGACCTTCAACCTCAAGGCAGCCTCATCCTCTATGTTCAGCTCTCCACACCTAGAAGGCCTCCCTCTTGGACAGGCTCCCACTATCCTAGCCCAGAAACCCCTTCTCCCCCACCAGTCTCTCTCTCCTATTACCCCATCTGGAATTTTCTGTAGCACATCTCAGTAGCCAACATCATCTTATATACTTGCTTACTGTCTCTCCTTCCACTAGAATGTAAGCTCCGTGAACATCTGATCCTTGCCTACCTTGTTCACTTTGTAACCGTCATAACCCAGTGTGATGCAGAGCACTGCTGTTCTAGTCCATTGTGTGGCTGAGCACAAAATTACCTGAGTGACTCTAACGTAAAAGGAATGGAAATATGGGGCCAGCAGGTGACATAGTGGTTAAGGTGCTGGACTCCCACATGATCAACCTCAGTTCAAGTCCTGGATTCAGTGGCTTGAAACTCACACCAGACATGTGGGCATGCATGCCCCAAATCCCATGAGGAGAATGGAGGAGAAGGGACGGTGGTGTGGCCATGCCTCCAAGGGATGATTTCTTGCTTTCTGTCTCTCTTTCTCACTCTGTCTCCCTGGCAAGTGCACGTGCCCTACAGCAAAATCTCTCAAAGTAATAATAATAAGGAACAGAAGTTTGTTTACCTCGTGGTTTGGAGGTCCGAGGTCCAGAGGCCACATCTTGGGAGGACCTTCTTACTAGTGGGTAATATGGCAGAGACATCACATGTAAAAGCTTTTGTGTTTGTGTCATGTCTCCTTATAAATCCAGGAGTATACAATCATGGGGAGAGGGGAGTTCCCACCTGATGCCTAACCACTTCCCAAAGGAACCACATTTCTCTACCATAATCAGATTAAGTCTTCACCCTCTCAGCACTGTTAGAATGGTTCACCAGATTTCAATACATAAATGGGAATGGGGGGCATGCATTCAAACCATAGTGACTGCTTTGCATACAGAAGTGCTCAGTAAATATCTGTTGTCCGACCAAAAGAAAAAACTGAGCCAACAATGTGGCTCTGATAATAGCTAAAATTTGGTGCACACAGCAGCCATGGCACTGGCCAACGGCCCACCTCTGGCCCAGACAGAGCCCTCTGTGGCTTATTCACAGCAGAGCATCTCTGTCTCCTGAGACCAGCCTGCTACCCCCGCCCTTCCAGGCCTGCAGAACCAAGCAACAAGAGCCCCAGATGCTAAGAGAGCCCTGCCTCATTTGGCCCCGCCCCTCCTGCCACTCAGATCAATGAATTTACCCTCCATAACCAGCTGTGACATGCAGTGTGTATGACCAGAGCTTTTCTGTCTTTTCCAGTTTCATCCACTGAACCCCTGAGTATGAATTGGGGAGGTTTGACTAGTTCTAGGTGTCCAGGAGAGGCTGAGCCCAACATTTAGAGTCAGGAAACCCGAGTTCAAGGCCCAGCCTACTCGAAGGATGTGAAGAGAGGGGACATGGTGTTTGTTGTAGTCACAGCTCATCTACATAAATTATACTCTACCCTCTGCCAAGGGGGAGAGAGAGAAATGTTGCTGCAGAGAGCACTGGCAATGGCCTAGTCTTCCCTCCAGTGGGAGTGAATCTGAGATGAAAAGCATCCTTAGTTGCCTTCGGTCTCCTTGGAAAGTTGTGATGATCATGCTTTTCATAATGGTGTGCTAGTGGGGCCTCGCACTGGCTCATGAGAGTCAATGCATGCTTCTCTCCCGATTGCATCCATGTTGGTAGCTTGAAACCATCAGAGTGCAAGTGTTTACACCACAGCAATTTACAGCATGCTACAAGTCAGGGCTTCTTAACATTGATCGGCACATCACTGCCCTAAACACAGCCAGCTTCTCTGCAGTCGCACCTCCGTCAGCGGGACCTCCTGAGAGCATTCCGACTTTCTGCAGTGCCCTTCCTACACATGACTGGAGCCTGAAAGATGGCCTTTTGCACCTGGCCCCACAGATGATGGGACTTTGTGGCCCTGGTGACTAGAAACACAAAGTGCACTTCCTGGCTCATAATACACGAGACTGTAAACTGAGGATTTATGTTCTTTCTGTATGCATCCTTGGTTAAAAAGGTTGTTTGTATAAGAGCCATTGAGTCTATTATGTGGGTGTTTAATAAGTATCTAAACTCATCTAGGCATTTCCCTGGTGATCTTTCTTTTCCTCTTCCTTTTCTTTTCTCTTTTTGTTAGGTTTTTGACATAGGGTGACTGAGCTCACTGAAGAGAGACAGAAAGAGAGATGGAAAGTAAAAGATCACACCCCCCCGCCCCCTAAGAGGGATTGGCCATGCTGCAATTCCTTCTCCTCCATTCTCCTCTTGAAATTTCAGGCACACATGCATAAGCAACCAGTGTGATTTTCAAGTTGCCAAGTCGGGAACTTGAACTGTGGTCAGCCAGTGGGTCCCTTGCCCACTGCACCACCTGCTGACCCTGGGGATCTTATTTCTTAATAGCAGTGTGCAGGTTACTCTAATGGCTCTTCTTTAAAAATCACAGGCATAAAGCAAGGAAATCCAAAGTCCTAACAGATACAGTACGTCACAAATTCATAATTGTAACATCCCTCCCTGCCTCTCAAAATAGTGGCTTTTGGGCTGCCACCAAGGGGCAGCCGCAGTGTACTACTCCTGTGATGCGGGATTTGCATGGAAGATCGTGGGTCCACAATGCAAAGGATGCTTTCTGTCTCACATTCCCTGCCCCTGGAGGGAAGGCAGGGCCATTGCCAGTGCTTTCTGCAACATTCCCCTCTCCCTCCCCCTCTCTTGGCAGAGGGTAGAGTATAATTTGCGTAGATGAGATGTGTCTACAGCAAACACCATGTTCCCTCTCTGCACATCCTTTGTTGTCGGGAACCAAGGGTCGACAGTACATTGGGCCTTGAACTCAGGTTTCCTGACTCTGAATGTTGGAACCCCGTCAACCTGTGTACACTGGGCATGTGTGTTCGCACTCCTGGCTGACTGGAAAGGTTGGTCAGGGTTGGGGAGAGGGACTGTGGCATGAGACCCTATTGAGGGTGTTTGTCTTTCTCTCTCTCTTTTTCTTTCTCTCACTCTCATGAAAGGAACATTAAAACAAAACTTTAAAAATGTTTAATAAACTTTGTAAAACATAGATTGGCTCCTACTCTGGCCTGGACTTCTAAAGACCAAGACTGTTTAGTAATACTGTCATCTGGGTGTGGTTGCCACAGACCTCCTGGTCCCCACCCATGTGAGACCTCCAGCCTAGTGACCGAGATGAACAGTGAGCAGGGGTAACAGGAGCCCTGGGGGGTGTGAGGTGGGGTAGGGAGGGGAAGAAATCTATGACAGGGGCCTCCAGCAAGTCTGAGATGGGGAGCAGGCTTCCCATGGGACCTGACCTTCAGATGAAGCCAGGAAGTTGCACTAGAGTCAGGCAGGCAGAGAGACCTCCCACAGGGGAACTCAGGGCGGTTCGTGGGGACTGGAGTGAAGATCAAGAGGCTGAGATGCAGCTGGAGGCTTTAGGCAGCAGAAAAAGCATCAGGAAGTTGGAGCTTCAGTGAGAGAAGGTGAGGCAGGGGTGAACAGGTGGACCATGAAGAGGCCATGGCCTATGGGAGGATGTCCATGGCCTCGACCAGGTGTTGACATCAGGGATCCCCAGAAACAGGTTTGAGGTGTGCACACAGCACCCCACAAACAAGGACTCAGGGACACCCCTCTTTCTCCACCCCTCTGGCAAACTTCCATCTGACCCTCTGCTCATAGCCAAGTGGCCTATAAAGATGGCAGCCATGCTGGTGAGCAGAGGCTAGCCCCAGCCGTCTCAGCTGGTAATGGAGGGATGGTGAGCGAGACTGGCAGAACCAACGAGGCAGGGGTGAGGCTGTAACTGAGGTCTTCTCAGAGAGGAGAGGAGTGTGCAGGTGGGTGGTGGGGGAGGAAGAGGAACACTGGGGTATCTGAGAATGAGGAGGAAAACGGCAAAGCTGGGGCCTAGGATGCCAGAGGGCTGAGCCCTCACCTGGCTAGGTTTTGTGACCTTCGGTGAGTCACCTCTCAGTGCCTCAGTGTACTCATCTGTAAAAAGGCATCATAAGCAAAGTTCAGTGAAAATGTGTGCATGTATGTGTGTGTGTGTATGGTATCATCTGAAAACTCAAGGATTCCAACAGTACATTATACTATCCTCTGAACACACAGGAATTGGGACTTTTCCCAACTGTCCCCTCCATGGTCACACTCTTTTTTTTTTTTTTTTTTTTTTTTTTTTTGAGAGGTTTTTGCTATAGGGCGCATGCGCTTGCCAGAAAGACAGAGAGATAGAAAGCGAGAAATCACTACCCAGGGGGAACGGCCATGCCACAGTCCCTTCTCCTCCATTCTCCTCTCAGGATCTTGGGCACGCACGCTCACGCGCCCAGTGGGGAGTTTTAGCCACCGGGTCCAGGACTCAAACCACAGTCAGCTACATGGGAGTCCAGCGACATAGCCATTACGCTAACTGCTGGTCCTCATGGTCATACTCTTGGTGGAACCTCAGAAAGTCAGGAAGTCAGTACTCCTGACTCATTTACTCGCCAAGGATATTGAAATGATTCCCCCTGCCCCCGCCCCAAGATCATGCAGCCAATGGATGGGTCATGTGGTTAGACTCCTCTCCCCAGATCAGCTATTCTGCTGAAACTTGGGGAAGAATATTCCCCCTACCCCCCCACCCCCACACCCCATCACAATTTAAAGCCTTGTTGCCTGCTTGGGTAAGAACAGAACTATTTTTCGCAAGGCACAAACCCTTGCCAGCTCCTGGCTCCTGGCGGTGTTTGCTGCAGAATTTAAAGACTGCAATAACTATTGAACACCCTATTATCCGGCTGCCTAATTAATGTAAATGATAGTTACGGTCCGCTCACCGAGGCTGATGTTTCTCGGAGGAGGCTCTGCTAGCCGCCTGGGCCCTATTCCAGAAGCTTTTATGGTGGCAGCCCCATTCTGGCTTTGTTGAGTAAAAGGTACGCCGTGGCCCTAAATAATGAAGACAGAAAGGCTAGCAGGCTCCACAAAGTAGGGCGGCAGAGACTCCAGGCCTGAATCGGTAACGGAGGCACTGCCGTGCTCGCTCTTTCCTTTCAGACCCAAAGGCTCCCGTGCTCCATGAAACCCAGCTAGCCCCATTGCCTAGGCCTCATTGGAAAGGAGTCAAAGGAGATGTTTCTGGGATCGAACCCTGAGCTGCCGACTCTGAACTCACCCTGATGGGCACAGCAATGACACGTGGGATGACCAGTGCCAGGAGCAGCCTTTGCCTCCTGCCTAAGGCTCCTAGGCTTGGTCCAGACACCAGCAACAGAGTCCCTTAGCCAGGCACTCAAGATCCTTCTGAAAGGAGCTTTGGCCCTGGCGGAAAGCCTGGATTTAGAATCATTCCTTCGAGACACTGAGAATCACCTGGGTCAAGGGCGTCTTCCCCAAAGCCTGTTGTCCCCAGTTGCCTACTGGTACCCCTGAGAGCATCCTCACAGTGAGTGTCTCTTTACTTAAAGATACAGTCATGGGTTGTCGAGGTCTTGGGTTGACTTCCAGTACCCACATGCCCTGGTAACCCTGCTCTCCTTGCTAGGGGCTGGTTTAGAAATGGGCACACGGCCCTACCCTGGCCAATGAGAGCAGTTACAGTAATTGTTAGTGTTCTTTGCCCAATATTTCCAGTTCTCTTTGCTTCTGGTAGAGGAAGGTTTTATTTCCTGGTCTCTTTGTGGTTGAGTGGGGCCATAAAATAACTTTGACTAATGAGTCATTAGTGGAAACCACGTGTGTCCCATCTAAGCCAAAGCACATAGCTGATGGCATGAGGCCCTCTAGAACGCTTTTTCCCTTTGGCACAGTCACCAGCAACTTTCAAAATGGTGGCTGCTTGTTATAAATTTCTACTAGGAGTCGGGGGTGGGGAGGGCCGTTCTTTATTTCTAAGAATAAGGACTATAAATCCCTTTTTTTCCTGTAGATAGTGCCGCATCTGGATGGGAAACTTGGAACTGAGCCCCCATCAGAGATGAGAAGCCAGTATGATAGAAATCTACCACCTGGGACCAGCAGGTGACATGGTGGTTAAGGCACTGGACTCCCACATAGCCAACCTGGTTCGAATCCCAGACCCAATGGCTCGAAAATCATGCCAGGCATGTGGGAATGTGTGCCCAAAATTCTGAGAGAAGGGAGGACAGGGGATTGCAGCATAGCCATCCTCCCTGGGGGGTGAATTCTCACTTTCCTTCCCTCTGTCTCTTTCTGTCTCTCCAGCAAGAGCACAAACTATGACAAAAACCTTTTTTTAAAATAAAAAAAAAAAAAAGTCGTCGCCCTGCAGACCACAGGACAGAGGAGAAAGGAGAAAAATGGGATCCTTGCACACACAGCCAAACCTCTGAAATTAACCAACCCTGTAAGTCTCTCACTTACAGACTTCTTGCTAGGCAAGATAATAACATTCCTTTTCATTTAAGCCAACCTGAGTTGGAGTTTCTGCCAGTTTCAGCTGACCAGATCCCGCATGGCTGACCATAGTTCAAATTCTGGCCCTGGTAGCTTGAAAAATATACTGAAAGCATGTGTATATTTCCCAAATTGTGACAGAAGGAGAAATGGAGAAGGGATTGCAGTGTGACCATATCCTTTCTCTGGGTCTCTCTCTAGTAAGTGCACATAACTTCTAGCCAAAAAAAAAAAAAAAAAAAAAAAAAAAAAGAAAGAAAAAGAAAAACCAACTCAGCCCATGCAAGGAAGGTAGGAAGTGAGGCAGAAAGGGAAGGCAGCCCATAAGGGAGTATACCAAGCAAGTTACCGTTGTGGGCAAATGGATTTTGCCTGGGTACTCCAGCAACTGCATAAAACCCCCACCTCAGCTGTCCTACCTAAAGAGTGAAGGATTTGAGATATGTGTCCACTAATAGCAGTTGGTAAGGACTGTCTCACAAGATATTGATTCCCTAGCACTAATAGCCTGTCATGCAAATGGACAGTCCTGGAGCTCTGAAGGACACCTTTGGGTGAATAGATGCCAAGGCTGGTTGTTGGACTTCCAAGTGCAAGATATAGGCAGGGCACCAATAATGGCCTGCTGTAGAGTAGATATTGATTAAACCACTACTGAATGCTTTACTGGTTACTCCTCCAAATCTTAGCAACTTCACATGGGAGGGAGCCTCAGGAACTTGATTTCAGCTGGTAAGGTGAAATGACAGGAATTGGAACCCAGGATGTCTGCCTCTGAAGCCACTGCTTTTCTCAAAAACCTCCACAGATTCTGCAGAGTTCCTCTAGGCCACTACTGAGTCCTGTCCACTTCCTTTTCTTTTTTTTTTTTCTTTTTTGGAGAGGTTTTAGCTATAGGGCATGTGCGCTCGCCAGAGAGAGAGAGAGAGACAGAAAGCGAGAAATTACCCCCGAATGGGGATGGCTGCGCCGCAATCCCTTCTCCTTCATTCTCCTCTCTGGATCTTAAGCATGCACGCACACGCGCCCAGTGTGAGTTTAAGTCACCGGGTCCGGGACTCAAACCACGGTGGAGTACATCGGAGTCCAGCAACATAGCCATTACGCTAACTCCTGGTCCCTCCACTTCTCAGAGAAGAAAAACCAAGCAGCCGCTTTAGAGCCCCTCCAGCTGCCTGTCTTTGCAATGGTCACTCTCTGCGATCAACAGCCTGATGATCAACAGCCGAGGCCGTCCCTCTGAGACAGCAGCTTTTTTGCAGTCTCTTCTTAGGAATGTTTTTCTGCAGATACTAATGAATGACCCTTAAATTTCCCCGGAAAGGCTGGCTCTTTCTGAAGTGGTTTAAGATCTCTGCTCTTGATTGCAATCTTCCAAGAGCTGATTTTGACCATTTGGCTTTTATTTCTAAAGTGATGATGGGGATGAGAGGAGAGGAAAGTGAGAAAAAGGGAAGTGGTCGGGCTCAGCTCTCCTGCAGAAATTACTATCCCAGGAGGCAAATTATTTTAGGCAACTGGAATTTTTAGAGTGGAGAAGAGAAACTCTGTCTTCTTTTCAGTTTTATGCACAAATGATCATTGGTTTGTACCCCAATATAAGCCTCACTCGTTTCTGCATAATCATGACTTATCATGTAGATGTTTGCTACAGTTTCTGGGTAGTTTTATTCCATTACAGGAATAAAATTATTTTTAGACGTCTCATCCCTATCTTTTAAAATGAAAGCCTATGGGGACCAGCAGTTAGCGTAATGGCTATGTCGCTGGACTCCCACGTAGTCGACCGCGGTTCGAGTCCCGGACCCGGCAGCTTAAACTCACGCCGGGCGCGTGTGAGTGCGTGCCCAAGATCCCGACAGGAGAATGGAGGAGAAGGGATTGAGGCGTGGCCATCCCCTCTGGGGGGTGATTTCTCACTTTCTATCTCTCTGTCTCTCTCTGTCTGTCTGGCGAGCGCACGCACCCTATAGCAAAAACCTCTCCAAAAAAAGAAAAAAAAAAAATGAAAGCCTATGGGAAAATATGGCTTGAGTTGGAGAACCGTTTAGTACAAGCAATTTTTAAGAAATCCTTGCTTCTAAAGTAAGACATACCTGGATAACGAGACAAAAGCAGCCAAAATTTTCACCATTTAGTTCTAGTTTGACTAAAAAAGTATGAATTGTCTAACATTACAATTAAGAACTTCCACTCACTACCTTTCCCACCATCTTGAAACCTGTGGAGCTGGGAACAGGACTTCTCAAAGGCAAGTATGTCTGCAGGCAGTGGTCCGAGGCCATTTCTGCTGGCTATAAATGGGGGCTCAGGAGCCAAAGCACATGGCTCTTTTTAAAATTGAAAGTGTTTATGCCTGAGGCCAGCAGATGGCATAGTGGTTACATCACTGGACTCCCCCATGGCTACCACGGTTCAAGCCCCAGACCCAGTGACTTGAAAATCATGCCAGGTGCATGCGTGCACGTGTCCAAGATCCCAGGAGAAGAATGGAGAAGTGATTGCAGCATGGCCATCCCCCCAATGGATGATTTCTTACTTTCCCTCTCACTGTCTCTGTCTCTGTCTCTCTGGTGAGTGCAGCGCCCTAAAGCAAAAAGAAAAAAAAAAAAAAGAAAATGTTTATGCCTGAGATGAAACTTCTGAATTCTATTTGGGTAAGAAATGTGCTTGTGTATACAAAGCAAAGAACAACACAGTGACTCCTATTGGCAAACAGAACAAAACCAGAGTGACCGGGGACCAGCAGTTAGCATAACGGCTATGTTGCTGGACTCCCACGTAGCCGACCGCGGTTTGCGTCCTGGACTGGGTGGCTTAAAACTCATGCCGGGCGCGGGCGTGTGTGCGTGCGTGCCCAAGATCACGAGAGGAGAATGGAGGAGAAGGGATTGCGGCATGGCCATCCCCCCTGGGGGGTGATTTCTCACTTTCTGTCTCTCTGTCTCTCTCTGTCTGTCTGGTGAGCACACGCGTCCTATAGCAAAAAAATCTCTTGGAAAAAAAAAAAAAAGAGTGATCTGGGAAAAGGTTACTTATGCCCATGGAAGCAGTGGCATGGTTCAGGCTGAATTCTGAAGCAATGTTCCTGCCAATGGACACAGAATCTGAGTGATGTTGTACCCCTCAAGGAATTAAAATAATTAAAAGTAAACAAAAGTGGATTTGTGGGTCAGCCCTATAGCCTAGTGTTAAAGGAGCCAGAGCCCATATGACTAATCTCAGTACAAGTCCAGGCCCTGGCAGCTTAAAAAATACACTCTGTGCATGTGCATGCATGCCCCAAATCTAACAGGATAGCAAAATGGAAAAGGGATTAAAGGGGACCAGCAGTTAGTGTAATGGCTATGTCGCTGGACTCCCATGTAGTCGACCACAATTCGAGTCCTGGACCCGGTGGCTTAAATCCACGCCGGGTGTGCCCATGATCCTGAGAAGAGGATGGAGGAGAAGTGATTGCAGTGTGGCCATCCCCCTGGGGGGTGATTTCTCACTTTTTGTCTCTCTGTCTCTAGCGAGCACACGTGCCCTGTAGCAAAAACCTCTCAAAAAAAAAAAGGATTTAAGCATGACCACTCCCCATGGGGAGTGTTTTCTCTCCATCCCTCTCTGGTGAGCACATATGCCCTCTGACAATTAAAAAAACAAGAACAAAATAGTGAATTTGTACCCTTAGAACCAAAAAGAGATAAGAAAGAAACAAACAAATAAACAAACAAAGAAGTAGGAAAAAGGAAGGAAGGAGGGACCAGCAGTTAGTGTAATGGCTATGTCGCTGGACTCCCACGTAGCCGACCGCGATTCGTGTCCTGGACCTGGTGGCTTAAAACTCACGCTGGGCACGTGCATGTGCGTGCCCAAGATCTCAAGAGGAGAATGGAGGAGAAGGGATTGCGGCATGGCCATCCCCCCTGGGGGGTGATTTCTCACTTTCTATCTCTCTGTCTCTCTCTGTCTGGCGAGCGCATGTGCCCTATAGCAAAAACAAAAACAAAAACAAAAAAAAAAACCTCTTAAAAAAAAGGAAGGAGGGAGAGAAGAAGAAAGAGAATGAGAGAAGGAAAAGAAGAAAGGAAAGAAAGAAGGAAGAGAGAAAGAAAGAAAAAGGAAGAGAAAGAAAAGGAAGGAAGGAAGGAAGGAAGGAAGGAAGGAAGGAAGGAAGGAAGAGAGGGAGGGAGGGAGGGAGGGAGGGAGAGAAAAAGAAAAAAAAAAAGAATAGGGAAGGTAAGGGAAAGGAAGGGAAGGAAAGGAAAGGAAAGAAAAGAAAAAAAGGGAAAGGAAGAACTCCAGGGGCCATCAGGTACATGGAGGTTGAAACACTGGATCCCACATGGCCGACTGTGTGGTCTGAGTCATGCATGGGTGCCCAAAATCCCTAGAAGAGACTAGAAAAGAAGGGATTGTGGCATGGCCTTTCCCTTCTGGGCAGAGGTGATCTCTCATTTCCCTTCTCTCTCTGTCTCTCTCTGGTGAGCACTCATGCCCTATGGCAAACTAAAAAAAGAAAGAAAGAACTCTATCAAAACACTGCCTAAAATGAGAGAAAAGTTAACTCACAGCAGAATAGGACATATATTTGTGATAAGTATATTTAACAATGAATTCATATCCAGAACATATTTTTTTAATTCCTGAATATTAATAAGGAAAAAGTCAAGCAACTCAAAAGAAACATGTGCAAAAGATTTAAATGGCCAATGAACATAGGAAGAGGAACTCAACTTCATTAGTCATTAAAGAAATTCTAGTTAAATCCACAATATGTTACTATTATGAACTTGTAAGAATGGTTAAAATGAAAAGGAAAACAATGTCAGGGTGTACCAAGAATTTGGAGCAACTGGAAAACCCACACACACGGTTAATGGATAGGTAAATTGGTACAACCACTTTGGAAAACTGCATGGTGATGTCTGTAATAAGAGAACTGAAAAACTCATTCCCTCTGATCCAGTAACCACCCTTAGATATTTACCCATCAGAAATGGATCTATATGTTCACCATTCTAGTTCATACATACTAAAATGTTTATGAAGCACTATTAATAATATAGCCAACTATTACTCACATATTTGGCCTGGATAAATGGACAAAGTATAGTACTTTATACAGTGAAAATCTATATAGTGATGTGAATAAATAAATGACTGCCTCACACAACATGGGTAACTCTCACAAACATAACATTGAGAGAAAGAAGACGGACACAAAATACATGCTATATGATCATGTATAAAATTCAAAAACATTGTAACCAACACATGGCATAATGGTTATGTCATTGGACTCCCATGTAGTTGACTACAGTTCGAGTCTTGGACCTGGCGACTTCAAACTCACACAGGCGCGTGTGTGTGAATTTGCAAGATCTCAAGAGGAGAATGGAAGAGAAGGGATTGCAGCATGGCCATCCCCCCATGGAGGGGGGGGTGATTTCTCACTTTCTGTCTTTCTACCTTTCTCTGTCTCTCTAGCAAGCAAATGTGCCCTATAGCAAAAATCTCTCTCTAAAAATAAATAAATAAATAAATACGATTCAAAAGCATGTGAAACAAATCCATGGGAATGAGAGTCAGAGAGTACTAGATTATCCTTGAAGAGACAGTGTGGGGAGGGTGTCTGAGGTCAGTCTTCTGGAAGATCAAAAGGTCTGAATCATAACCTGGTGCATGAATCTATCTCTTCACATTTTTAAAATAAATAAATAAAAGCTGACCCCATGGCCGGTGGTTAAGGTAGCTAGATTCCACATGACTGATCATGCAGTTTCAGTTGCTGCCTCAGTAGCTTGAAAAACATTTTGGGCTGGGACCAGCAGTTGGTATAATGGCTATGTCACTGGACTCCCATGTAGTCGACCACAGTTCGAGTCCTGGACCCAGTGGCTTAAACTCACGCTGGGCACGTGTGTATGCGTGCCTAAGATCCCAAGAGGAGAATGGAGGAGGAGAAGGGATAGTGGCGTGGCCATACCCTGGGGGATGATTTCTCGCTTTCTATTTCTCTGTCTTTCTGGCGAGTGCATGCGCCCTATAGTAAAAACCTCTAAGAAAACACACACACACATACACACACACACACACACACACACACAGTCCGGGTACATATGTGTGGGTACCTGAAGTCTCAACAGGATGGAGAAGAAACTACAGTGTGGTCATGCCTTATTAGGGATGCTTTCTCCCTCTCAGGTAAGCACATATACCCTCTAACAAATGCATATATACACACATAAGTACATATAACACCCTGTGCTATCTTTAAGCCCTCTTCCACTAACCTGGAAAGCCCAGCTGGGTTGCCCTGAGTGGATGCCCTAACTTTAGATTCAAAGCTAGGAATCACACTGCCAGGTCTTAGGGAAGGGCTGTGGCTTTAAGTCTTCAGCAGCTCACTCATAAAAGGAACCCTGTTTTCCTGTGTCTCTGCTGGCTTGTCACACTTGGTCTCTCCCATAGCTCCTACTTAGATCTTGTTTTGTCTCAGAGGTCAGAGCTCTACTGACCCAGGCCTCCCTCCAGGTTCTGGCCTTATTGTCTCACACCCCTAATGCTGTGACCTTGAGTCAAGTAGAAATGGGGTTGAAGGTGATCCAAATCCTTCTAGAACATTACCCCTGTTGCCTGCTGAGCTCCTGGAGGAGAGAAAAGCCCAACAACTAACAATGAAAGCAAAGAATGTCTTTATTGGAGGACCAGCAGGTGGCGTGGTGGTTAAGGCGCTGGACACTCCCACATGGCCAACCAGGGTTCGAGTCCTGAATCTGGTGGCTTGATTTCTCACTTCCTCTTTCTCTCACTCTCAACCTCTGTCTCTCTCTGGTCAAATTAAAAGATAAATGAATGAATGAATAAAATAAAATAATTATTTAAAAAAAACATTAAAAAAAAAGAATGTCTTTATTGTTTGCTGGAATCATGCCCCAGACCTCAGGGCAGGGAACTCTTTAAGTCAGATAACATAGACTAGTAGAGTGAGAGGCCTGCAGAAGACAAGGCTGATGCCCACCAGGG
Organism: Tupaia tana; assembly: GCA_026018925.1. Classification (NCBI taxonomy): domain Eukaryota; kingdom Metazoa; phylum Chordata; class Mammalia; order Scandentia; family Tupaiidae; genus Tupaia; species Tupaia tana. Next base: position 42,469,551 of record JAKSZU010000018.1, read on the forward strand.
TGTGCATGTGTGTCTCTGTGTTCTGTGCTGGCTTCCTTTCAGGATCTTGGCCCTGTTAACTGAGAAAGTAAGGAACTCCCACTCACTCCCACCCCCACACAAGCCCCCCACATAAGTGTACATTCATATACATCCGTATACATAAATACAGGCCCATACATATGTACATGCATAAAAACTCTTCACATGTACATGCACATGCTCACAGACACCTGTGCAAGTGGGCACGCACTCACTCATCAGTGTGAAAACACTTAGACAGTGTTTGTCAGGCCCTCTTCTGAGCACTTTCCATGTATTAACTAACTTAATCCTTGCAACAACTTGATGAGGTCAGGTTATTGGGCTCTCACAATTCTCATTTTGCATATTAAAAAAAAAAAATTGAGTCCTGATTCAGCCAATGTCACAGTATTGAAGGCAGCTGGATCCAACATGACTTACTGAGCATTCAAATCCTGGACCTTGTGGCTTGAGAAATAGGCTGGGCACATGTGCATGCATGCCTAAAATCTTGAGAGGAGAATGAAGAAGGGATTGTGCCATGGCCATCCCCCTTGAAGGGATGCTTTTTCACTTTCTCTCTCTCTGGAGAGGCCACATGTCCTATAGCAAAGAGAGAGAGAGCATGTGCACACACACACACACACACACACACACACACATACATATACACACACATGCACAGATGCACACATGCCATCCGCACTCCTGCACACAAACGCACACATGCTCCTTTCCGCTGGCTCTCTCCCACTCCCAAGCCCCTTTGCCTCCTGTTGACTCCCGGTAAGAGAATGCCTCTCTGCTCACGGCCCCACACGGACGCTGGGCCTCTCACCTCCTCCTTTAAAAGCAGCTCAGCGCCAATGCTGCCTTCCTCATGCCCACGTGTGAGAGGAAAGTCCCACCTTATCCAGTTCCACTGTCCACTTTCAGCCCCCTCATCACCTTGTGGGGCAAGGGGGACCTGTCCTCCTTGATTAGTTGGGGAAACAGACCCAGGGTCAAAAAGAGAGTAGCCTAGAGTCACTGGGACTAGTGGGCAAGACAGCACTCAGGACCAGCAGGTGGTGTGGTGGTTAAAGCGCTGGACACTCCCACATAGCTGACCACGGTTTGAGTCCTGGACCTGGTGGCTTGCTTTCTCGCTTTCCCTCTTTCTCTCTCTCTCTCTCTGTATCTCTCTGGTCAAATTAAAATAAAATGAATGAATGAATAAAAGCAAATAAATAATTCTTTTAAAAAAGGACAGCACTTTGGGAGCTCAGATCCTTGGTCCAGGTCTGGGCTCTTCTAGGGCTCCTATCTGCCTCAGGCAGGGCCAGGCTCAGCCCGCAGCTCCTACTTAGATCTCTAGGTAGCGCTGCCCTAGACCAGCGGAGGCAGCACTAAGGATTTCCTCAGGAGCCCTGGACTGGGAGGAGCTTAGGCAGGACTTCAGGCCAAAGGTAGGGTGGTGGCATTTTGAAGGGTCTAACACAACCTGGAGTCACCGTGCTAGGACCCAAGTTAGAGGCTGAGGGATAACGGCTTAACAAAAGCCAGATATTCTGCCTGACGCCCCTCCGTACTGCAGCTCTCACTCCCCAAGTGCTCACATGTATGTTGGGGGCAGAGGGAGGGGTGGCCCCACTGGATGATTTTCCACTTAACAGCAACCCAGCCCCGAGTGGCAATGCAGCCAGCCCGGCACAGAGAGCTGTACATCTCTGTCCTCTCCCAACTCCTGGGCTTCTCCCTCACCCTCTGTGGGCCGGAGGTTTTATCTCAAGGCAAAAAAAAATAATAATAATGATAATAAAAAAAAATAAATTACTCAAGAATTTGTTTTTAATTAAGCAATAAGGCTCGATGGGGCCTGGCTGCCGCCTCATAAAACTGCTCCCGGGGTGTGGGGAGGCATTTGGTCCAGTTGAGTGCCTCAAATCAGCCTGGAATGTGATTAGATGATTACTCCCCGGAGTTAATGCAAGATGAGCTTCCCCAGAGTTGTCTTATTGCTATTATAAAAAGTCTGCAGCAGGAGGGCAGAGGAGCTGCTTGGCTGCTTGAAGAAGATGAAAATGCCAGCTCTGTCAGGGCCTGAGCTGCCCCCATCGCCGCCCCCCTTGTCACACCTGCTCAAATGCTGCAGCCCATGGGTGGCCCACCAGGAGGAATGGAGGCTGATACCCTCCAAATGAATGGATCCCCGCACACGGAGAATAGGGTGTATCAGCAGAGAAGCAAGAGGGCAGGATACAAGGAAATTTCCCTTTGAGATACTTTGTCCTCTCCTGCCGGGAGCAACAAGCCGTCCTCACTCCCAGGGAGGCTCATTCATCTCATTAAGGCTACAGAGAGAAAAATATTCCTGTCCGGGAACTTTCACCTCTCCCTCCCCTCCACCTCCCAGTTTTCCATGCAAAAGGATTTTTGGCAACTCCATTAATCTCACTAATGCCACAGATACTAACAGTATTTGTGTCTGGGAATTTTCAGCTCTCTTCCTCTCTTTTTATCTCTCTCCCCGCCCTCTGCACCCTCCTCCTTCTCCTAGATTTCCAGGGGAAAGGATTTTTGCTTTCTAGGTCAAAAACTGACCTATCCTTGACTCTGCTGGGTCTGGATAATAAAAGAAGGGAAAAGAAAAACTGAAATACTAGAAAGGTAAAATTGATTTGCCTAATAAGACGGCTGAGATGGGAAATCACGAGGAAGAAAACAAATAGGAAAGCTGCCCTGGTTGAGCATGAGGGAGATGTTGGAGGACTAGGAGGAAGAAAAGGAGTCGGAGTGTTGTCATGTCTACTAAGAGGATGAAATGAACAGTGATGGAGAAGGAGTTTGAAACACTGGCTGAGACTTAACGATATATTTTCTTTGTGGTATTTCCTAAAGAGAATACAGATTTATATGCAGTTAAATTATTTTGTGATGTAGTTCTACCTTCTTTGACTCTAATGAACACAGAGACCAATCTATTTGGGACCGTGGTGATGTCGGGGTTATACTAACAAAAACAGGATGCCGTATGGTCGAAGAAAAAGACGCTCTGAGCTATTTTGTGGTTTCTGGAGGCAGCAACTTGCAGGTAAGTGTGAGCCCAAGGAGGCAAGTCGTAGGACCTTGGACCCAGCCAAGTTGTTGGGTGTCTGTGGGGACAAGGCAGCTGCCAGTACTCAACAAGTTGTTCCAGAGCATGACTCGTCTGGCCTTTATCTGCAATCTGCTGAACAAACAGACTGAGACAGGCCCATAGTCAAGGTGCCCGAGGAGTCTCCAAAAGAATGCAAAATATGGAAGTCAAACTATGTACCAACCCCAGACACCTACACAACTGAGAAGAAACCTGCAGCTCCAGAACTGGATATGGTAATAAAGTGGTCCAACATATATGAGGACAATGGTGAGGATGCCTCACAGGATGCTAAGAAAGCTAGACTTCCACCAGAAGGGGAGGAGATATTGGAATTGGATGATGAAAAGATGAGCATCCTTCTAAAAAGTGCAAGGTAGAACCAAGAGAACCAGCAAAGAAGTAGAAAACAACAAAGGACAGAAAGTTCTGGATTGCTATACTGTGGAAACATTTGGTTGATACTGTTGATTATTATGACACGTGATCTCTGTGAAAGTACATACATTGTGAATTAATAAGTGTTGTTTTGAGAACTTTCCACTGTATAATTCTTTTTTTTTTAATTTAAAATGTGTATGTAATTGGGAACCAGCAGTTAGCGTAATGGCTATGTCGCTGGACTCCCACGTAGTCGACCGCGGTTCGCGTCCCGGACCCGGTGGCTTACAACTCACGCCGGGCGCATGTGCGTGCGTGCCCAAGATCCTGAGAAGAGAATGGAGGAGAAGGGATTGCGGCGTGACCATTCCCCCTGGGGGGGTGATTTCTCGCTTTCTGTCTCTATGTCTCTGTCTGTCTGTCTGGCGAGCGCACGCGCCCTATAGCGAAAAAAAAAAAAAAAAAAAAAAAAAACCTCTCCAAACAAACAAAAAAAAAAGAATAGAAAAAAAAAACATGTGTATGTAATTAAAACTCAGGGACCAGCAGGTGGTGTAGTGGTTAAAGGTGCTGGACTCCCACATGGACAACTGTGGTTCAAGTCCCAGACCCAGCAGCTTGAAACTCATCCTGGGTACATGTACATGCCTGCCTGAAATCCCAAGAGGAGGATGGGAGAGAAGGGATTGCTGCATGGCCATCCCCCTGGGGGGTGATTTCTCGCTTTCTCTGTTTCTCTGTCAAGCACACGTGCCCTATAGCAAAAATCTCTCTAAAAATAAATAAGGAAATAAAAGAGAACTCAAGTGGTGACTTGTGATTGTGAAATAGACAATACTTGGAAGCATTCTAGTATCACAGACATGGTGACATGCTTTGAGAGCTTTGTCACATTAACATGCCAGTGTTTGTAAACATTTTATAAAGTAATATTTTCAAAGTAAATATATTGTAATTACTGTGAACTTGTAGGATGCTTTGCATCACTGTTTGTAAGATTATGGACATAAAATTACTTATTCAAAAATTTTTTTTAACTAATAAGACCAAAGACAGGATTAGGAAGTATCATAGTCCATTTCTACATTCCTAACAGAAATACCTGAGGCTGGATGATTTCTAAAGAAAATAGATATTTATTTGCAAAACTCACAATTCTGGCGGCTGGAAAGTCCAAAGGGATCACAACATGGCAGAAGGTATGACTTTTACTAGAGCAGAGCATGGTCTGTATCCATGAGTTTCTCCCTCTTGTTCTGGTTTCATTCCTTCAACTTATAAACCCACCAGCACTCAATCATAGGGACCTCACTTGACATGATCACACCCAAAGGCCCCACCTTAGGACACCATGAAGGAACTGAGTCTTTGTTTAACACCTTTACAAAATTACTGATTCCCAACACATGAATTTGGGGGGGAACATGCAAACTATCGAGGAAGATAGTGGGAATGGAGGAGGGTCAGGCCTCCTTATGAAGAGGGTTGGGATTGGCCTCCATACAAAGACAGAATATGAATGACAACATTGGAAATTGCTAGAAAGATGCGGAGGTAGCCCCAGGAAAATGCACATAAACAGACCAGCGCTGTAGAATGAGACAGCTTAGAGAAGAGTCCCAGTTCTCCCACTTACTAGCAGGGTAACTTGAAAAAGGCCTGTAAAGCCCTAAGCCTCACTTTTCTCACAGATGAAATAAGATTAATCATGGAACTAAATTAATTGGGGGTACCAACAGGTGGCGTGGTGGTTAAGGCACTAAATTCCCACCTTGCTGACCATGGTTTGAATCCCCAACCCAGTGACTTGAAAATCACAACAAATAAATTGATAAATAAATAAATAAATGTTTCAAATAAGTAAATAAAAATTAATTAATTAGAATGCCATGCAGCTTTGGTAACATATCAACAAAAGCACTTAGCACATTCCTAATACTAGTAAATGTCCAGTAAGTGAACACCCACATCATCGTTAGTTTAAAGCGGTTAAGACAATCATGTTCAAACACCATTTTTAAAAGGCCTGCAGGGGCTGAGGCCACAAGTCTGTTTTGATCTTCCCAAAGATGGAGAGATTTAGGAAGTTTTCTGTCATTGGTACTATGTTTTGTAGTGCCAAAAGTGGAGAACAGGGATGAAGGCGGTAGTTTTAAGTGAGAAATTTACTGTACCTCTTCATTCTATCAAAAATTTTCAAAGCAGGCTGGCCCCACAGCACAGGGGTTAAGTCTTGAGTATACGAAGTCAGATCTCACATAGCCAACTGTGGTTTGAATCCCTGCCCCAGTGGCTTGCAAAACACGTGTGCATGCACCAAATCCTGATGGAATGGAAAACCGGAGTGACTACACCCCATTGGTGGGGTGCTTTCTCTTCCCCTCTCTTTCTCTCTCTCTCTGGTGAGCACACACATGCTCTGGTAATTAAAAAGAAAAAGGAAAGAAAAGAAAAACTTTTGGAGCCATCAGGTGCCATAACGGTTAAGGCACTGGACTCCGACCCAGTTGATCACAGTTTGAGTGTCGGATCCAGAGGTTTGAAACTCATGACAGGCATATGCGCATGTGTGCCCAAAATCCCATGAAGAAAATGGAGGAGAAAGGATTGCAACATGGCCATCCCCTCTGGGGGATCCCTCTCTGTTTCTCTAGTGACTGCATGTGCCCTATAGCCAATATTTCTCTTTAAAAAAAGGAAGAAAGAATGAAAGAAAGAAAACTTCTCAAAGTAAAGTAATGGATATCTTTGTGTACCTAATGATTGTCTAGCAAACACTTGTAACAATGGGGGGGATGAAGTGATATTAATATTAAAAATAGAATTCAAGATAAAATGCATTTTAAAAGATGTTCCATATGATAGGCACTTCAGAAAAAAAAATCGATTCTCAAAGAATTAAGAACATTGATCAAATAACAGTGTTTTTGCAAAACTGACTTTCATGACTGTGCAGCAAGCATTAAATGCCAGCCCAGACATGATGTGTGGGTGGTGGGAGTGCTGATCTGCAGGGCTGGAGCCACTGAAGATTCAGATCCGAGGACAACCTGAAATACATCAGGTGAGGGGGCCCAAGATCCTACTTGGTTGGAGGGCTGGGGGAAAGGTATCGTAGCATGATGAGATCCTTTAGTGGTATTTCTCCCTTCTCCTATAAGCACAAGCACACATTCATAAAGGAATTTTTTTTTTAAGAGAAATAGAATGAGAATTTTTATTTTTTTTACATTTTTTATTTCATTTTCTTTTATACATTTAATCACACTATTTAGCTTACAAAGTGAATATTTCAACATGTGAACATTCCTCCCTAGTCCAGTTAATAAAACTATAAAATAGCTTCAACAGATAATACCACATTTCTTTGTCCCATTAATGCTTTGCCTCCCTATTTTTCTTCTAAATGTCCTTCCTCAGACCCTACTCTTTCACATACACTATATCTGGTATTTACATCCATTTACTGTCTTTCTATATCCTTTAGTCAATCAGTTTGAGTCATAGAGTGCAGACATTCGGTATGTATTAAGTGGAGACATACAATGTCTTTCCTTCATAGCCTGGCTTGCTTCACTCAGCAATAAATCTTCCACATTCTTCCACTTTCTGTCAAAAGCCAGGGTTTTGTTGCTTTTTATGTTTATTGTGGCACTATTCACAGTTGCTAAGACATGGAACCAACCCAAATGCCCACGAACAGATGAATGGATTGAAAAACTGTGGCAGATATACTCTATGAAATAATATTCAGCAATAAAAAAAAGTAAAGAAAATTTTTTAAAAATATTTTTTAAAGAGACACCAGGTGACTTGGTGGTTAAGGCACTGGATCCCACATGGCCAACTCCATGGTTCAAGGTCTCAGACCTGTGGCTCGAAAGACACACGGGGCGGGACCAGCAGATGACATAATGGTTACATGGCTGGACTCCCACATAGTCAATTGCAGTTTGAGTCCTGAACCCAGCAACTTGAAAAACTCACACAGGGAGCATGTGCATGTGTGCCCAAAATCCCAAAGGAAGAATGGAGAAGGGATTGTGCCTTGGCTATCCCCCCTGGGGGGGGGGTGATTTCTTGCTTTCTGTCCCTCTGTCTCTCTCTCTCTCTCTGGTTCTCTGGTGAGCACATTCACCCTATAGCAAAATTCTCTAAAAAACAAAACACACACTGAGCATGTTTAAGAGTATGTGCCCAAAATCTTGAGAGAGAGAAAGAAAAGGAAAGGTAGGAAAGAAAAGAGAAGAAAAGAAAAAAGAAACAAAACAAATATAAAAAAGATCATGTCAAGCAATCACATATTTTACCTGGAAATTTTATATATTCTTCATATCCATATGGCTCAGCCTCTGTTCATTCTAAGAGTTTCTACATAGTTGCAAGTATAAACCTACACTTTGCTAAATGGAAGATAAACATTGTCATAGTGTTAATTCATTTTTTAAAAAATAATTATTTATTGGGACCAGCAGTTGGCATAATGGCTATGTTGCTGGACTCCCACATAGTCGACTGCGGTTTGAGTCCCGGACCTAGTGATTTAAACTCATGCCTGGTGCATGTGCATGCATGCCCAAGATCCCGAGAGGAGAATGGAGGAGAAGGGATTGTGGCGTGGCCATCCCCCCAGGGGGTGATCTCTCACTTTCTGTCTCTCTATCTCTGTCTTTCTGGCAAGCACACGTGCCCTATAGCAAAAACCTCTCCAAAAAAAGTATATATATATATGTGTGTGTGTGTGTGTGTGTGTGTGTGTGTGTATATATATATTTAATTACTTCTATTTGTTATTATTATTTTTTAATTTGACCAGAGAGAGACAGACAGAGAGAGAAGCAGAAAGGGGGAAAGCAAGAAAGCAAGTCACCAGGTCTAGGATTTGAACTGTGGTCAGCCGTGTGGGAATCTAGTGCCTTCAACCGCCATGCCATCAGCTGGCCCCATAAATCTTTTTTATTTCTTTCTTATTATGTCCTCATCTTGAGTCAATTCACTTTAAAAGCTTCCAACTATGGTTCGAATCCCAGTGCCTATGCCCTCTGGCAGTTTGGTTTCTCATTCTCCTCCCACCCCGTCTCTGGTCAAATTAAGAAAAAATAATGATGGTAAGTGAAAATAAATAAGTAATTCTTTTTTTTTTTTTTTTCCAATGGTTTCAGCTCCTTTCCCTCTGCCGACCCTCTGACCCCTGATAGTCATTGTCCTCAGATAATGAGGACCTCCAGCTAGACTAATGGCTGGAGGCACAGGTGCATTCTAAGGTTAAATGCCATCCTCCATCAGAAAACTTCAAAGGAACAGAGATCCCATAAATAGAGACACATGCAAGCACTTTGAAGTGCAATTAAACCAACAGTCAAGAGAGACTTCCCTTAAAGAAAATAGTTTACGTAGTAATGTGGCTAAAACTTCAACCTCATTTTGGTAGCAGAACATTCAAACCATTTCTATTTCATTTCTTAACTCTTGCTTGTACACCTAAGAAGACAGTCAACTCAAATCTAGATTCATGCAACCCTAGGTGGGAGAGGCAAAGTAGCTAAAAGAGGGACCAGAAAGTGGCATGGAGGGTAAGGCACTGGATCCTACATGGCCGATTGTGTAGTTTGAGTCTCGGACCCAACAGATTGGAAATTATGTTGGGTACGTGTGCATGCGTGTTCAAGATCCTGAGAGGAGAATGGAGAAGGGATTGTGGCCTAGCCAATCCCCTCAGTGGGTGATTTCTCACTTTCTCTCTCTCCTCCCCCTTCCCCAGAGTACAAGGAGCCTGATAGCAAAATAAACAAGCAAACAGCAATAAAAACAGCTAAAAGAGACCAAAGTGGCTGCCTGAGGGAAGGAGAGAGTTCAGGGCAGGGGTTTCAAGATAAGCCTTTGTGTACTGTTTTTGTTTTGTTCTGTTCTGTTTTTTAGATTTTTCCATAGGGCACATACGATCACCTGAGAGAGAAAGATAGAGACAGAGGGAGAGGAAAAATGAGAGATCAGCCCCAGCAGGGATGGTCATGCTGCAAGATGTCTTTAAACTGTGTAGTTTGGGGACCAGCAGATGATATAATGGTTACATGGCTGGGCTGCCACGTAACTGACTGCAGTTCCTTCCTTCCTCCCTTCCTCCCTTCCTCCCTTCCTCCCTTCCTCCTTTCCTTCTTCTTTTCTTCCTTCCTTCCTTCCTTCCTTCCTTCCTTCCTTCCTTCCTTCCTTCCTTCCTTTCTCTTTCTTTCTTCTTTCTTCTTTCTTTTTTCATGAAAGAGAGAGAGATGAACAGACAGAGAGAGAGAGACAGGAAGACAGCAGCTCTAACAAGGTCTTGATGCTGTGGTCCGCCCCTAGCCTCAGCCAGCCCCAGGTCATAGGCATGTGTGTGCCCAGCATACCCAGGTCTTCAGATGCAAACCCAGAATCTTCCCCTGCGGGTGAGCCTTGTACATCACTGTGTCTTACCGCAGCGCCACCGTCCAGTCCCAGTCATCCAGAGGTGGCTGAAGAAAATGAGAGCAGGTGGCAACAGGATGATGCGGTCTTCCCTAACTGTGCACTTCAGCTGGGAAAAATCAAAGAAATGAAGCCAGGGGTTTTTTTCTCCCTCTCATAAGACCCTAGAAATGGTGAAGGTGTGGAAAACAGTAGCAACGTCTGTTGCTGTTCTCAAAGCTGCTGGTAACCTCAGCCTATTTTTTTTTTTTTTTTTTTTTTTTTCTGTATTGGAAGGTATTACTGAGTTTTCCCTTCTGGAATTTGTTCTCTCTTTCTTTTCCCTTAGAGTTTTGGGGATTGGAGTTCGGGGGCAGGGTCATGTTAAGAACCATGCTCGTCTCTAAAATCTCATTTCTCTTTAACTCTTGCTTGTCACTTTTGAAAGATTTCTGGCAGGATATTTTGCTTCTGCACCTTTGCAGGGCAATTTTCATGCCTCAGTTGTTGTTTTTTTCTAGTTTTATTATTTTTTTTTCTTTTGGGGGCTGGGGGGGGTTTCTTTATTTTTTGGATTTTGTTTTTCATTTTGCTGGTTTATTTATTTTTTACTTAAATTCAGGGTTAGTTAGGGTTTGGGGGAGGGAAACCCTGGGATTGAACTTCCTCCCTCTGCCTTCTTAGCCAGGAAATTCCCTCCTGTGGCTTTCAAAAAGAGGGGAAGTTCTGACCTCTTAGGAAATGTTTGAAGTATCCCTAGAAGGATGTAAGAAGGAACTTGACTAAAGTATAGTAGGAGAGAGTTTCAGACAATGAAAAATTGTGCTTGCTTTTTACATTTGCTCTCTTCTCGTACCACTATGTAACTTGAAAGTTTTCCAGCATGACTTTCTTTTATCCTTTTTAATTTTTTTCTTCATTTACGATAGAGCATGTGCGTGCACATGTATGAGAGTGAGAAAGAGAGAGAGAGAGACGAGCACCCTCCAGACTGTGGGAATGCCGTGATCCCCTCGCCCCATTCCTCCAGTCTGTCAGATCTTGGGCACTTGCCCACGTGCTCAGTGTGTTCCAGACTGGCCAGGCTGGAGATTCGAACTGCAGTTGCCACATGGGATCTGGGTTCTCTTGGGCAATGCATGATTGCTGTGCCATGAAGAAGGTCTCCAGCATGACTTTATCAATGCCAGATGGCCACAAGTCTCAACTGCCTGGTTTTGCCAATTTTTGAAAAAAAGCTCTAAGACATTTAACTTTTGAAACAAACACATGCATACATGCATCCCGAGTAATTGACAACTACATAAAGAACAAGTATGGGAAGTGCTGTGCCTGCTATGAGACTTCTAAAACAAATGATAAAATTGTGCATTTCACTAATACTTGTTTTAATGTTTTAACTTATACTAAATATCACTCTTTCAGTGTATTATTCTACGTGTTTTGACACATATATAGACTACTGTAACCACCCTCACAATCAAAATCCAAGCGTTCCTATCATCCCCCAAATTCCTCTCATGTTGCCCCTTGGTAGTCCTTACCCCAACCAGAAGTCCTTATCCCTAACCATTGATCTGTTTTCTATCTATTTGGATGATGGTTTGTCCTCCAAGTTTCATGTTTTGGAATTTTTTATTGGGAAATAGTGAGGTCAGATGGGCAGTGATTGGATCATGGAGACAACATCCACAAATTGGTTAATGATGTCTCTCAAGATCCAGTGAGTTCTGCGTCTCCTGGGAAGGAGTTAGTTCTCATAAGAGCTAGCTGCTATGAGAGCTACCACTGCCTACCTTTCTCTCTCTCTCTCTCTTTCTCTCTCTCTCTCTGTCTCTCCACATGCCTGCCACCCTCTGTGTTTCTGTCAGCCCTGTTGTAAACATTCCATCATTTCGTGAGGCCTTTGGACTTCCTAGCCACCAGAACTGTGAGTCACAATAAATTTAATTCTCTAAAATGTAGCCAGTCTCAGATATTTCTGTTACCAAGATAAAAATAGACTAAGACACTATCCTTACAGTTTTGTTTTTAGCTATGCCTCAGAATGTCATATAAATGAAACATTTAGCCCTTTGAGTCTAGCATCTTTCTCTTGACATGATGTATCTGAGATGTACCCTTACTGATGAGTGAACTAGTATTCTGTTCCTCGTTGTGGCTGAGTTCTTTTTTATTTCATTGTTTAAATATACCATATTTTGTTTGTCCATCACCACTTGAGGGCTATTTGGATCATTTCCAATGTTGGGTTTTTATGAATAAAGCTATTATAAACATTTGCTAACAGGTTTTTGGAAGTTCTCCAGCAGGACTTCCTTTTATTCTTTTTAATTTTTTGTGTGAACACATTTTTTTTTTCTTGAGTAAATATTTAGGAGTGAAATGGTCATATGGTGAGTGTATATAAGAAGTTGCCGAACTTTATTTTTTTGAGAGAGAGAGAGATTTTTGCTATAGAGTACATGTGCTCGCCAGAGAAACAGGAAGCAAGAAACCACCCCCTGAGGGGGATGGTCATGCCACAATCCCTTCACCTCCATTCTCCTCTCAGGATTTTGGGCGTGGGCATGCGCACGGCTCCAGCATGAGTTTTAAGCTGCTGAATCCAGAACTCGAATCAAGGTCAACTACATGGGAGGCCAGCGACCATTATATCATTTGCTGGTTCAGCAAAACTATTTCTTAAGTGGTTGCATCACATTGCAGTAGTAGTGTGAAAGTTTCAGTTACTCTGTATCCTCTCCAGCACTTGATATTGGTATTTTTTGTTTGGGTTTACTTTTTTCTTTTCTTTTAAGGTTTTTGACATAAGGTGCAAGCGCTCACCAGAGAAAGAGAGCTGGTGAGAGGGAAAGTGACACATCACCCCCAAAGGAAATGTCCACACCATTATTCCCTTCTCCATTCTTCTCTCAGAATTTTGGGCACTCACACGCACACATCCCCAGCACAATATTTAAACTGCCAGGTCAGGGACTCCAACTGCTATCAGCCATGTGGGAGTCTAGCACCTTAACCACCATGCTACCTGTTGGTCCCTTGGTTTACTTTTTAATAAACATTCAGATAGGTATATAGTAGTATTTCATTATGGTCTTTTTTTTTTTTTTTTTTTTTGAGAGGTTTTCGCTATAGAGCGCGTGCGCTCGCCAGACAGACAGAGAGAGACACAGAGACAGAAAGCGAGAAATCACCCCCCAGGGGGGATGGTCACGCCGCAATCCCTTCTCCTCCATTCTCCTCTCGGGATCTTGGGCACACACGCACCCGGCGTGAGTTTTAAGCCACCAGGTCCGGGATGCAAACCGCAGTCGACTACGTGGGAGTCCAGCAACATAGCCATTACGCTAACTGCTAGTTCCCTCATTATGGTCTTAATTTGCATTTCCCAATGTCTAATGATGGTGAACACATTTTCAGGAGCTTATTTGCCATCCATATAACTTCTTTGGCACAGTGCTTTTTGGAATATTTTGCCCATTTTTACCTTAGGCTGTTTGTTTTGTTTCGTTGTTGTTGTGTCTTTAGAGTTCCTTATGTATTTTGGACACAAGCAATTTAACCAGATATTTGTAAATATTTACCCCTAGTCTGTGGCTTTTCTTGTTTTGTTTTGTTTGTTTTTCTTGCAAGAGGGTACATGTATTCACCAGAGAGAAGGAAAAACAAAGAAAAAGGAGAAAGCATCTCGGGGGGTGGGGGGGTGGGGGCGCGAGGCGGGGGATGGCACACTGCAATCTCCTTCCCTCCATTCCATCAGGATCTTGAGCATGCATGTACATGCCTGATGTTTTTTAAATCCCTAGCATTGGGATTTGAGCTGCTATATGCGATCCAGCTCCTTCAATCACTAGGCTATGGGCCCAGCATTGTGGTTTTTATTTTTAACAGTATCTTTCACACAGCGAAAGGTTCATTTTGATCATCCTTTTGGTATCAGAGAATTCTTTACTTAACCTAAGGTCACAAAGATTTTTCTCTAATATTTTCTTCTAAAGGTTTTCTAGTTTGCCATTTTATATGTAGGTAAGGTAAGTAACCAATTTTTAGTTAATTTTTATGTGAGATATAGGTCAAGATCCTTTTTTTGTGTTTGCATATAGGTATTAATTATTCCAGTATATCTGGTTGAAAACAGTGTTTATCTTCCATTAATTATATTTGCACCTTTGTTAAAATGAATTGATAAGGACCAGCAAGATGGCATAATGGTTATGTTATTGGACTCCCAAGTAGTCGATCATGGTTTGAGTCTCAGACCTGGTGGATTAAAACTCACACCAGGCACATGTGCGTGTGTGCCCAAAATCCCTAGAGGAGAGTGGAGGAGAAGGGATTGCAGTATGGCCATCCCCCCTGGAGGGTGATTTCTTACCTTCTGTCTCTCTGTTTTTCACTGTCTTTCCAACAGGCATACCTGCCTTATAAAATAAAAAAAATAAAAAACAAATAAATAAAAAAAAGCTCTCTTAAAAAAAAAAAAATTAGTTGATAGGGGCCTGCAGGTAGTGTGGTGATTAAGGTACTGGACTCAAATATGACTGACAGCTGATCGAGTCCTGGACCTGGCAGTTTGCTTTCTCATTCTCTGTCTCTTTGTCTTTGTCTCTCTCTGGTCAAATTGAAGAATAACAACAAATAAAATTAAATATATATATATTAAAAAATCAATTGATCATGTTCACGTCAGTCTATTTTTGTAATCTCTATTCTGTTTCATTAATCAATATGTACAACCTTTTGGCAATGTCATAGTATCTCAACAGCTATAGCTGTTGTTGTTTTGTTTGTTTGTTTATTTGTTTGTTTTTAAGGAATTGGTCCAGTTGTCAAATTCATGGACATAAACTAATTTCCAGTATTTCCATGTTATTATTTTTTTTAATGTCTGTAGGGTCTTTAGTGACAGTCCTTTTATTCTTGATATTGGTAATTTATGCCTTCTCTCCTTTTTCTTTGTCAGTCTGACAAAGAAATTTAAAATTTATTTACTTATGTCTTCTATGAATAAGAGCGACACAGGGAGAACTTTCTTAAGAAAACTTTCCTAAGATGTGAAGAGAAGGTGTATTAAAGCACTTCCATGGAAAAGAGAAAGGTGGCCCCCAAATTACAACAAATAAATAGATAAATAACAAATATTTAAAAAAAAAAATCAAGTGTTCCAGCCAAACAAAAGAAATCTGTAGGGACTGTAAGCAGCTAGTATAAAACCTTGAACCAGCAGGTGGCATGGGAATTAAGGAGGCTGCATCCACATGGCTGACTCCATGGTTTGGGTCCCAGATCCAGTAACCTGAAAATCACATTGGGCATGTGTTCATGTGCATGCCCAAAATCCTGAGGGGAGAGTGGAAAAGGGATTGCAGCCTGGCTATCCCCTCTAGGGGGTGATTTCTTACTTTCCCTCTCTCTGTCTCTGTTTCTCTCTCTCTCCAGCGAGTGTACATGCTATAAAACAAAGACAAACAAACAAAAAACACTTAAGGACTTTTCTTCACTTGCCCAGGTTCCTTCTCTACTGCTCTGAGTATCAAGTAGCGCCCCTTCATAGGCCAGGGTTTACTGTCCTTGCATGGGTCTCATCTCTCTACCCTGCATCCACCAGACTATAATATTCTCAAATTATCAGTTGTACAAGATTGATAATCAATGGATGTTGATTGTAACAATTTATGCTCCCATCAGTGAGGAAATGGATTCATGAAGCCTTGGAGGATAATGACCAAAATGCAGAGCATCTCTGTCCAGACAGCTTAGCAAGCAATTTAACATGGAATATCACCTATCCCTGGGCTTCGAAGTCTTTTTCTGGCCACCCCAGCCCCATTTCTCAAACAGAAAGCTTTCATGTACTAGGCCTTTTTCTATTTCTAGCTTGCTTGCTCCTGATCCCTAAAGTTGCCGTTCTTGCCTTAAATGCAGCCAATGAGGAGGTCTTCGCTAGTCAGGCCCAAAAGCTGACTCTCCAGTGCCCATATGGTTCTCCAAGATGTGTTATTCAACCAAGGCAGTTCTTGCCTCAGAGGACTCTTGCCCCTGCTCTGGGTGAGCTGTTCGCTCTCCCCCTGGATAAGTACTTGTTTGTATTCACAGATCTGCCCCCACACAGCTGTTAACTCCCTGAGGGCAGAGACAGTGCTGTCTCCATCTTGGTATCCACCGTTCGAGCAGTAGCACCAAGAGGTGTCCAGTAACTATGTGTCAAATGACCGAATGACCCAGATGGAACTTTGTCAAACCAGTGCTGTCAAGGGCCTCTTGGCTTTGCGCTATTTGAGAAACGAGGTGTGTCTAATACATTCTGAAGGTTATATTTGCATGCACTATTTATTTCATCATCCGAGGTATTTTTCAAAGGGCATAGTTTCTGTTTTCTTTCCATTTTTCTTTTCCCCCCTCTGGCTTTGTTGGAGCCTCCAGGGGGAAATCCATGATGGGAAACAGGCACAGCAATGCCCATAAACATGAAAGGGATGTGCAGACTGCTGGAATGGTTAACGTGGGGCAAACACACACACACACAGAGCAAGGGATAAATATTGACATTGCAGACAGGTGAGGAGAGGCAGGAGAGGAAACATCTCCGTCTCAGAAATCCAATGCCATGTCAGCCTCGAGAGTTTTTTGAAATCACAGTTTTCTAAACATCTCAGGGCACCCTGCTTTACAACTAATATTCTTAGTCATTTCAGGAGAAACATTTCCAAAATGTCTCACACTTTTATGGCTTTGAGATTCACTGTCTCAAGTATATTATTGGGTTTTGTTTGTTTGGTTGTTTTTTTTTTTTTTTTTTTTTTGGAGAGGTTTTTGCTATAGGGTGCGTGCGTTCACCAGAAAGACAGAGAGACAGAGAGACAGAAAGTGAGAAATCACCCCCACCCCAAGGGGAATGGCCATGCTGCAATCCCTTCTTCTCCATTCTCCTCTTGGGATCTTGGGCACACATGCACATGCACCTAGCATGAGTTTAAGCCACCAGGTCCGGGACTTGAACCGCAGTCAGCTACATGGGAGTCTAGCGACATAGCCATTATGCCAACTGCTGGTCCCTCAAGCATATTATTGTTAAATGAGACAGTATGGAGTAGTTTGGGAACTAGATAGATAAAAAGCCAGCCTCAAGTTCTGCCTATTATAAATCATAGGATCTCTGTTTCTTTCTTTTTCTAAATTTGTTTTCCCAACTTTTTGTTTGGAACATTTTCAAACCGACGGAACACTTGCAAGAAAATTACAATAAAAAACCAGAGAGCAGAAATTGGCAAACTTTAGTCTGTGGCCTGTTTTTGTATGATACATGAGCTAAGAATGATTTTTATGTTTTTAAGCAGCTGGAAAAAAATTTAAAAAAGAATGCTTCATAACCCATGAAAAGTATATGAAATTCAAATATCAATGTCCACAAGGATAATTCACCCCCTCGTTTACGCACTGTTTCTCTCTACAAGAGAGTGGAGTAGTTGCTCCAGAGACCCTGGCTCTCAAAGTCCAAAATACTTACTGTCTGTGACTAATGACCTAGATTTATCTACTGTTTTTTTTTTGTCTTCTTGTTATTTTTTTTTTTAAGATTTTGATTTGTTGGGGGAAAGGTTTTTGCTATAAGGCGCGTGCACTTGCCAGAAAGACAGAGAGAGACAGAGAGACAGAAAGCAAGAAATCACCCCCCAGGGGGATGGTCACGCCGCAATCCCTTCTCCTCCATTCTCCTCTCGGGATCTTGGGCATGCACACACACGCGCCCGATGTGAGTTTAAGCCACCAGGTCTGGGAACTGTGGTCGACTACATGGGAGTCCAGCGACACAGCCATTACGCTAACTGCTGGTCCCAGTTTTTGATTTTTTGTTTATTGCCAGAGAGCGTGTGTGCTCACCAGAGAGAGAGCTTGCCAATGGAGCACGCTTACACTACAATCTCTTCTCCATTTCTCCATCCTGTCAGGATTTGGGGCAAGCACACATGCCCAGTGTTTTTTAAACTGCTAAGGATGAGATTTGAACCATGGTAGTTGGCCATAGAGGATCTAGCTTTCTATGCACAGCACTTACCCCTTGTGCTACAGGACCCGATCAAGTTCCTTCTTGTTTTTGTTGATTTCTTCCATGGGAGAGGAGAGAGAGACCAGAGCAGGGGGTTGGTCCTCATGACATGATCCAACCCCAGCCTCAGCTAGCCGGGATTATGAGCACATGTAAGTGCCCAACATGGACAAGGAGATTTCACTGCATGAACCAGGACCTTCTCACATGATCTCGTCACCTCGCAGTGTTGTGTTACTGTTCTTCCAGGGTTGGCCCTTATTTGTTTCTTTTCACGAGAAAGAGCAAGGGGGTAGGAGGAATGTGCACATCAAAGACAAGCACCCTCTGGGACCAGCAGTTAGTGTAATGGCTGTGTCGCTGGATTCCCATGTAGCCAGCCCAGTTTCTAGTACCGGACCCAGTGGCTTAAACTCACGCCGGGCATGTGTGCGTGCATGCCCAAGATCCCGACAGGAGAATGGAGGAGAAGGGATTGCGGCGTGGCCATCCCCCCTGGGGGTGATTTCTCACTTTCTGTCTCTCTCTGTCTTTCTGGCAAGCGCACGTGCCGTATAGCAAAAACCTCTCAAAAAAAAAAAAAAAAAAAGACAAACACCCTCAACAGGATCTTATGCCACGATCCTTCCCCGAGCCTTTTAGCCAGCCAGGATCACAGGCCCACTTGCACAGGCCTGGCATGTATGAACTGACCAGAGACCGAACCTTGGTCTCCCTCTTTCATTGTTGTTTTTTTTTACTTTGTAAGAGGGCATGTGCACTCTCCAGAGAGCAAGAGGAAGAAAGCACCACTCAGTGGGGTATGGTCATGCCCAAATCCCTTCTCCTCCCTATACTCATCCTGTTGGAATTTGGGGCATGCAAGCACATGCACCTGACATATTTTTCCAGCCCCCAGGGCCAGAATTCAAACTGTGAGGTTGGCCATGTGAGATACGGCTCCCTTAACCACCAGGCCACAGGGCCAGCCTTGAATCTTGACCTTCCACGTGGCCCGCAATAGCAGAGCATTGCACAATCACTAGGTCACTGTGGCTGGGTTGCCAATATATGTATATATTTAGAGAGAAAGGTTTTTGCTCTCTCAAGGGCAGGCGCACTTGCCAGAGAGACAGAAAGAGGTGGAGAGGTAGAAAGTGAGAAATTGCCCCACCCCAGGGGGGATGGCCACGCCACAATCCCTCCTTCTTGCTCCTTTTGGGATTTTGGGCACACACGCATATGCACCCAGTGTGAGTTTCAAGCTGCTGGGCCTGGGACTTGAACCACGGTTGACCATGTAAAAGTCTAGCACCTTAACTACTATGCCACTTGTTGGCCTTTGGCTGTCAATTTTTAATGTTTTGTCTTATTTCTCTCTCTTGCTGAAACATTTGAGTTAGTCTTGATACTTTACCCTAAGTACTTCAGGGTCTAGCCCAGTTTCTTAAACCAGCTGGGAATAACAGGTTCATGTAGGAAGAGATAACATAAGATGTTTCACACACAGTGCTTGACACACTGACCAAACTTAACAAAGAAACTCATAAAAATCCATGGTGTTTTTCACAGAGCTGGCTGCCGGGACTCCTGACTTGAAAGTCTTAAGCCTTCATATTTTCCTGCAACCCTAATTCCCAAAGCCTGAAAGCCAACTTTTCCTCAGACAGGACTTCTTACCCAAGGAGCAGAAAAAGCCTCATGGAAACCTCATTTTTTCCACAGCTGTGGCTTGGCTGATTCAACTTCTGCCTTTCCCTGAGTCACGAGTTTTTCCTCTCTTATTTGGAGGAGGAGGGCCCTCCACCCAGCCTCTCTCCACCCACAGGCGGCCCCTGCAGGGACGGGGTGGACAGCTGGGTGATTAATTAGTTCGTGCTACCTGGGGGGCGGGGGGTGTTTCTCAGAGCTCCACTCAGACCAAAGAATGTCAGAGCTGGAAGGAAGGACAGATAAAGACACTGAAGCCCAAGTGGACCCCAGACTACCAGGCACACAACGCTAGGAGGGGTCCCCTGATTCCAGGACCAGCAGGTCTGCATCCTTCCTCTGGTTTTCCAGACTGCTGAAAAGGCTGCGCTTCCCAGATGCCTACTCTGTGCCCAGGCATAGTGTCAGATCCCAGGATGTGGCTGCAAACAAGATGCCCTGCCTTCAGGGGGGCGGGGGACGCTGGGGGAGAGTAGTTCCTTCCAGACCCCATGGCCACCTCCACCCCAGGCAGAGCCTGCCTTTCCTCAACCCCACCCCCTTGCTAGGGAGGTGGGGGATCTAGGCACCGAGGCAGACATGGAACGTAGCCTTGAAGGCTTAGCTTGAAGTCTCCCTCCACTAAGGGTGGCAAGCAGCGTGTACCCTGAAAATGGTATGCCCGTCCCAGTGCCCCAGTGTCCCGACTGTCCTCCCTGGTTACAATTCAGCCTGTAGGAGGACCAGCAGATGGCGTAATAGTTACGTCACTGGACTCCCACATAGTTGACTGTGGTTCGAGTACCAGATCCGGTGGCTTAAAACTCACGCCAGGCACGTGTGAGTACATGCCCAAAATCCTGAGAGGAGAATGGAGAAGGGATCGCGGTGTGGCCATCTCCACGGGGGGTGATTTCTTGCTTTCTGTCTCTCCAGTGAGTGCACCTCTCTAAAAAAATAATTGGGGGCTGGCAAGTGGCTTGTTAGTTAAGGGTGTTGGACTCCCACATGGCCGACTGCAGTTTGAATCTCAGATCTGGGGGTTTCCTTTCTTTCCCCCTCTCTCTCTTCTCTACCTCTCTCTGTCCCTCTCTGGTTAAATACATAAAGTTTAATAAAATAATACTATAAAAAAATTCGGCCTGTAGGATTTCAGACCTTGTCCCTTTCTCTTTTGTACAGAGAGGTCTGTGGACAGCATCAAAACTGGCAAATTCAAATGCTTACTACTCAACTGTAGGTACATAAATGAGTAAAGTGGCCGGGGAAAGCCATAGAGAGGGCTGGTGACCGATGAGGATAGGAGGATATGAGCCTCACATGAAGGTGGCAGCTCTGTGTGCAGATGAGGACCGGCATTTTCAAGCCTTCTGGTTTAAGAGAAGCTGAAAATTCCTTATTTCTGTGTGTGAACTCTCCTGGACTTTCCACTGGCTCCTCTGTCACCCCCAGTCCCGTCCCTTCTCAGCTGGCTGAGGCACATCACCAGCACTGGGCCTCTGACAGTCCCAGCACATCACCCAGGAGAGCAGAGTGCTACCCATGCCTTCCAGCAGCCCTGGAGGCTGCAGTGAGCTGGCTGGAGAGCACCCCAGCGGGGACCAGCCTTTCCTCCTGCTGCTAAACTCTCGCCTTGATGGGGGTGGGGGGGACTGCAGACAGCACTGGCCTGAGCCCGCCCCTCTGCCAGGCCCTGCCCTATGCACAAGACAAACTGCATCTACATTAAAAGACATCTGCATTCTTGCTAAACGCTGGACTGTTCTCACACAGAGATAAAGGACTGAACAAGATGAATACAGGCTGGCCCATGGGGCTCAAAGACTAGGGGCCAACAGGTGGCTTGGTGGTTCAGGGCACTGAACTCCCACATGGCCGACCATGGCTCAAGTTCTGGACCTGGCTGCTTGCTTTCTCACTCCCCTCCCCTCTCATTCTGTCCTCTGGTCAAAATTGAAATAAGTAAATAAATAAATAAAGTTAAATAAAATAATTATTTAAAAAAAAAACTATTAAAAATTAGGTGGGGAAGTCAAGCCCCAAACACGTAAACAAGTGACCTCAGAAGATGACTTCAGGTCGGGAGATGCTTCACAAAATAGCAAAACGGGTGAGGTAGTTGAGGGCGGGGAACTGCCTGGATAGCCAGGGAACCCTCTGAGGAACTGACAGTTTGAGACCCGATGGAGGTAGGGGAAGCGCAAAGACCCAGAGGTGGAAGAAGCAGTCTGGGGGTTTTAAGCAACAGGAAGATGACGCTGTGAGATAGTGTCCTGTGTTGGAGGGGGGTCAGAGGAAGCTTTGGAGTGTCGCAGGAGGCACGGAGGATCTAAGCACATAGTGGCATAACCTGCAGATGTTCGAGTTGGGTTGATGGGTACACGGGGCCCATTAGACTCGGCCCTCTTCCCTTCAATGTTTCAAATGCTCCACTATAAAAAGTTTAAAATATAAAAGTGCTGCTGATTTCTAGTGATTATTCATCTCCCAGGTTGCCGAGGACGAAGTCAGCTTGAACCCGGTAGGCCCGCCAGGGGATGAAAAAACTCAATAATCCCACCACCTCCTCCGCTTCTCCCGCCCCCAAACCCACTCTCAGGCCGCCCGCCACCATCCGGCCGAAGGTCGCGGATTCGGTCTCCCGCAGGGTGAGAGGTGCCAGACTACGGAGTGCCGCCGCTCGCTGGAGAGGAAACTGGAGGCGGGGGTTCAGGCTGGGGAGTGACTGTGCACGCCCCCGCGGCCACCCGCGCACATTTCTCGGGGACCCGGGGCTGACTCCGCCCCGCCTGCGCTCCAGGGTTCCAATTGGCCGAGGCGCCCGCGAGGAGGCGTGTCAGGAGAGAGTTGGAACGCGGAGGCGTGGGCGGCGCGGAGATTGGCCAGAGCTTGCCAGCCAGACGCCGCGGCGGCCGAGTGCAGAGTGGCTGGTTCGGCTGCTGGGCGTATAGGCAGAGGCTGGAACTCGGGGCGCCCGAGACCCCTGGCCGAAGAGGTAAGCCTCTCCAACCCCCAGCTGGGCTGCTGCACACGGAGCTGGCAAGCTTCCCGCGGGCCCTCTCAAGCTCCCTGAGCCCCCGGGGCTGCCCTGCAGAGGTGGCCCCTGGACTCGGGCGGGGCGTGGCGCGCAGCCAGGGAGTTTCGTACTCTGGCCCCAAGCAGAGGAGCGGAGAAGGGGGCTCGCTGATAACTGGCAGGTGGGGGCTGCTGGGGCCCCAGAGTGAGCCAGTTGAGTGTAGATAGGGGACCACGGGGTCGAGGCGGGGGTCCCCGGGCGACCGATGAGCGGTGGGAAGGAGATCGCGAGGCGCCCTGGAGTTGTAAGGATCCCCGCGCCCGCTGGCCGTGGATGTTTCCAGGAGTTACGGCCTCATACCGCTGTTGGGACCTCACTCCTTGGCCCTAGTCCATGGGTCCGGAGATGTGACTGGAACAACTGCTCCACCTAGGGGGTGGGGGCAAGGGTGGCAGCGTTCTCCGGGTGGTCCTGGTTCTCTCTGGCCTCTCATTTCAGAACCGCCTGTCCTCCAAAGTCTGTGACTCCCTGTGGGAGCTGTCAAAGAAGATAGGGTTGGGCTTGATTTCCTATTTCACAGAGGAAGTTACTGAGACTGGCCCACAGAGAGCTGGCCTGGGATCTCCTTCCCTTTCTCTCTCCTGGAAGAGGTGTAATCGGCCCCTTTAGCAGGTGGGAAAACCGAGGTGTTGAGTAACCTTGCAGCTTGATATCCACAGCCAAAGGAAATAACAACTCTGGAACTTGAACAAAGTGGTTATCTCATCTCCAGAGGTCAGAGGCCTTGCAGGAAGGGAAGGATGAGTGCAGGGGTCATCCTCTGCATGCCTGTAATTCCTACTCGGGTCAGTGCAAGTGGAGAGATGACTGCCTGCGCCGTCCTTTTCCTGCACAGGTCAGCCCTCAGGGCTGCCAGGACAGAGGCAAGGCAGCTCAGCTGAGCCAAGGGACCTGTCCCAACCAGCCCACCCCAAACCCTGTGGAAGGAAAGGGGCGTGGCTGTGTGACCTGCACAGCCGGGACAACTCAGCCTAGTTAATGGACCTGCCCAGGCCACCCTGTGCAGGGAGGGGAGGAAAGGGGAAGAAAGGAGCTCAGTATTTGGAGAAGAGTCCTATGTGTGAACTGAAGGATTTCTCATGCAGTCTTTGGTCAAGAGTACCCTTTTGTGCCAGCAGATGGTGTGGTGGTTAAGGTACTAGATTCCCATATAGTCCACCATGGTTTGGGTCCCAGACCCAGTGGCTTGAGAATCACATCGGGCGTGTTTGCATCCAGGCCCAAAATCCCAGGAGAAAAACAGAGAAGGGATCACGGTAGGGCCATCTTCCCTGGAGGGTGCTTTCTCACTTTCTTTCTCTCTGCCTCTCTCTGGCCCTCTCCGGCAAGCACACGCATTCTATGGCAAAAACCTTGGGGAAGAAAAAAAAGCACCCACTAGCAGCTCATGGTTCGTTTGAAGCTGGTTTCCCTGTTACTCAGCTGGAACTTTGGGGAATGACACTGATGATGGTGGTGGTATCTTCCCCGGCGGAACTTTTGTGAGAATTAAGTGAGATAATAAATGTAACGTCCTGAACATCGTGTCTGGCGTGCTGTACGTGCATGCTCAGTAAGTCACGTCTCCCGTTTATTTTCCTTATTAGTAGCCTTCCTGGAGGACAGCCTTGCAGGAAGCTCAGGGCTGGACACAGCTGAGGGAGGGCCCTTCTGGGAGGAGAGGACACTTGAATCCTGGCACTCTTCAGGAGTGCACTTGGGAGAAAAACTCAAATGCTCACCTGAGGCCTACGGGCTTGCAGGATAGCCTCTGCGACATTACCTTTTCTTCCTCCAGGGCCTCCTTTTGCTCCTTCCACCCTGAGCTATTCCCCAAGTACAGAACACTTCCCCAAGGTTTTCTCATGGCTGGCTCCTCATAGTATTCAGGTTGGGGCAAGGTCACTTCCTCACGAGGCCCTTGCTCACTCTCACCCTCACCCCCAGCCCCAACTCAGCCTGGCACATCCGCCTTTTTATTCTCAGTACTTAGCACTAGCCATGAGAAAATATGTTGTATCTCTGGCTCCCTGCTATAACCAGGTCCTGGTATAGTCCAGGCACATAGTAAGACTTCAGTAAATGTTTGGAAGGTGAAGTCAGGCAGGCATGGGAGCAAGATGGGCCTGGATGAGGCTGAGGTCCCTGCAGGGAAAGAGCGGCCTCAATAAGGAAACCCAGGAAAAGTCCAAAGGGCTGTGCTGTCCTGTCTTCACTTCCCTTCCCCTGTGACCTGGGCCAGATACGTCCTCTTTGATGTTCCTCTCTCATGAGCCGTGTCCGTGCACGAAACCCAAGGGTAAGGATGGAGCTGGCTGCCCCTCCCAGCCCTGACTTTCCAGGGTTCCTGGGCTGGTACACCCAGACTTCTCGCACTAATCCCGGAGGCTGTGTTCCAAGTTGGGGTGAGGAAAGGGCACGTCCCAGCAGGACTGAGCCCTGTGTGACTTGCCAGCTTGTCTCTGGAGTAAGCGTGTTGTACGTTTTATATGTGCTGGTGTGGATCAGGGATCAGGTGCCCTTTTCTCTAAGGGGTCAGATAGTAAATATTTTAGGTTTTATACGCCATGCAGTCCCTGTTGCATGTAGTCATGTGTTCCGATAAAAGTGTATTTAGAAAGGCTAGCAGGAGGTCAGATTTGGTGATTTCCAGCCCCACTAGACATCAGATATCGCACCTTAATTGTCACGCACAAAACCCTGGCCACTCGGCATCTGCAGTCACCCTGTGTGATTCTCAGGATGTGGCCCTCAAGCCACAGGGCTCACCATGAGCACCTTCAGCCCGGCGCAGGTGGTGGGGTCACTGAGCCTCGGAGACCCACGTGCTTCTGACCCCTCCAAGAAAAACTCACGTCTGTGCATGTCCCTTCAACCAGACTCCCCGACCCTGTGGCAGTCTGCCCCCATCAGCAGCCCTGGGCACCACACTGGGGTCAGTGTAGACACAATCCAGAGCCCAGCAGGCTGCCAGGAGCCTCCTCCTTGTCTTCCATGAGGCATTCTGGTCTCCAGTGAGTGGGGACAGGGCTCAGCCCGTCTCCCCTGTCCCAAAGGAGAAAGGTTGGCTTCTCTTGTGAGAGTGATAAAAACAAGCATTCCCCATCTTACTGGGCTGGTATGTTTACCAAGAAAAGCCTTCGGGCCACATGAAGCCAGGTTATAAAGTTATGGTTGAATGGGTGGTGGGGGTGGTGGGGCAGCCCTGGGAAGATATTGTCTGCCTGACACCAGACCAACCTGGGAGTTCTGTGGGTTCACAGAGAAGGGGGGTGTGCCAGCCGTCGGGCTGCCCCAGTCTATGTGGGGCCAGCCTGGGACCCAGAGCTCTTTCATTGCTATGAGACCACCACCCCGCCCTCTGTGGTCTGCCTTTTGTCACCAGTAGCTAGTCAGCAGCCATCAGAACCTTGAAGCTTGGGGCAGAGCCACGGTTGACAAGTTTCACAAAGCTCTGTTTTGCTGGACCTCGACCTTCCTCTCCCCGGCTCAGGAAGGAAGGTTTTGAGATTAGTGAGAGATGTCCGGGGGCCCAACCCAGGAACCCTGGAAAGTGGCAGCTGAGAGAGACGGTCTGTCCTTCCTTCCCCTCAGGCTACATGCAGGGACACTGCTCCTCAGAGAGGAACGTATTGGCTAAGGTTGGGGAAGAATGCGAGAGGGGGCACAGCTCAACCATTGGATCTAGCCCTTGGTTTCCTGGTGGGGGCCCCTCCTTCCCTGCAGAAACCTCAACTCCAACCAGACTCACCCTTTTCCCAGGTCTGTCTGACTTGACTTTCCACATATTTGCTGAAGACCTACTATGTGCCACATGGGCAGTGTGGAGGGGTGCTCTGTGCCCCCTCCTAGGGCTTGGGAGATGGTGTTACAGGCTCTCTCCTCCCCTCTGCTGGCTGGGTCTGCTGTGGATTCAGCATTCCTGTCCACGGTTTTCCCCTTCCCAAATGTCCTCACTTCCTCCATGCTGTCCACCTGGGTGGTCTATGGCAAGCAGCCTCCAGAGCTCATGAACCCCACTGGGCTGGACAGGGGCTGCCTGCTCTGAGGCACACAGCCTGTCTGCCTCAGCTGCAGATGGGTTCAGTTTCTGCCTGGCCAGAGTTAGGTTTTCAGCCTGACTCCTTGGGACACAGCTGTATGCTTTAGAGAAGGGAATGTGGGATCTCCTTCCTGGCATCGCCTCCAGGTGCCCCAGCCCTGATGCTGTGCCATCTTCCTGCCAGGCCCAGCCAGGCATCCCACCATGAGACCTGCTCAGTGTCCCCTAGCCCACCGAGGCCAAACTTCAACCAGGACACTGTCCTATAATGCTTCTCTCTTTTTTTTTTTTTTTTTCTTTTTTTTTTGGAGAGGTTTTTGCTATAGGGCGCGTGCGCTCGCCAGACAGACAGAGAGAGACAGAGAGATAGAAAGCAGGAAATCACTCCCCAGGGGGGATGGCCACGCCGCAATCCCTTCTCCTCCATTCTCCTCTCGGGATCTTGGGCACGCACGCACACGCGCCCAGCGTGAGTTTAAGCCGCCGGGTCCGGGA
Source organism: Tupaia tana (assembly GCA_026018925.1). Lineage (NCBI taxonomy): Eukaryota > Metazoa > Chordata > Mammalia > Scandentia > Tupaiidae > Tupaia > Tupaia tana. The sequence goes on from JAKSZU010000018.1 coordinate 42,496,783, forward strand.
CTCGAACCGCGGTCGACTACGTGGGAGTCGACATAGCCATTACGCTAACTGCTGGTCCCAATGCTTCTCTTTTTTGAAGATCTTAAATTAGAAAGAAAAAGAAGCACACCTTCCCACTTCCCAAAATCGACGGTCGTGTGTTAGGATTTCATCACATTTGCTGCTGCCTCTTTCTAATAAAAGAAATAGAACATTATATATAGATAAAGGTGAAGTCCAACTTGAGCCCCCCATTCCTGGTCCTGCCCAGGTCCCCTCCCTTAGGCTATTTTCTCCTGACTTTAAGTCCATTCTACTTTGTTTTTGTTTGTTTGCTTATTTTGTCTTCTTTTGACCATCTTAATCATTTTTAAGTGTACAACAGCTCTCTACTCCCTGCCATCCAGTGCCTGGCAACCACTATTTTACTTTCTGTGTCTATGAATTTGACCACTATAAGTATCTCCTAAGTTGTCATTGCAGTATGGGTCCTTTGGGGACTGGCTTCTTTCACTTAACACGATGTCCAAGAGATTCATTCGTTTTGTAGCTTGTGTCAGAATTTTCTTTCTTTGGATGGCAGAAGAAGATCCTATACTACCCATGTGCCACATCTTGTTTATCCAGTCATCCAGCTGATGGACTTCGGGGTTGCTTCCACCATTTGGCCTTTGCAAATAATGCCGCTATGAATATGGAACACAGATATGTCTTTGGGTATTTACTTTTAATCTTTTTGAATATATATATCCAGAAATGGAATTGCTGGATCTGTGCTAATTCTATTTTTAATTTTTTGAGGAGTCTTCTTATTATTTTCCATAGTGGCTCCATTTTACACATCCACCAACATACACAGGGTTGCAGTTTCTCCAATTCTTATCAATGGTTGTAATTATCATTATTATCATTATCATTATTATTTTGTAGAGGTTTTCGCCTTAGTGTGTGTGCGCTCTCCAAGAGAGAAAGAGAGACAGAAACAGTGAGAGGGAAAGTGAGAAATCACCCCCCAGGAAGATGGCCATGCTGCACTCCCTTCTTCTTCATTCTCATCCCAGGATCTTGGGCACTCACGCACACACCCGATGTGATTTTTCAAGCCACTGGGTCCCGGACTTGAACCATGGTCAGCCATGTGGGAACCTAGAGACGTAACCATTATGCCATCTGCTGGCCTCATGATTATTATGTTTTTGATAGTAGCTGTCCTAATAAGTATTAAGTTTCCTCCAATTATTATTTATAAATACAATTCTCGAACCGTTTTTAAATGTTATATAATTCTTCATTTACATGTCACATTGTATAGGCCATGCTGCAGTTCGCTTTTTTTTTTTTTGAGAGGTTTTTGCTATAGGGTGCGTGCGCTTGCCAGACAGACAGAGACAGAGAGAGAGAAAGCGAGAAATCAACCTCGGGGGTGGGGGGTGGGTGGGTAGCCACACTGCAATCCATTCTCCTCTCGAGATCTTGGACCCACATGCACATGCGCCCGGCATGAATTTTAAGCTACTGGGTCTGGGACTCGAACCACGGTTGACTACATGGGAGTACAGCAACATAGCCATTATGCCAACTGCTGGTCCCATGCAGGTCGCTTTTTTTTCCACCCGGTAATTGTTCATCATCACTCCATGCTGATCTGTATTTCCTATTTTATGAGTATAGCCTGTTTTTTTGTTGTTTGCTTTGTTCCTTTTTCCTACTGATAGGCATGTAAGGAGTCTCTGCTTTAATTTACTCTATCACTGCTCTTTGTGGGTCTCCCTCCTCTGCCACTCTGAGCTCCTCTGTGGTGGAGATCTTGCCCAGCCATCCTAAGGCCCCCAGCCCACAGCCTGACAGGACTTGGAAGTGGCGCTCTGAAATTGAGGAGACCCAGTTCTGGTTTTGCCAGATTGTCCATCAGCCAGGGACCCAGTGATCAGTTGTGGCAGGAGGGCTCAGAGCTGTCACTAATAATCTGCTAGGTTTGCAATACACTGCAGAGATCAGCAAGTGAAAATAGCAGCTCTTACATAAGATAGTGTGGGCAACACTTCACAGGGGGCTGTGTGATCCGAAGGGGCAAGTGGTACGTGACTCAGGGGGCCTAGCATCTCCTCTTGTGCAGTGCACCCAGTCCCCACGCCGGGGCCCCATAGTGGCTTTTCACAGGTGGCCTGACTGCAGCTCAGTGACCCAGAAGCAGTGTGTGTGATTGGCTCAACCGCAGGCCTGCTCTGTGTGCCTGAAGACGTGTGCACGCTGTGGTGGGGACAGCTCTCACCTTCCACTGCAGAGGAGAGAGCTCACTGGTGCACGGGGCGGGGGGGGGGGGGGGGGGGGGGGCAAGCATTTTAGAAAGTTCGTTCTTTCACTAGCCACGTAATGGGTGGTTGGCACAGTTCCAATTGGTGCCACCGCTGTAAGCAAGAAGACGCCCCTGTTAGAAAACACACAAGCAGTCAGTGAATAGGAAGGAAAACAACAGGTCCTCATAGCATAGGGACAAACAAAAGAGAGGGGCATTCTAGAGAAGGAGGCTGCGGAGTGTTTCTGTTAAGGGCTGGATCGTCAGTGTTGGGTTTCCAAGCCTTCTGGTATCTGTTACCTCTACTCCACTCTGCCGTTGCAGCATGGAAGCCACCGCGGACAATGGAATGCAAATGGGTGGCTGTGTGCCAATAAAACTTTATTTATAACAACTGACTGTGGGCCAAATTTGCACCCGGCACCTGTTCATCAACCTCTATTGCGGGTAGGGGCAAAGCTGCCTGAGCTGGAGTTATCAGGGAGACCCTTTCAGAAAGAGAGGGAGCTGAGATTGGTCGCATAGAGGAGTTATCCATGAGATGGTTTGTTTCAGGCAGGATGGTGGCTCTTTGCTGTTGCTTCAGCAGTGAAGTTGTGTGCTGAGAAATAGGCAGGCTCAGGCTAGATTTGAGAGAGAAAAAGAGTAAGGCTTGCTCATGGGTTGAGGGTTGGAGGTATAACAGAGAAGAGGTTCAAGAATGTGTCTTAGATTTGGGGTGTGAATGATCAGGCCAATGGAGGTTCCACTGGTGGGGAAGGGGAGAAGCTGAGAAGAGCAAGTCTGGGGGGACTGGGTTCAATGCTGGGCATGTTGAGATTAAGAAATGTACTTGGGACCAGCAGATGGTGTAATAGTTACATTGCTGAACTCCCACGTAATTGATCGCAGTTCAAGTCCTGGATCCGGTGGCTTAAAACTCGAGCCAGGCATGTATGCAGGCAAATCCTGAGAGGAGACTGGAGGAAAAGGAATTGCATCCTGGCCATTCTCCCAGGGGGTGATTTCTTGCTTTCTGTCTCTCTGTCTGTCTCTGACTCTCGGCGAGCACACGCATCTTAGAGCAAAAATCTCTCTTAAAACAAAAAAGGAGCGAGAGAGATTTATTTGATGAACAGGGAAGCAAGTGGATGTCCACACTTGAAGTTCCATGGAGAGACCAGGATTGGAGGCTTAGATTGGAGAGTGTTGCATTCAGGTGGTCTTCAAGGCTGTGGGTCTGGTGGGTCAAGGGGGAGTGTGTGTGGTCAGGGCAGAGGGCAGCCTGGGATGCGCTCTGAAGCCACCATTATTTAGTGCTTATGCACCAACAGCAGTGTTGAGTGGGCCTCATGTCTCTGGGCAAGACAGTGTAGTACAAACTCTGGGGCCCCTTCTTACTGTAGGGTCGTCGGAAAAGTCATGATGCATTTTTGCATAGAAAAATATGTCATGACTTTTCTGATGACCTAATAATGGAGTCTTAGTTTCCCTCCTGTGAAGTGAGGGTTCCACCTGCTAGGTTGACGTGAAGAATAAATGAGATAGGGACCAGCAGTTAGTGTAATGGCTGTGTCGCTGGACTCCCATGTAGTTGACCGCAGTTCGAGTCCCGGAGCCAGTGGCTTAAACTCACGCCAGGTGCATGTGCATGCGTGCCCAAGATCCCGAGAAGAGAATGGAGGAGAAGGGATTGCGGCATGGCCATCCCCCCAGGGGAGATTTCTTGCTTTCTGTCTCTCTGTCTCTCTCTGGGCTTTCTGGTGAGCGCACACGCCCTATAGCATAAAACCTCTCCAAAAAAAAAAAAAAAGAATAAATGAGATAAAGTTATGCTTAGCATGGAGGATGCACTCAGCTCATGGTCCCAGGGATATTGGTGGTGGTTCCTGAGCTCACTGGGTGAGTGAGTGGGTTGCAGGATCAGTGTGGGGGAGTTAGCAAGGGGCTGGAGTTGCAGGTACCCAGTCTCCCTCAGGCACTGCTCCAGCACACATGCCTGCATCCTTTTAGCTGAGGGGCAGGCCAAAGTGCCAGTAGTTCCCTAGGAGCAGCCTATGGGAGTTGGGTCCTTGGCCCTTGGTGGACACCATTAAGGCACATTCTGCCCTATCTGCCAAGGCTCCCCAGAGACTCGAGCCTCTGCTGCCCATAGAGTTGCTTGCTGAGTAACAACACTCTGGTCACTGCCTTCCCATCCCTGTCTGGCTCCCACATTCCCCTTGCTGGACAATGCCCCTTCACCTCCCCAAAGTTCCTTGTACTCCTTGTCTAAGGGCCAGCTTCTGGAACAGTGAGTTTCTGTGGCTGGGTGGTGAGATGGGCTTGCTGGGGCACAGAGGAGTAATGAGCAGATGGTCCGTTGCAGTTGGTTAGTGAGTTGGGGTGGGCGGTATGGTTGTGATTCCTGGCCACGCCTACAGGCTGGTGCCTCATCCTCTGCCTCTCCTGCAGACCTGACCTGCTGCTGGAGAAGATGGTGGACCACTTGGCGAACACAGAGATCAATAGCCAGCGGATCGCAGCAGTGGAGAGCTGCTTCGGGGCATCAGGGCAGCCGCTGGCCCTGCCAGGCCGGGTGCTGCTGGGCGAGGGTGTGCTGACCAAAGAGTGCCGGAAGAAGGCCAAGCCACGCATCTTCTTCCTCTTCAACGACATCCTGGTGTATGGCAGCATCGTGCTCAACAAGCGCAAGTACCGCAGCCAGCACATCATTCCGCTGGAGGAGGTCACGCTGGAGCTGCTGCCCGAGACCCTGCAGGCCAAGAACCGCTGGATGATCAAGACGGCCAAGAAGTCCTTCGTGGTGTCGGCTGCGTCCACCACGGAACGGCAGGAGTGGATCAGCCACATTGAGGAGTGTGTGCGGCGGCAACTGCTGGCCACGGGCCGCCCGCCCATCACGGAGCACGCGGAGCCCTGGATCCCCGACAAGGCCACAGACATCTGCATGCGCTGCACACACACCCGCTTCTCGGCCCTCACCCGGCGCCATCACTGCCGCAAGTGTGGCTTCGTGGTCTGCGCTGAGTGTTCCCGCGAGCGCTTCCTGCTGCCGCGCCTCTCGCCCAAGCCCTTGCGTGTCTGCAGCCTCTGCTACCGAGAACTGGCTGCCCAGAAGCGGAAGGAGGAGGCGGAAGAGCAAGGCAGGGGGTCCCCTGGACAGCTGCCCCACCTGACCGGGGCAGTCTGTGGAGCATCCAGCGGAGATGATGATGACTCAGACGAGGACAAGGAGGGCTGTGGGGATGGTGACTGGCCCAGCCATGTGGAGTTCTATGCCTCGGGCGTCTCCTGGTCTGCCTTCCATAGATGACCCTAGTCCTGCAGAGCTTCTGTGTCCAAACCAGCTCCACTGCCCAGGCTCCCCAGAGGGAGAGCAGAGTCTGAAGGTGCCTGGTACCCCTGGGGCCCCACCCCACAGTGTGGGCACGGTGGTGGAGAGTGGGCTCTCCCTCTGGGTTCCCGTGCCTTCTTTGCTGGAAACGTAGTTCCACTTCAGGTAATGGTGTTTCCATTCAGCAAGCTCCTAAACACTTAGGGCTCTTGGGAACAAATGCCATTTCCCAGTCCTACAGGCTGCAGCTGCAGCTCCTGACAACCACTTGAATGACATGACCCCATGTGCCTTAAGAACATAGAAGGAGACAGGATGGAGGTGAGGATGCACTCCTCTCTGAGGCCTTAAGCCACAGAACCCACCCCATCAGGAATAAGCATACCTGTGAGTCCTGGGAGGCCTCCAGGAAACAAGGCCTGCTCACCCAACACCTGGTGCCACTGCCTGGCCACTGGGCCTTGCCAGTCCAGGCATACGGGCTCACTTAAGCCAGGAAAAAGACACCCACCACACCCCGGGGCCTGCAGCCCAGGGCAGCCTGATGAGGTCTCTGCCCTGTCTCTCCTCTCTCCAGGTATCCGGGTGTCTGCCCCTTTTGTCCTGTCCTCATCTCTCTCTGTGGCCAGGAAAAGCACATTTTTTGTTAGAACTCTTAGATGCAGGGACAGAAAGCCTACCCAGACTGACTTCATAATAAAGGTTGATTGACTTGCGTGGTTGCAAAGTCCGGGCGTGTTCCTACTTCAGACAGCTCGATCGGGGGTTTAAACCCATGCTGAGCGGGAATAGTCAGCCGTGGCCCACCACACTGGGCATGTCTGGGAATGGTGTAAGCCCAGTGGAGACAGATGTTCATGCCACTCCTTGGCTGGTCTCCTTGAGGACTCAGCTGCATCGGGTTGCTGGGACCTTGACCTGGCGCCTGTAGCCCTGTTTACTTTGGTGTCAGTGATCCAAACAGACAGGATGGAGGAAACAAGGAGGCAGCTGTCTGGCTCTGCCTGGGTCTTCCAGGTTGAGAGTTGTCTTCTACGTGGCTCCTCCAGGCCCCTGGAAACAGTGCCCTTGGGTGAGGAGACAACCCAGGTGCCGTGACTGGCCTTGCTGGGAGCCAGTGTCACGGGCCTGTAGCTGGAACACCAGCCTCTTGAGGCCTGGCCCACATGCTGGCTGTAGAGCTGAGGGTCCCTAAAGACACTCTGTTGTGGGTGCTTCTGAACTGGTCTTCCCCACTGTGACGTAGAGTGAATTCTGTCAGCCAGGAGTGGTGACTGCAGGGCTGGGAAAGCCACCCCCTCTCTAGTCCTCAAGGTGCAGTGTCTGAATCCCCACCCTCAGGTGTTCACATGCATCCAGACCCCAGAGGAGAGTCAGGTTGGGGTACGTTCCCATTCAGCAGGGTCCCCTGCTGTTAACAGTAGTGAGCCCTGCAAGAGGGCAGGAGGGTAAAGTGTGAAGGACCTGCCGGTGGCTTCCCTGCATGGGTGAGTATCTGCATGGGGGTGGGCCAGAGGAACGTCCAAGAATGACCTGGTTGTTTACAGTCCCTTTCTCTCTGCTGGCCTCTCGGAACCACACAAACTGGTTCAGACTGGTTTGTCTGGGCAGAGGGCATAGAGTGGGCCAGGTCACGGGGTGAAGAGCAGCTTCCTGAAGACAGATCTGATGTCCTGAGAAAGCCAGGGCAGGCTGAGTGCCAAGCCTTTCTTCAGGGCTCGGGGCCAGGGCCAGGTAGGTACTGGCTCGGCTCTCAGCCCAGGACCGAGGCCTGCTCCCTTCTCCCATGGAGCTGTGCCCAAGTGTCAGGGCCTGTGAGGACCTGAGGGCTCAGGGAGCCAAGCAACCTTTGGACGGCCTTCCTTCATGCAGACTCACTCACTGACACTGGCTCTGTGCCGTACAGGCGCAAGGGACCTGGTTGTGCGGGACAGGGATGGTGCCTTGGGGCGGGCAGAACAGGCGGCGGGTGCTGTGAAGGGGGACAGGGTGGAAGGGCAGCACTCACAGAGGTGAGCACGCTCCGAATGGTGAGACTGAGCAATGTCACTCAGGGAGATGGCGTTCCAGGCAGAGGGAACAGCAAATGCAAGGGCTCTGAGGAAGAAAGGAACGGCCTGGCCAGAGCAGAAGCCAGGGAGGAGGTGGGGCCAGCTCAGGTGGACTGGAAACAAGCCAAAGCCACTGGAGGCTTCAGCAGGCAGCAGGTCTGCTCTCGGTGTTAAGAGCTTGCCTTGACTGCTGTGTGCAGATGGCTGGGAGGGGAGGGTACAGTTGGGTAGGCATGGGGACTATGTAGCCATCCACTTGCCCTGAGGTCCCCGGGGAGTATCTAGGCTCCAGTAAGGCCATGTCTGCAGCCGTTGGTGCCTCCAGGGGTGGACTGGAAGCCTTAGCTGTCCTCCATCTCCTGCCCTGCCAAGGTGTTAAGCAGGCCCCTGAGGTTCGGGTTTTGACAGCAGAAGGTGCATGAGGAAGCAAGTCAAATGACCTCCATCAGCCCTGGGCCAGCATGTGAGGTGTGTGACAGTCAGTGCCCCCGGCCACTGGAGGATAGAGGTGGCACATGGGGTAGAATTAGGACCTCACGGAACGGAACCTGCAGATCTGACATGTGAGCCCGGACGGGAAGGCACTGCTCGGGAGACCCTGTCTCTGACTCCTAGCAGACTGGTCCCTCCAGAGACACCCTCATCAGCCAGGCTGGGGTTAAGGGTCAGTCCAGGCTGTGCCCTGTTCATGCTGTTCTCGGAAAGGGGCTTGTCTCTGGGGACACTAGACCACCCCATGGGCAGGCTGCATGGATACCGTGGCTATCTAACCTTCCTGGCTGGCGGGTGTCACTGTTGGTCCCATTCTTAGGGGGGGAAGTTCATCCATGGAGCTGAGAATTGTCCTTACCCAGGCCACACAGCTGCCTCCTGCTCCTGGCCACAACTCTGCCCGCAATGCCTGCAGAGGTCGGGAGTTCTCGGTCTGGACTTCAGTGCCCCTACTTTTTGCAGATGTTCACTGTTCCCAGAATCGAGCTTGAGGTCTGGCAGGAGCGCTGGCTCTACCGGGCCTGGGTCCAGGCCCTCACACTCCTTTCTGGGGCTTTGCTTGCAAGGCCTGGCGAGGACACAGGAACCAACTGTCCTGCCAGCCATGGCTCCCATCCCCCACCTCGAATCTGTCCGCTCAGCTGTGTGTGGACGCCATGTTCCTGCCAGGAGCTGGCTCTTCTTAGGCTGCACTGGGTCCCTGGGTGGAGCCTGCCTTACCCCTCCTCCTGGGTGCTGCAGAGAAGCGGGGCGGGTCTGAGGAGCACTGGAGCCCAACACCTGCCCCCGCCCCATCCCTAGCATTACCTAAAGGGCCCTTGCAGAAATCCCCAGATGGAAGCAACGCCAGGAAAAAGAAGTCACAGCCAGGACCACAGGGCCTTTGGAGACTGATGACAGGCAGGTCTCCCTGTCCAGTTCAAGGAGGATGTGGCATGCTCGCAGGACTCATGCTAAGGGAGGCCATTACAAGGGGCTCGATCCAGTGGCCCCCACCTGCGAGTTTTGGCTGGTGGAATGTTCAGATGCCAACTTTTCTTAAAGAAGGGCCCACCTGCATAGGCACTGGTGTTTGCCAGGAAGCCTGGCTGGGGGCTCCCAGGGCCACAGGAGTCTTGTCCCTCCTTAGTAGTACTGGTGGGGTGCATCACTGACTGCCACTTACGGCCTGCAGGGAAGCAGAGCCAGGTCATAAGAGCCACCAAGGCTAAGGGTGTGGCCAGAGCCCTGAGAGGGATAGACTGAGTCAGAGAAGGAACTCCCAGAACAGCCTACAGGGCTTCCTAGAGGAGGCAGTCTGGTTGAGCCTCAGAGAATGGTAGGACTATATCAGAGGACTGCAGTCTTGTGAGAAGGGAGACTCTGAGTCTTTTTGTTAACTGTCCCTTCCTGTCTTTGGTACTAAACATTTGTTTACTAGAATCAAGTAGGAAGTAGGGCTGGGGGAACTGGGGCAAGGGGGATGATAATGAAACAGATTGAGCTCACCCCTGGGGCCTCCTGGGAAAGAGCTGGATGGGAGCCAGTGTTCTGGCCTCTTTCCACAGGAACAGGCCAGCAGGAGGCTTGGTCAGGGGTCCAGCCCCCACTCCTTGACACTGCCCATGGGTTGCCCTCTTGGGTAGGGGTGGGATGTTCCCACCCATCACCACTACCCAGGAAGAGTTTTCTGGAGAGAAGGCATCTAACTTGTGCCTAAGCTGCAGCCCAGGGTGTCACCCAGGTTGCTATCAGAGGCTTTTTACCCAGCCCCAGCCTGTTCTTTGAAAACAGCCAGCAGGGGACCAGCAGATGGAATAATGGTTACATCACTGGACTCCCACGCAGTTGACCGGGGTTGGAATCCTAGACCCTGTGGCTTAAAAACTCGTGCTAGGCACGTGTGCACACGTGCCTAAAATCCTGAGAGGAAACTGGAGGAGAAGGAATTACGGCATGGACATCTTCCCCTGGGGGGCGATTTCTCTCTTTCTGACCCTGTCTTTCTGGTGAGCATAAACACCCTATAGCAAAAATCTCTCTTAAAAAAAAAAAAGAAAGAAAGAAAGAAAAGAAGGGACCAGCAGACGGAGTAATAGTTACGTTGCTGGACTCCCATGTAGTTGACAGTGGTTTGAGTTCCAGACCCGGTGGCTTAAAACTCACGCCAGGTGTGTGCGCATGCATGCCAACTATCGCAGGAGGAGAACAGAGAAGGGATTGTGGCATGGCCATCTCCTGCGGGGTGTGTGGGGGGGTGATTTCTTGCTTTCTGACTCTGCCTCTCTGTGTGTCTCCGGTGAGCACACTCACCCTATATCAAAAAACAAAACCAAAAAAACAAACAAACAAACAAACCTCTTTCTAAAACAAACAAACAAACAAACAAAAAAGCAAAGAACATAGCCAGTAAGAGACTGCAAGGGAAGTCAGGGCTCGGCCTCTGGGACAGAGGCCGACAGGACCATGCAGGGTGGGAGTGATTCAAAGGCTGACCCAGTTCTCAGCCAGGATCTGGGTCTCACACACACAAACCAGCCACTTCCTCTGGGCCTGCCTCTGAACTAGGCCTGCAGGAAGTGACCCTCTGGGGGCTGTGGGCAGGGGAGAGCTGGCTCCGGTGTGGGACTTTCACACCTCACGCCAGCAGGCAGTGAGCGCTCCCCAGCCTCCCCCAGCTCTGGCTGTCTCCTGCCTCTCTACATCCAGGCTCCATCTGTGAGGTGCCCACACTTTCCATATATGTGCTCCATCTCAGCCCTGAGCAGACACAGCATAACCTGTGCCCGAGCAGAAGCACGCCCAGGGCAAAGCATGGGGCAGGGGCAAGGGCTCTGGCTAAGCCCCACCGATCCAGGCTGGGCTCCTCTGGGCTGCTGGCTGACTCTGTGCCCTCCATTCCTCTGCCCTGCCCATGAGCTTTGACTTTCCCTGTCAAACCCAGCAAAGAAGCACCTCCACTCTGTAGCCTTCCTGGATTGCGCCAGGATGGCGTGCCTCACCTGTCTGTGTTCCCAGAGTGCCTGCAGCCTCGCTCTGGCTTTCCCACCCTTGCTTCTGTGAAGAGCCTCGGTTGGCTTGTACCCACCAGACCTGGCCTGGACTCCGAGTCCTCCAGGGCAGGCAGGGCTGCTTCCTGTTCATCTGCTGTCTCCAATGGCCCTGCACCACTGGGCATTCCACAGATGCTTCTATTTGGAGGTGTCATTGTGACATCCTCTGGGGACTCTGGGAAGACGTCTCAGGGACCTCAAAGCCCATGTGCCCAAAACTGACACCGCCATCTTCTCCCGGCCTGCTTGTCCTGCCTCCATTGACACCTGCACCTGGGCACTAGGAGGTCTCCTGACCCTCCTTTGTGCCTTCCACTGCTCCCCCCTCCCCTGCCCCCTACCCATGCCCTTTCAGGGGACCCAGACCTAGAACAGAGGGAGACTGTGGCGCGTTCAGGCTCCTGAAGGAGCCGCCTTAAGGCCATGGGGAGCGGTTCAAGCAAGGCCACAGAGGAGGCTGCCAGGTGGAGCCCTCCCAGTGGAGCGGAGCCCTGGGTACGCGTGTGCCCTCATACACACACATGCACACAGACGCTTTTCAGCCCCGCCCTCCAGGAAGGCCCTGCTCTCAAGCCTGCTTCCCCCTTCCCTTGCCCAGCCTCCCCATCTCCACGGTGCAGACTGGCCTTCGGGTCCTCCAGGAGGGAGGACTGGTAGCAAATGCAGACTACACCCAGGACAGGAGCATGGAAACCTGACAAGGTTTCTTCACCCTCCTCCCGCAGAGAGCAGAGAGGCACCCAGGGCACTGGGCTCTGGCCCCCAGCCCCAAGCCCATCTCCAGAGTCTCAAGTCCTCCTGGCTCCCTCAGCAACACAGAGCCCAGCTGCCTGGAATGTTCCAGCACTCAGAACAGAAAGGCAGGCAGGCAGGGAGGGAAAGAACGGGGCGTGTACAGATGGAGCCAAATGTTTCTGGGCAAAAACAAGGGGAAATTTTAGGCCTTGGAGCATCAGCATGGGGGTCCTGCCAGAAGCTCTGACCCCAAAGAACAGGCTTCCTGGAGAAGAGTTCTGGCCCACTGCGACTCCCAAGCTGGGAGGGGGTGGCCTGGGCCCAGTTCTCGGTGCTCTGCAGGACCCCTGAGGGGCCCATTCTTCCTCAGCACAACCGGGCTGAACACTCCTCTAGCTGCCCACAGCAACCAGGGCTCCAGGGTTCTGGAACACACACCTATGTTCACAAGCACGCGTGCACGTGCACACATGGAAATGTCCAGCTTGCAAGTTACCAGCATCCTTAAAATACCAGAATGCCTTCCTTCAGCTCCCAAACATTAACAGGCCTCCTGGGGGTCCCCACCCTTCACCCAGGAAACAGAGATCTTCAAAACTTTCCAGCCCTAGGCCAAGACACCCACCTGCTGGCATCACCATTGCTGAGAATTTCTTCTCTTTCTTTCTTTCTTTCTTTCTTCCTTTCTTTCTTTCTTTCTTTCTTTCTTTCTTCCTTCTTTCCTTCTTTCTTTTTGGAGTGGTTTTTGCCATAGGGCCCGTGTGCTCGCCAGAAAGACTGAGACAGAGAGATAGAAAGTGAAAAATCAACCCTACCCCCGCCCTAGGGAGGATGGCCACACCACAATCCCTTCTCCTCTATTCTCTTATTGGGATCTTGGGCACGCACACACATGTGCCCAGCGTGAGTTTAAGCTGCCGGGTCTGGGACTCAAACCATGATCAACTACATGGGAGTCCAGCAAATAGCCATTATGCCAACTGCTGGTCCTGACCATTGCTGAGAATTTCTTTGTCCAGGGCTGGAGCAGGAGTCGGCAGAGAAAGCAAGAACTCAGCTAAAGCAGAACCCCTGGTAAGAGGGAGGTGGCGCTCCGGGAGCTACAGTGAAGACAGGTTGTACAGGCAGCCCAGTCCTGGGTGGGGACTCTGGACAAGACCTTTTGGGGGGCTGGGAGTACAAGTCATATACTCCAGGGCAGGCCTGGCTCCCCAGGCTCCCTCTATTTGGCACTCATGCATCTGCACGCCGTGAAGCACCCCTGTGCTCACAGCTCTGCTGCTGCTGGTGGGGAGCTCACCCTAAGATCTGTCCCTCCTTTGGGGCTCACTTCCCTGGGGACCCATTCTTCCTCACCCTCAGCCTCATGGCTTGGTGCAGCTGACCCTGCCCACAGCCTGGACCTAAAGCTAACACAGACATGGTTGTGGACAACCAGCACATCCCAGCTCCTGACCCCAGCCTTCGAGGCCTGACAGCGTCCTCTCCCATCTATGCGGAGGGTCCAGCTCTCAGGAGATTCTAGGAAAAGGAATCAGGTGAAGGTTTAGGGGTCCAGATTCACCCCCAGAATGAGGCTGGTAACAAGCAGGCACAGTCTGGGGTTCACTGCAGGCATTTCTATTCAATTAGGAAGAAATCCACCCAACAATGAACAGCTCCAAGATAGGAAAACAGAAGGCTGAAAAACACAATGGACACAGTGATTATGCCATTTATTCAGGCCTAAAACAATGCCACCTCTCACTCAGCACAGCTCACAAGCCATTATCACATGATTTCGATGCCTGGGAAGGAACATAATTCTGATGCAAACCTGATTTGGGGAAACAAAGCCATCACAGCCCTGCTCAACTTAGGGAGAACAATGATACAGACAGACAGACGGAGGGTCTTCAAGGGTTTACTTTGTTAGAGCCCCAGCATCCTCCCTGTTAGGTCCGAGATATTTCTGTGTATTGATCTTTTCTCCAAAAGTCAAGGAGTAAGCGGTTAGGAAAGTCAATAACTCTTCAAAGAAGTACTAGAAGGAAATTAGCCTGGGGTAGGACGCATAGTTCAGCTGGAGAGGACAGCCAGCCAGTCCTCCAGATCATTCCTCCCTCAAACTTTTTTCTTTTCTTTCTTTTTCTTTTTTGTTTATTTGTGCAGTTCACAGGAGACAGAGAATGAGAGAGAGAGAGTGAGAAAACACCCTCTGCAGTGGATGGTCATACTGCAATCCATTCTCCTTTCGGGATTTTGGGCATGCACACACATACATACCTGGTGTGTTTTTCAAGCTGCCAGGCCTGGGACCTGAACCATGCACTCAGCCACATGGGATCCAGTTGCCTTAACCACCATGTCACTGGCTGGCCCCTGACTTCTGCTTTTCTATTAAGGTTTAACTAGATCTAGCAAAATGCACAACTCTTTTTTTCTTTTTTAAGAGGTTTTTGCTGTAGGGAGCGTGCGCTCGCCAGACAGAGAGAGAGACAGAGAGACAGAAAGCGAGAAATCATCCCCCAGGGTGGATGGCCACACTGCAATCCCTTCTCCTCCGTTTTCCTCTCGGGATCTTGGGCACGCACGCACATGCCCCCGGCGTGAGTTTTAAGCCACCAGGTCCGGGATGCGAACCGTGGTCGACCACGTGGGAATCCAGCAACATAGCCATTACGCTAACTGCTGGTCCCAAAATGCACAACTCTTAAGTGTGCAGCTCCATGAGGTTTTACAAATGCATGCACACCTAACAACCTAGTTCTTCAGCACCCCTTGAAGGCTCCCCCAGTCCTCCAAGCAGTAGGTACCTCAAAGGGCTAGCTGGACTCTGATTCCTAACACTCTAAACTTCATCCCTTTTAAAAAACTTCATGTAAATATATAGAATCCCACCGTATTCATCTCTTTGTTCTAACTTACTTTGTTCTACATTATGTCTGTGAGATACCTCCATTTTCGCGGACATCTGTAATCTGTTCTTTTTTCATTGTGGTAGAGTTGTTTTAGTAACCTCCACCCCACAACTTCTTATCCATTCCACCATTAGTGGAGGTTTGGATTGTTTCTAGTTCTTGGTTATTATCATGAATAAAGCTGCCGAAAACATTCCTGTAGGCGTCTTTCGGGAGACACAAACATTCATTTCTGTTCCATGCTATGTGGGAGAAAAAATTTGTTTTCCCGGGACCAGCAGGTGGCATGGTGGTTAAGGCATTGGAAACTCCCACATGGCTGACCGTGGTTCAAGTCCTGGACCTGGAGGCTTGCTTTCTCGCGTCTTCTCTCTCTCTTCCTCTCTCTGTCTCTGTCTCTGTCCCTCTCTGGTCAAATTAAAATAAAAGAATGAATCAATACAATTAAATAATTCTTTAAAAAAAAACTTGTTTCCCCCCCTACGCCGCTCACCAAACATGTCACGTGTATGATCCCAAAATGTGTGGTGATTTCTGCTCCCCAGCAAGCAAGCATTCAGTTCTGGAGCAGACTGCAGCTGGGCATCCTCAGTTCTGACACTCCACACCTGGAGAGAGCATCGACCCCACAGGACCGCTCCCACGTCAGACAGCTAGGCTTTGGGAACTTCAGAATGGCTTTCTCATTGGCTTTCTAAAAAGATGACCTAAAGAGTCTTGATATAGATTCTCTCATCTGGGAAAAGAAAAAGAACAGAAAGAACTATATTTGCAGGTAATCCGTGCTGAGTATCGTATTGGGTCGTCAGAAAAGTCCTGACGTATTTTCCTGTGTAAGATGTATCATGGCTTTTCTGACGATCTAATACCAAAGCAGGGAGGGAGGAGAGTGAGAGTGGGGTGGCTACACTTTCAGATCGCGTGGCCCGGCTAGGCACCACGGAGATGGTGAAACTGAGTCGAGACCTGAAGGAAATGAGGCAGAGAGCTCTGCAGATGTTTGGGAGAACATTGAAGGCAGAGGAAGCACAAGGCTGAATGCCCTGGGGCTGGAATGTTCCTGGCCTGGTCAAGGAGGCTTTTGGCTGAAGCAGAATGAGCAAGGGGAGAGTGGCAGAGACAAAGGCAGAGAGGCGAAGGGGGCGAGGAGGTGGCGTAGGGCCCTGGAGACGCTGCAAGGACTCCAGCCTTTCCTGGGAGTGAGACAGGAGCCGGGGAAAGGCTCTCCTCGGAGGCGCACGCTAGGACTCGCCTTTGAGAAGCATCACTGGTTGCTGTGAGGGTCAGTGAAGGGGGCTGATGGCAACAGGGAGACCACCGAGGGGGAAGAGATGATGACGGCAAGGGCTGGTGTGGGCACCGAGAAGGGGTGACATTATGGACGAGGTTGAAGAAGCAGCAACGTTTGCCAATGGATTGGATGGGGGCATGAGAGAAAAAGACGTGAAAGCTGGCCCAGCCCTGTGGTATAGTGGTTAAGGGAACTCGATCCCACATGGTCGACTGCAGTTTGAATCTTGGCCCTGGTGGCTTGAAAAACACACCAGGCACATGTGTGTGCATACCCCAAATCCTGACAGGATTGAGACACTGAGGGGGAGGGATTACAACATGATTGCACCTCACTGGGGAGTTCTCTCTCTCTCTCTTGTTCCCTCTCTCTCTTTTTCTCTGTCTCTCTCATCAAAGAAAGAAGAAAGAAGCCAAAGCAACCAGAAGCTTTCAGTTCCTGGTTCTGAGCTAGAGAAGGCGAAGGAGATTTTTTTGTCATTGTTTATTGCGGTGGTTTTTGAGGAGGGAAAGTGATGGGTATCAGGAACTCCATTTTTCTTTTTTCTTTTAGTTTGTTTATTTCTTCCAGGAGAGAGAGAGCCACCCCAACAAGGTGTGCATGCTGTGATCTACCCTCAGCCAGCAGACCATGGGCATACGTACTCAACATGGACAGGGAGGACTCAGGGTGCAAACCCAGGACCTTCCCGCATGGGTCCAGCATTGCAAAGCCTTGTGTAACACTGTGCCACCATCTGGACCCAGCGACTCCATTTTTTAAAAGGAAGTTAGAGACTCCTCTTAAGCATGGAGCATGAGGGGGGGTCAGAGGAAAGTCTGGGCTGACAAACACAGTTGTGAATCGTGAGGGACTGAGCAAGCCACAGCTGGAGGACAGCCCCTAGGGTGGACATAGGTGGGGAGGAGAGAGAGCCAACACACACTCTTTGGGACCATCCAGGCTTTGCGGGTCAGGGCTGGGAGGCAGAAGCAGCAGCGGAGATAGAGAAGGAGCAGCCAGCGCAGCAGGAGGCAGACCAGGAGAACGTGGGGTGGGGAGGCCCCGTGAGGAGGGAGTGATCACCTGCACCAAATGCTGCCGAGGGTCAGGTCAGAGGAGGTCTGAGAACTGAAGGCTGGGTCAGCGGGGACCTTGATAAGAGATCTTGGGGAGACGCGGACAGATGATTGCTGGAAAGGACAAAGAGAACAAAGGAGACCAGTTTGCCACAGTGAACCTCGAAGATTCACCTGCACAGCGAGAGTGAGAAATGGAGCAGTGGTGAAAGGGGAAGGCAGGGCCAAAGAGAGGTTGGGTTTTTTTGTTTGTTTGTTTGTTTGTTTGTTTTTAATAGCCTTATTGAATGGACCAGCAGGTGGCGTGGTGGTTAAGGTGCTAGACACTCCCACATGGCCAACCACAGTTCGACTCCCAGACCTGGTGGCTTGTTTTCTCACTTTCTCTCTCCTCTCTCTCTCTCTCTCTCTCTCTCTCTGTCTCTCTCTCTGGTCAAATTAAAATAAACGAATGAATAAATAAAATAAAATAAATAATTACTATAAAAAATAACCTTGTTGAGATATAATCCATATCCCACAAATTCTACCCCTTCTTGAAAGTGCACAGTCCAGCAGGCTTTAGTATGGTCACACGATTGCACAATCACCACACAATCTAATTTCAGAACATTTTCACCAGACCAAGAGAAACCCCACACCCGTGAGCAGCCATGCCCCCTCCCCCTCCTCCCAGCCCCCGGCATCCCTGCATCTACTGTGGGTCTCTGGGTTTGTTCCTTCTGGATGTTTCATATAAATGGAATGACACGATACATGGTCTTTTATGCCTGGGCTACTTTCACTCAGTACAATGTCTTCAATGTCCTTGTAGCAGGTATCAGGACTTAATTCCTTTTATGGCTAAATCATATCCCATTTTCTTAGGTCATCAGAAAAGCCATGGCGTATTTTTCTATGCAAAAATGCATCATGACTCTTCCGACCCCCCCAGCGTATTATACACTACATTTTGCTTCCCTTCATCAGTTAATGGACATTTAGGTTTTTTTCCACTTTTTTGGCCACTATGTGGACAAATGTTTCCTGTTCCCGTGGGTACAGATCTAGGAGTGGCCTGCACTGTGGCTTGCATTATATTTCTGTTGAGTAGTCCTGAAGGGGGAGAAGACCCTACATCCAAACTGTCCCCAGCATGGTTGTCCCCTCCTACCTCGTCCAATGGGCACAAACCTATCAGATAACACCCCTCATGGGGCACAAGTGCCACTCATGTAGGGTTGTGCTTTGGAACTCATGTTGCAGTGGGACCCAGCCCCCGATGGAGGTCAGGGCCCAGAGTGGGCTCCTGGGGACACTGCCTTGAGTCCCAGTGGCCTCAAATAGTCCCGGAGAGTCAGGGAGTTGGGGACCCAAAGCCGGCTCTCTATGAATCTGATGAGGCTGTTCCTGTTTGGCTTAGGGATACTTAAATAACTCACGCTCTTACACACCAGACCCTCCTCAGGCATAAGACGCCCACAGGCCGAGGTTCACGCCTGCCCACCCTGCCTCTCTGGGTCAGCCTTCATCAGGCAGCCCACCAGGATCATCAGCACCATCTGCAATTCTCTGCAATTCCTTTTTCTTTTTTCCCCTCCAAGCACTTAAGTACAAATTTGCTGTGATGTAGACAATGTATACGAGGACATTTCACTGAATTTCCTTTATTCATCCTCATCTACTGCTCATTAAAGTTGGCTATGAATATGTCTTTATGTTGTCTACATATACAGTTTGAGTATTTCCCTATATTGTCCATATATATAGTTTAGTGTTTTTATTATTTAATTTTATTTATTCTTTTCTTTCTTTCTTTTTTTTTTTTTGGAGAGGTTTTCACTATAGGGCGTGTGCGCTCGCCAGAAAGACAGAGAGAGACATAGAGACAGAAAGCGAGAAATCACCCCCCAGGGGGGATGGTCACGCCGCAATCCCTTCTCCTCCATTCTCCTCTCGGGATCTTGGGCACGCACGCACACGCGCCCGGCGTGAGTTGTAAGCCACCGGGTCCGAGACGCGAACCGCGGTCGACTAGGTGGGAGTCCAGCGACATAGCCATTATACTAACTGCTGGTTCCCAATTTTATTTATTCTTATTATTACTACTTTTATATTTTCTTTCTTTTCTTTATTTTTGGAGAGATGTTTTTGCTATAGGTCGCGTGCACTCTCCAGAAAGACAGAGAGAGACAGAGAAGAAAACGAGGAATCACTCCCGAGGGAACGGCGCGCGCGCACGCGCGCGCGCGCACACACACACACACACACACACACACACACACACATGCCCCACGTGATTCTCAAGCCACTGGGTCCAGGACTCGAACTGCGGTCGGTCATGTGGGAGTCTAGCAACGTAACCGCTACACCGTCTGTTGGTCCCTCTCCCTATTTTTCAACATTGCAATCATTTCCCCTTTTTCTCTGCTATTATGAAGAGCAGTGCTATAAATATCTTTTTTCCCCACTTCAATAGCTTTATTGGAATGTTTTCCCTGATGTGAAATTGGTTGGCTGGAAAGTATTTTTGAGTCCCTGGGACTTTTTTCTTCAAATCCTCTGTTCCAGAAGACTGTGTCACTCTGTCATCTCCTGTCTCTCTGTGTGTGTGTGTGTGTGTGTGTGTGTGTACTGTTTTCACACAACCCTGCCAGTTCTGGGATTGATCATTTATATTTGTTTCTAATTAATTGGTGTATAACTATCTCTTGCTTCATTGTTAATGAGAACGAGTGAAGTCTTTCTCTTAAAATCCAGACAAATAATACGTAGCTATGTCAATAATTTAGGAAAAACGACTTCGGCTCCTTCAGTTTGCCACGATTTGGGGTGCCGGCGGCTGACCCCAGGTCGCCCACTCAGCTGGCCAAGCCCAAGCTCCGCTCCTTGGCCCACCATTGTGGTCGTGGTCCAAGAAGCTCCTTGAGTTAATAAAGCCATTTATCTCTTCCCAACAAGCCGAAAATGCATCCGACATTCCTCTTTCCCTGTGCGGTTTCGATGAATCCTGGCATTTCTTAATTGCCATATGTTGATTGTTCAGGATTGAGAGACATTCTGTTTTATATGCAGAAAGGTTGCAGGAGACACGGCTGCTCTTCTGTTCATGGCTTATTAAAACCTCGGGAAGGCCTCAGCTCCCTCCCCACCGGGAACTCATAAAGCAGCGTCCTTTTGGAGCCACAACTCTGGCCGGTGACCAGGCGAAAGCGCTGTGGGCCCCAGGCCCGGGGAAGCGGAGCGAGACCGTGCGCGCGGCGGCCGCTAGATGGCGCCAGGCAATAACGAATGGGCGAGGCCCGCCGCCTCGCAGACCCCCGCGGGTCCTGGCGGCCTCCCGCGCTGGAACGCCCCCAGCCGTGTTTACTTCCAGCCCAGACATCTCACAACACAGAAAAATAAAAAAGTTAATTCTAGCTAAAAATACACCATCTGCCTGTGAAAAATCTCGCCCGGCGCTGTCACGTCAACACCCGCAGCAGGTTAATAACCGGCCCCGGAGCAGATGGTTTCTTTTTATAATTACTGGGTCCCCCTACCAAGGCTTCCTCTGCCGCCGCCTCCGCCCTGCTGGCAGCCGGCGGCCGCGGCCGGAAGAGGCGGCGGGCGCCGCACACCTGCCAGGGCCGGCCCCGCCCGGGCCACCTGGCCGCCGCAGGTGGGGCAGCCGCAGTCCCCGCGCAGCCACCGGGCGCTGGGCTCGGAGCGCCCTGGGCATGGCTCGCCAGGTCGCCCCTCCATCTTACAGATCACAGGGAGATGGGCACGCCACGGGGCAAGCACCCCCGCTCCTGATCAAAAGAAAAAGCTATCGATCCGGGACGCCGGTGATCACTCACTCATCAATCGATAAAGATTTAGGACACTACCGTCCTGTCTTTGGGCAAGGACTCCGTGAGATGTGCATTGCCAAGCGCTGATAGCTGGGAGAGTCAATCAGTGACGGTGACTGTAGATGTTGGCCGAATTTATCAACCACCTTCAAAAATAGTGTATACTTTATTATTATTTGTTATTATTTAAAGTTTTGTCAGAGAGCGCATGCCTTCCGGGAGAGACTGGAAGAGAGAAAAAGCACCCCCATGGGGAATGGTCATATGGCCATACCTTTCCGATCCATTTTCCTCCTTCTCTCCCTCCTTTCAGAATTTTGGGTATTCTCGCACTCAGGCCCTGCATGTTTTGTTTTTCCTATTACGTGGGTTTTTTTGGGTTTTGTTTTGTTTTTGTTTTTGTTTTTTTTATTTATTTTTTTCTTTTTTTGGAGAGGTTTTTGCTATAGGGCGTGTGCGCTCGCCAGACAGACAGAGAGAGACAGAGAGATAGAAAGCAGGAAATCACCCCCCAGGAGGGATGGCCACGCCGCAATCCCTTCTCCTCCATTCTCCTCTCGGGATCTTGGGCACGCACGCACACGCGCCCGGCGTGAGTTTAAGCCACCGGGTCCGGGACTCCAACCGCGGTCGACTACGTGGGAGTCCAGCGACATAGCCATTACGCTAACTGCTGGTCCCTTGTTTTTGTTTTTTAGAATTGTTTATCAGGGCCAGTAGGTGGCGTGGTGATTAAGGGTGCTGGGCTCCCACATGGCGAACCGCGGTTCAGGTCCCGAACCTGGCGGCTTGCTGTCTCACTTTCCCTTCTCTTTCTCTTGCTCTCACAATATTCCTCTCTTAAAAAAAAAATTTTTTTTTTAAACCTTGCTACAGGGCACATAAGAGAAACAGAGAGAGAGAAAGAAGCAAGTTGCCAGGTCCAGGATTCAAACCACTGTGGTAGTCCAGTGCCTTAACCAACATGCCACCTTTGGGCCCCTCCCTATGTGTTTTTGTTTGTTTGTTTGTTTGTTTAGTTTGCAGTAGGGCACATGCACTGGCCGGAGAGACAGAGAGAGATGGAGAGACAGAAAATGAGAAAACACCTCCCAGGGGAGATGACCACACCGAAATCCCTTCTTTTCCATTCTTCTCTGGGATTTTTGGGCATGTACATCTGGCATAAGTTTTAAGCCACTGGATCTGGGACTTGAACCACTGTTGACTACATGGGAGTCCTGCCATCTGCTGGTCTCCCCTCCCTTTTTTTTTTTTTAGAGGTTTTTGCTATAGGGCGCGTGCACTCGCCAGACAGACAGAGAGAGAAAGAGAGACAGAAAGCGAGAAATCACCCCCCAGGGTGGATGGCCATGCCACCATCCCTTCTCCTCCATTCTCCTCTTGGGATCTTGGGCACGCACGCACAAGTGCCTGGCGTGAGTTTAAGCCACCGGGTCCGGGACGCAAACTGCGGTCAACTACGTGAGAGTCTAGCGACACAGCCATTACGCTAACTGCTGGTCCCTCCCTATGTGTTTTTTAAGGCCCGAGACTCAAACCAAGTAGTTGGCTGTGTGGGATCCAGCCTTCTTAACCACCAGGCTATGGGCTGACCTGGTGTATACTTTTAAATCCAGCAATTACACTTTGAGGAATCTCTCCTAAAGGCAATCAATCATAATCCAAAAATTTCAAGGGAATATGAGCACAGAAATCTTCACTGCAGCATTATAATAGTGAAAACCTACAGAAAGAAACTTCAGGCATTTGATTAGGTACAAGGGAATATTATGAAGCCATTACAAATGTTTTAAATTTTAAAGGATTTTTAAATTATGTCAAAAAGGTTCATGTTAATAGACAAAAGTGTTTAGAGAGAGATTATAAGGTAAGAACGTAACTACGTTAGAAAAATACATGCAAAGCATTAAAACAATTGCAGGAAAGATCCCAGATTTGTTAACAGCAAATTTCTGGATGGTAGACTTTGTAGGTTTTTATGACACTAGACTTTTCTAGGTTTTCAGCAATAAATATTGACAAATAAAAGCAATGAAAAGTTTTTAAGAACTATTTAAAAACAGAGTGGGGGTGGGGTGGTGGTGGTGGTGGTGGCAGGTGGAATGGTGGTTAAGGGCACCGGGCTCCCACATTGTTGACCGTGGTTCAAATCCTGGACCTGGTGGCTTGCTTTCTCACTTTCCCTCTCTTACTCTCACTCTTGCTCTGTCTCTCTCTGGTCAAATAAAAAATAATAATAAGTAAATAAATAAATAAATAAAGTTAAATAAAATAACTCTCTTTTAAAAAATGGGACCAGCAGTTGGCGTAATGGCTATGTCGCTGGACTTCCATGTAGTCGACCTTGGTTCAACTCCCAGACCCAGTAGCTTAAACTCACGCCGGGCACGTGTGCATGCGTGTGTGCCCAAGATCCCAAGAGAAGAATGGAGGAGAAGGGATTGTGATGTGGCCATCCCCCCGGGAGATAATTTCTTGCTTTCTATCTCTCTGTCTCTGTCTTTCTGGCAAGTGCATACACCTTATAGCAAAAACCTCTCCAAAAAAATCATTAATAAAAATAAATAAATAAATAAAATAAAATAAATAAAACAGCAAGAGAGCCGCAGTGGTGATTATGTCACTGGACTCCCATGTGGCCAATGGCGGTATGAGTCCCAGATCCGGTGGCTTCAAATGCTGGGCGCACGTGCATGCCTGCCATCTGCTGGTCTCCCCTCCCTGTGTGTTTTTTAAGGCTCGAGATCTCTAAGACCCCAGGAGGAGAAGGGAGTGCTGCACAGTAATCCTCCGCGGGGGATAATTTTTCCTTTTCCCTCTCACTGTCTCTCTCCAGCGAGCACACACATACCCTAAGGCAAAAGCCTCTACAAAAAAACAAAACAAAACAAAAAAAAACCAGAGCTAGTGCCTCCCAGCTGTAGCCTGGTTTAGGGAGCCAGATCCCACAAAGCTGACCTAGGGTTCCATCCAACCCTGGCACCTTGACAGTCATGCTGGGTGACCATGCCCCATTGGGAGGCGTTTTCTCCCTCTCTCTCTCTCCGGGAAGCACACACACTCTTTAGCAATTAATAAATAACAACAACAAGCTAAAGGAATGCATAAGAAATTGGAGACAGCGGCCTTTTCCGGAGTCACCAGAGGGAAGCCTTCATTACAGTTGTACCCTCTGGAACCTTTTAAGTTTCGTACTAAACAGGTATAACCTATTCAGAAATAAACAAATATACTTTTTACAAAGATTCAAAAATATCAATACTAAAGGAGAAAGCCTGAAGCAAAGAATGCCCGAAGAAAATGCCTTTAGCTCGTAGGAGATACAGAACTCGAGGTATAGACTGCCTTCTTAGGCCCAAAGCCACCAAGTGATGCCAGGACCGGCTAGTCAAGGGTGTCTTTTCACAGCCGGACATGCTCCACCACACACCAAATTTCAGGGGTTGGTCCATCTTCTCTCCTCCTGGGTCTTCTTCCCTGGGGTAGAGGCAGGCAGACTGGGGGAGAGGCTTCAGTGGACATCGGACCTCTGAGTGGGGACCACCCGTGTCCCCTGGGCTAGCACAAGGTGGGACTCAATATAATAGCACGAGTGGTGGGACCCAGTGGCCTAACGAAGGGTACTCTCTTGCAGCCCTGTTTTTTCAAGAGGATCAGCCATAAGCAATGGCAGAATTTGGCATATTGCTCGAGATGGAATCATGCCCCAGCTTTGAAACACCGAGCTACAAACGTTCTGGTTTTAGTCTCATTCTATCTGCGAATCATTGTTTTGTTTTCATTTTTTTATTGTTGCTGTTGTTGTTTGTTTAATTTGCTACAGAGCACCTGTGCTGGCCAGAGAGAGACAGAGAGAAGGAAAGTGTGAAATCACCACCTCACACCCCCCCCCCCCCCCCCCGCCCCGTGAGGGGATAGTTCCATTGCGGTCCCCTCTCCTCCATTCTCCTCTAAAGATCTGGGGCTTGGCTTGCACAACACACACCCAGCATGATTTTCAAGCCACCAGGTCCACGACTTCAACCGTGCCTAGAGCCATGTGGGATCCATCAGGCTGACTGGCTAGTCTTTTGTTTTTAAAGCTATTGTTGCAGGTTTTTGTTTGTTGTTGTTTTTTTTTATTGCCAGAAGGAACATGCACTAGACAGAGAGATACAGAGAAAGGGAGAGAGAGAAAGCACCCCCCCCCCCCAGTGGGGCATGGTTATGCTGCAATCCTTTCTCCTTATTTCTCCATCCCATCAGGATTTGAGGTACGTATGCACACATACTCAGTGAGGATTTTTTTTGGGGGGTAGGTTTTTGCTATATGGTGCATGCTCACCAGAAAGAGAGAGAGAGAGAAAGAGAAAGCGAGAAATCACCCCCCAAGAGGAATGGCCATGCCACCATCCATCCCTTCTCCATTCTCCTCTCAGGATCTTGAGCACGCACACACATGCGCCCAGCACGAGTTTAAGCCACCAGGTCAGGGACTTGAACCACAGTCGACCACATGGGAGTCCAGCGATGAAGCCATTATGCCAACTGCTGGTCCCCATACTCAGTGAAGTTTTCAAGCTACTAGGGCTGGGACTCAAAGTGCCCAGTCAACAAAGTGGGATCTGGCTCCCTAAGCCACCAAGCCATGGCTGGCCCTGCAAATCAACGTTTTTATGTTGATACTAAAAAGAGGGCAATTTTAGAGCTCACTAAGGCTATAAATACATGCAAAATTTATAATAAATATGTATTGATATTGAATCATTGGAAAAGTCACGACACATTTTTGCATAAAGAAACAAAAATACGTCATGACTTTTCCAACAAGGCAATGGTGTATTTCTTTATATTATATGTATATATAAATGGGAGGTCCTGATTTTAAATTTGTAGTTCAATGGACTTATTGGGCAGAAAGAGCAGAAATGATCACCTCGTCATGAAAGGCCACACCGTTTTCACAGCCAGCCACACCCTCCTTTCCCACCCCTGCCCTGTCTCCCATCAACTCAAGCAGCTCACAAATGATCCAAGTGGCTTCATGAGCTCCTGGAGTGTGGCCTTGTGCTAGGGCACCTGATTTGTGTTAGACAGAGCCAACTGCAGAGAGATTTCTCTAAGGGATAAAAGCCCAATCCCCTCTTAATCACCATGGGTTATAACTTATCCTGAAGTCTTCCTCAAACGCTCAGAGAGGCCGCCACAGAGCTTTGCTCTAAGCTGACCCGCAGTGCACATATCTCCCTGCACACCTCCCGGGAGGCCTGAGCTGCTACCAGGCCATGGCGGGAGGGCGCCTCATGTCCTGGTCCTGTTCCAGGCTTTGGGGACCCAAGGAGTGTTCTGTGGTTCCGGGCAGGGGTGGGGGAGTTGGGAGCCGTGTGTGCATGTTGGCAGTACAGGGCAAGCCAGCCTGGGAAGTCAGGCCTCAGACAAGCCGGGAGGAAGGGGAGCTGTCTTTTATTCTTTTTGTATTTTTTAGCTGTAGAGTGTGTGCTTGATAGAGAGAGACAAAGAGAGGGAAAGTGAGAACTCACCCCCCAGGAGGATAGCCATGCCTCAATCCCTTTACTTTCCTTTTCCATTCTCCTCTCACAATTTTGGGCATTAATGCACATGCGCTCGGTGTGATTTTCACACCATCAGGTTCAGGACTCAAACTGTAGTCAGTCATAGGGGATCCAGCTGCCTTAACCACCATGCCACCAAAGAATGAAACAGTGGCCTACTGTATTTCATTCATTTTTTAAAAATAATTATTTTATTTAACTTTATTTATTTATTTTAATTTGACTAGAGAGGGGCAGAGTGAGAGAGAGGAAAAGTGAGAAAGCAAGTCACAATGTCCAGGACTCAAACCACGGTCAGCCTACGTGGGAGTCCAGTGCCCTTAACCACCATGCAACCTGCCAGCCCCGTGTCTTTCATTCTTTAGAGCCACAAATCTGGTACTTTCCCTTTTGTTCATGTGTAAGACTTTGGATGTTAGACATACTTTACACAAAATACATGGGAAAACGGCTTTTCGGGAAACATATTTATTGTAATTTGATGACATTTACTTGAGATATAGTGTTTTATTTTGTTTATTCACTGATTTCGTACATGGGGGCGGGGCACATATCCAACAAAGTCCTCACGCCATGATCCACCCAGCCTCAGCCAGACCGGACCATGGACTACATATGTGTAAGTCCTGAATGGAGAGGGAGGTCCCGGGACATGACCTTGGGACCTTCTATCCGCAGCACATAGAGGGTTCTGCCACCGCTGCGCCTCCTGCTGGGCCCTCAAGCTGTAACTCTGAAAGAAAATAAATACAGTATTCAGGGAACTTTGAGAGTGGAAACATTTCTTAGTAGTTTACGATCCCACCACTTCAGAAAAAGCTATGTTTTTCCTGGAAAAAAAAATCATTTAAAAAGCATAACTCAAAAACTAACATGACTTTTCAGTTGGGGAAAGCAAGACCCCAGGAGGGGGAACCTTGGGGTGTGGCTACGGGGAGAAGGGGCTGATGCACTTAGGGTCTGTGGCTTCACCAACAGGCTGACTGTCCCCCTCCCTGAGGTCACACAGCAGTCACTGGGTGGGCAAGGGCACATCAGGATGTAACATGATTCCAGCTGGCTCTGAGACCCTGAGAATGCCAGGGGAGAAGAGGGTTCTCAGTCCTGCACAGGCGCTTAGGAGTACCCCGGCAGGAGGAGAATGACGTGTGGTGGGAAAGTGAGCTGGGCAAAACGTCCAGACCCCAACAGGCCATGGCCTCCCTGACGCCTGCACCCAGCAAGCCTTTGCTTTTCACCGGCTTCCAGCCGAAGGGCTGTGGGTACACATGAGTGCACACATCAGAGAAACACGACGTCTTCATGAATTTCCAGCGCGCGGTGCAGCACAGGCGCCTCTCCGGCAGGTGACCCGGCTCCAGTTTAGGTAGAACACTGAGATGTGTGGATTTCTCCGGGGACCCGATGGGCTTCCCCCGACTCTACAGTCACAGTGGAGATCAGGGAATCACCTACAGGAAACCCGCACCCATGGAGGTGTGGCTTGTTCCTCTTACCGAACCTCGGCTCCCAGCTCCTTGGTGAGGAAGCTGACCAGCATCCCCATCAGCTGCAGCTGCAGGGCTTCGCTGCCCATGACCAGCGAGGTCAGCTCTGTGGCGTCTGTCCACATCAGGGGGCTGATGATGGCAGTGACTTCGCTAAAGAGCGTCTGCTGCTGGGCACGCGGCAGCTGCATTAAGATCTGAGAAACTGGCTTGAACCCTCCGCTTCTCATCCAGGCACCTAACAGACCCCCGACGGCTCCCCCTAGAAAACAAGGAAGGGTTGGGGACCAGCAGTTAGCGTAATGACTATGTCACTGGACTCCCATGTAGTCAACGGTGGTTCGAGTCCCGGACCCTGCAGCTTAAACTCACACCTGGCGCCGAGTGCATGCGTGCCCAAAATCCCAAGAGGAGAATGGAGGAAAAGGGATTGCAGCATGGCCATCCCCCCTGTGGGGAGATTTCTCGCTTTCTGTTTGTCTGTCTCTTTCTGGTGAGTGCTTGGCCCTATAACAAAAACTTCTCCAAAAGAAAGGAAGGGTTCAATTAGTGGGGCCTTGTTCACGGATGACGCCCTGGGTTCTCTCAGGGAGCCCGATCGCTGTCATGATGAGTGGGCACATCCGCCAGGGGGGCAGAAGAGGCTCTGCTCCCCCCTGCTCCCAGGCCTCACAAAGGGCAAAGGTTTATGTGGTCTTTGGCCCATTTGGCTCAGATAACTGACACCCAACCATGCCCTTCCCTTAGCTCTGCACTTACAGATGCAAATGAAGCATTTACCTCATCTCACCTGGGCTGTGCTGGCCAAAATCCTCTCCAAGGGCTGAGGAAGGCTCCGCCCTCCCCGTAAAAATCCTCTCACCCCCAAGAGAGGGCTGGGAAGCAAATGCATTTCTGAGGACAACCAAGTGGAGGGGGGGCCGCTGATACGCTCCTTGCCCCTGGACGTGGGAAACTGCCCGTGGACTCCGTGGTGAAAGGACCCCAGGGACAGGTAAGGAGGGTCTCTCTCTTGGAGCAGTGTGTTACATACATCCCCTCCAAGCTGAATGGTGATAAGTCACAGATGGAATGTAGTGTACCATTTGTCTCTCTGCTGCTCAAAGAGGGCACAACATCATTTTTAAAATGTAAATCTATTGCCAAAGTGAAGGCACATTATCTTGGGACTTAGAGATCTTGTATCGGGGCCAGCAGATGGCATAGTGATTGTATCGCTGGACTCCACATGGTCAGTTTGAGTCCCCTACCTGATGGCTTAGAAATTATGCCAGGCTTGGGGCTGGCAGGTGGCATGGTGGTTAAAGGCGCCGCATTCCCACATGACTGACCACGGTTCAAGTCCCGAACCTGGTGACTTGCTTTCTTGCATTCCCCTTCTCTTTCTCTCTACCTTTCTCTCCCTCTCTCTGGTTGAATTAAATAATAATAATCATAATAATATCAAATTGAATTAAATAAATAAATAAATAAATAATTCTTAAGACTAAAAAAAAAAAAAAAGAAAGAAATTACACCAGGCACATGTGCATGTGTGCTCAAGATCCCAGAAGGAGAATAGAGGAGGAGGAATTGAGCATGGCTATTCCCGGCCACACCCCAAAGAAGGTAATTTCTCACTGTCTTTGTCTCTCTCTCTCTCAAGCAAGCCCGTGTGCCCTATGGCAGAAAACCTCTAAAAATAAAAAAATAAACATCTTGTATCAGTGGAAAGTTCTACCTAACCAGCCATCTGCAAGATGCTGCAGGGGTAGAGAAGGTGTTCTAGGGCAGGAGTCTTAAACTTGAGTGCCTTCAGGGGCAGGTGGGGGACTGAAAGGAGTGGGGAGGGCTGAGTGGGCCTGTGGTAACCAGGAGGTTGCTTCTCACTGCAAGGGGCAGCTGCCACATGGAATAACAAACCTGTATCTTTAAAATGTCTTACAATTTTTAGGGCAAGCCTGGTGGTTCAGGGAGCTAGATTCCACATGGCGAACTACACAGTTCAAATCCTAGCCTGGAGGCCTGAAAGACATGCCAGGTGTATGTGCATGCACGCTCGAGATCCCAACAGGAAGGAGAAAGAGGGATAAGACTGCAGCATGACTATGCCCCATTGGGGGTGCTTTCTCCCTCTTCCTCTCCCTCTCTCTGGTGATCACACGGGTCTTCTGGAAAAACTGACCCCCCCCCCACCCCCGCCAAAAAAAAAATCATTTTAAAATATCAGCAATTGGGGATTTAAAAGATGTGGACTGCTGGACTTAGTCACTGACTTCTAAGTAGAGTACAGAAAGGGAAATAGGAACTCACAGAGGAAAAACCCAGAAAACACAATCATAACCCAGTGGTCAAGGCAGATATCGACGATGATGTCACGTGGAGGTCACATGCCCACCAAAATGATGCAAAACTGGGTCCTTCACTTCTGAGGTATTTTTTCCAAAGACCTGAAGCACCAGTCCAATCATAAGAAACAAACCAAAATGGAGAGCTATTATATAAAATACCTGCCCCCTTTGTCTTAAAACTACCAAGGTCATGGCACCAGTAGTTAGCGTAATGGCTATGTTGCTGGACTCCCATGTAGTTAATCACAGCTCGAGTCCCGGACCCGGTGGCTTAAACTCACGCCAGGTGTGTGTGCGAGTGTGCCCAAGATCCAGAGAAGAGAATGGAGGAGAAGGGATTACGGCATGCCCATCCCCCTGGGGGGGGGTGATTTCTCGCTTTCTGTCTCTCTGTCTCTCTCTGTCGGGCGAGCACATGCGCCCCATAGCAAAAACCTCTAAAAAAACCAAACAAACAAAAAAACTACCAAGGTTATGAACAAGCAAAGTTTGAGAAACTGTCGCAGACCAGAGGAGGCTAAGGCAACCGGCCGATTAAATGGAACGTGGTAACTCAGACCAGATCTCGGAGAGGACAAGGCCACTAGTGCGGAAGCTGGTGAAACCCCATCGAGTCTAGAGAACAGTTCATAGTAATGTGTTAGTGCTGATGTCTCCGTTTTTTTTTTTTTTAGAATTATCTTATTTAACTTTATTTATTTTTTAAATTATTTTTAAATTTGACCAGAGAGAGGCAGAACAAGAGAAAGAGAGAGAGGGAATGTGAGAAAGCAAGCTGCAAGGCCTGGGACGCGAAACACACTTGGCCATAAGGGAGTGCAGCACCCTTAACCATCACGCCACCTGCCGGCTCCAATGTCTCATTTTGACAAATGTACCATGGTCCGTGTTACCAGAGTCACTGCAATTAGGGGAGGAATAGGGTGGAATTCTCTTTACTATCTTTGCAACTTCTCTACAAATCTACTATTATTGGAAAATGAAGGGGTTGTTTTTAGAAATCAGAAGAAGAGCGATTCACTCTCCAGCCTATGTTCACGTGAGGGCTGCAAGCCATACAGACAGGATTTCCACCAAACTGTGAGCCCGCTGAGGCCCCAAATCCAGCATGGTGCAGGCCCT
The DNA here is from genome assembly GCA_026018925.1 of Tupaia tana. Classification (NCBI taxonomy): domain Eukaryota; kingdom Metazoa; phylum Chordata; class Mammalia; order Scandentia; family Tupaiidae; genus Tupaia; species Tupaia tana. The sequence goes on from JAKSZU010000018.1 coordinate 42,528,242, forward strand.
TGGTAAATACCCACAGCGCCTTGCATGGCAGAGAACTCCTGCTGTCGTGAGAACACCCAGCTGAACTGTGCTGTGGGGTCTGAGGTCACTTCGAGGGAGGCCTTATCGAGCCCCTTCCCCAGTCAGGTCTGAATGGTGGCCAGGTCTCTGACTCCGTACTGGCCTGTGGGCCACAGCCCTAGGACAGGCAGGTCTTTCAAGGTCTGGGACTAGGCTTCTTCCTGCCACCGACCCAGAGGAAGCACTTCATCCTAGCTGCAAAGAACAATGGGGACGTTACTGAATCCTTCTCTCATGGCAGACACCAGTTCCCAAACAGAAGCAGGTAGTTAAACCAGCGGGCAGGGATACACAGTCCAGGAGACAGCAGTTTTCTCATTGGTGTTGCTTTTCTGCATTGGACTTTGGCATTCAGGAAGGGGACTTCCTTCTGAGTGAGTGGTTTCTGGGAAATGGCCACACAGCGTCTGCTCACACTACATGCTCAGCGACCCTAACTTCTTCCCTGGCTCCCGTCTGAAGTCATGTGGTAACGATGATGGTGGTGACACTTTGGGACAAGCCTCTGGGGGAAGGGCAGGGCCAGTACCCTGAGTGTTCAGTTTGGCTTTCCAGCCCTGAGGAAAGGTGCCTGGATGGCACAGATGCCTTTGCCCAGAGCACGCTGTGCTTCTGCGATGTGCACATAGAAAATGCATATTTTTTTAAAGGTTTTTGCCATAGGGCCTATGAATTCACCAAAGAGAGACAGAGACAGTGAGAGGGAGAGTGAGAAATCAGCCCCCAGGAGGTGACCACACTGAAATCCCTTCTCTATTCTCGTTCAGGGATTATGGGCATGCACATACATGTACCTGGCATAATTATCAAGATGCTAGGTCCAAAACTCCAACTGCAGTGGACCATGGCGGGGGGGGGGGGGGTGTTCAGTGCCTTAACCACTATACCACCTCTGGCCCCCAGAAATCAGTATTTTCAAAAGGACAAGTTCTATACAGGAATCATCTCATAGGAGCAAATGTAACCACACACTCCTTGCACAGGGCATCACCATTGGGCACCACTTTTAGTAGGCTGTTCCCAAGACCCTTTTACGATACCCACAGGCTGTCCCTAAGATGGCACTTACCAACGGCTAGTCCCGGTGGGCCACCAACTACCGCTCCCATAAAGGCCACAATCCCAGTGACCAGTGCGCCCCTCCCTGAGTGTTTAAAAGCCGCCTTCAGTTTCCTCTGCTCAGAAATGGCACACAGCAGTTTCACGACGTCTTTCGCCATGATGGGCATCCTGGCGGGCCTTAGGGGAAAATTTAAGAGGGAGAGATTTAGTGAGAGTAAGGGCATTTCCACTCAAAAGTTACTCTTCCTAGAGTTTGGAGGAAGGGTCCCCTTTCAAGAGATAATCACAGCTCCACCATGGGCATGGCCTACAGCAGCCAGACAGTGGGAAGTTCCTGTCACAGAAAGAGCAGGGCAGTAGTCGGGTAATAAGTAAATAGAAGCAGTGGAGGGGGTGAAAGGTCTTCCTGGCCCTCTGATTAACCTCCGACTTCTGACAGGCTGGGGAGCAGCTGCAGCCACACATTCTACTAGTCCATCACGAGGGAGGCACGTCTGAGCTCTCCTGCATCAGTGGCCTTTCAGCCGGCTCAGGCAATCCCCTCTGATCAAAGCCAGGCAGAGACCAGAAGTCCCAGCCACGTGTCCTCTTGTGTATGACAGGGCATCTGAGCTAATGCTGAGCCACAGAAGGGGAAAGGGCAGGATCTGGGATTACTTGCCCCATGTTACCCTGAGGAAGACTGAGATAAACCACCTGCAGGCTGGATTCCTGAGAGGAGAGTGTGGGTATGAAGTGCTTGGGAAGTGTCAGGGACATAACAGACTCTCAGCCATGTTGGCTCCAAATGAACCTTCTGTGACTAACACACACCACTGGCATCCTTAGGTAATTGCTCTAAAAAGTCAATACACGTGGGACGTTAAGATCGAGGACAAGATGAGGCGGTAAGATGAAGCAATTAGAAAATGAATAAATCAAAGACTTGCAGAAATTTGCAATAGATATGGATAGACAGGTGGATGGACCTTGAGGGCCACTGTCTGGGGTTAGTAAGCAGTGTGCCCTGCAGGCGGGAAATGGCAGGAGAGAACAGGGCGGGCTCTGCCCTGCCACAGGGTGGGCAGGAATGGAGAACCACACACCCATGGGCCACCTGGCAGGGCCGAGATGGAAAATCAAGCAGCAGTGGGTCAGTGCCTCTCCTTAGAGATTCGACTGGGCCTAGAACTCCATCCGCACCCTCCTTTTCCTTCCAGAGAGAAATACTAAAAACAGCTGCTCAAGGAACTCGACTGTGAAAGTTCCGAGCAGGCTGAATTGCTCAATATCTTTAGGTTACATAAGATTTTTTGGACTCAAGGATCACCTAGAACCAGAAGTCACTAAAGTATACTTGTATACTCAAGTCCATAGACCCACCATATTAGCACAAAGTCAGGTTTTTACAAGTTCTCTGGAGTCCCAGGAGAGGTACGACATCTCCTGTGCTCCAGTCCTGGTAATTCCCCTTTGATTTTCCTTTTGATATAGACTCATCATGCACGTTGAAATGACCTTTCAAACCGCCAGACCTACACTGACCTTTCAGTCAACGAGAGACCACATATATGATGGTGGTCCCTCAAGACTGTATTGGAGCAGAAATATATGTCACCTGGGACACTGTTGCTGTTCTGTCACAGCGGTGTGACCCCTTAGTCATGTGTGGGTGGTGACACTGGTGTAAAACCTATTGCACTGTCAGTTATATCACAGTACAGCACATACAAGTAAGGAACCCCCGAAATGGTCCACTGCAGTCTAAGTCCCGGACCCGGCAGCTTGACCCTCACGTTGGGTGCGTGTGCATGTGTGCCCAAGAACGTGAGAGGAGAATAGAGGAGAAGGGATTGTTGCATAGCCATCCCCCCGGGGGATGATTTCTCATTTTTCTGTCTCTCTGTCCCTGTCTCTCTGGCAAGTGCACACACCTTATAGCAAAAATCTTTCCAAAAAAAGTATAATATGATTAAATATAACTCATAATATATGACAATGTAATCAATCAATTAGTGCTTCATGTATTTATTATATTATTATCATTAGTTTGGAATGTGTTCTTTCTTTTCATTTTCAAAAATGTCTTATAGGGGCCAGCAAGTGGCATGGTGGTTAAGGTACCAGACTCCCATACAGTTGACTGTAGTCTGAGCCCCAGACCGAGCAGTCTGAAAATCATGCAGGGCGCATGTGGGTGTGTGCCCAAAGTCATGAGAGAAGAATGGGGAAGGGATTGCGGTGTGGCCATCCCCCTGGGCGGTGATTTCTCACTTTCCCTTTCTCTCTGTCTCTCTCTGGTGAGTGCACATGCCCTATGGCAAAAACCTTTAAAAAAATGCACTGTAAACAGTATGCTGTGTTATGCAGAAGCACCTCCTACATCCTGTGTTTGCCACATCTCTGGATTGTATCATTTATTCTTTTTTATTTTTCCTGGAGAGGATTTTGTTATAGGGCACGTGCGCTCACCAGAAAAACAGAGAGAGACAGAGAGATAGTGAGAAATCACCCCCCAGGGGGGAATGGCCATGCCGCAATCCAGAGATTTCTGTATAGTTGAATGTCTAAGATGGTAAAATGTGCCACTGTGGCAAGTTACAGTGACTTATGTTTTTCATAGTAATTCAATTGAACGTCCTATTTTTGATAGTAAATGTCATTTAACAGTGTACTTGCCATTTGAACCTCACTGCAAAATTATTGCAGAGGAGAAAACAATTTTTAATGTAATCTTGATTTTACCTCATATACTGTACATTCCAAAAACTCTAAACTTTTTAAAGATTATAGATACACTACCAAACATATCACCTTAAAATTGTATAAAGTTGAACTTCGTACAAATGAAAAAAATATAATCTCATAAAAATGCATCACCTATGTAGCAAAAGTATCTTTAAAAATCCATGGAAAATAAAAGTTGTATCATTCTTAAAGAAAGAAAAGAAAAAAGAAATTGTGAGCAGGCGTCCCCCGGATGTGTCTGTTTGGGCAGATGGGCTATGAGAAGCAGCGGAGGGGCAGGCCTGTGTACAAGCTGCCCAAGGACTGGACAAGAACTCAGCCCAACTTGTCCCTGTTCTGGCTGTCCTGTGTCCTGGGTCTGCCAAAACCCCTCCTGGCTCCTAGGCCCTGCCCCAGTGTCTCTGCTTCCACACTGAAGGTCTCTTCCTCTTTCCTTCTCTTGGCCCCTTCCACTCTTCCAGTGCTCAAGATCTGTCCTCCCACCAGGGCCAGCAGGTGGTGAGGCGGTTAAAGACACTGGACTACCACATGGCTGACCACAGTTCGAGTCCCAGACCTGGCAGCTTGCTTTCTCACTTTATCTCTCTCTCACTTTGTCCTCTCTGGTCAAATTAAAATAAGTAAACTAATTAAAATAAAGTAAAATAAAACAAAATAAAATAAAAATAGACTCGTCCCCCCCACCATTTATGATGATAAAATCATATGATGACAGGGCTGACATCACTGCAGAACTGAACATGGCAGAGGCCACCCGGAAATGGAGATATAAAGAGCATGACCTGATTTACCTAGTAGCCATGGTCTTGAAAAGATACGGGCACGGGACCAGCAGTTGGCGTAATGGCTATATCACTGGATTCCCATGTAGTCGACCACAGTTAAAGTCCCAGAATGGGAGGCTTAAACTCACAACTGGCACATGTGTATGTGTGTCCAAGATCCCAAGAGGAGATTAGTGGAGAAGGGATTGCAGCATGGCCATCCCTTCCAGGGGGATGATTTGTCACTTTCTATCTCTCTGTCTCTCTCTGTCTTTCTGGTGAGCGCACGTGCCCTATAGTGAAAACCTCTCAAAAAAAAAAAAAAAAAAAAAAAAAAAAGAAAAAAAAAAAAAGAAAAGAAAAGCTATGGGCACAAACAAAATGAGTTGTACTTCCCATATGTTTTAAGATAACCAAAGAAATTAATTTCACAGGGAAACCTTTGGAAAAGCTAAAAGTCCACCTGTAAAATAGCCAGACACCTTTTAGCTTAGCTCTGGTTTATACCCAGGTTTTCATCTGTCAGTTCTGGGGAAAAAAGGAGGCAGAGCCCAAGTTTCAGAAAGGCCTCCTGTAAGCTGTAGGGTCCTCTCACCCTGTAGGCCCTGCTACGCTACGTCTGCACGGCGGGCTTCCACACCAGTGCCCAGACCCCACTCCTAAAAAGGGTTTTCTAGGGACCAGCAGGTGGGTAATGGTTATATCACTGGACTTCCACATAGTTGAGAGCAGTTCGAGTCCTGGACCTGGAAGTTTAAAACTCACGCTGGGAGCACATGTGTGAGTGCCCAAGACCCTGAGAGGAAAATGAAGGAGAAGGGTCATGCGGCATGACCTTTCCTCCTGGGGTGTGGGGGTGTGATTTCTTGCTTTCTGTCTCCCTGTTTCTGTCTGTCTCTCTGGCGAGTGTACACGTCCTATAGCAAAAATCTCAAAAAAAAACAAACAAAAAGACAGGAAAGAGATTTCAACCTACTTCACCTCTTTGTGTCTACTCAAAACAAAATAGACAGCTTCCAGACTGCCATGGATGACTTCAAGTCAAAACCCACAGGGATTAATGGGGCACCACTGTGCAAAAGCTGCTTCCAGCCTCACTCAGCCCAGCCAGGCCAGCACCACAGCACAGGGAGGTGTCAGGAGGGTGAGTGGGTGGGGGGAAGGAAGGGCCCAACTCTGGCTGCGTTTCAATAATTCCAGCCATGGGGACAGGTGATATTACATACGGCTGCCCTGATCTGAAAGAAAGTTTGTTTCATTTCTTTACAAGAATCATTTCAGAAGTTAGAACATCGTAGACTCCTGCTGTGGAAGAAAGGTCTGTAACCTCAGCTCCTGAGCCCGGGAAGTAGCTCAGCTTCCTGAACTCTCCAGGCTTGTCAGATTGAGAGGGAATCCTCTCCTGCTTCTCCTTCCCCACCCCAACGCTGTCTTTTAAATGACAGGGAAGTGGTTGAGGAGGGAGGACTGGACAGACCTCAGAGGGCTGGGAGTGTAGCCCCCTCTTCACCCCCATCACAACTATGGCAGATCAGATTTGTCCTCAAAACAAGCCCAGATTATGAGAAGACCAACTGCCAGGACAGGGAAGGCAATGCCACCCTGAAGCCCTGGTTTCCTGTAAGCACTCGAGCTGGCCTGGGAGGTGCAGACAGGCAGAGAGAAGCCCTTCAGTGACAGCAGCCTAGTCTCCTGATTGGACGAGCTTGTGAGGAGGGCTTTAGAGCTAACAGAGACCTTGACAGATCCTGGTGTTTTGTTGTTGCTGGTGGTGGTGGTGGTTTTTGTTTTGTTTTGTTTGAGATTTTTCGCGATAGGGTACATGCGCTCAGCAGAGAGCCAGAGAGAGACAGAAAGTGATTTCTCACTTTCTCTCTCTGTGTGATGGTCTCACTGCAATCCTTCTCCTCCATTCCCCTATCGAGATTTTGAGCACACATGCACACATTCCTGGTGTGAATTTTAAACTGCCAGGCCTGGGACTTGAACCACCGTCAACACTTGGGAGTCCAGCTTCATAACCATTATGCCATCTGCTGGTCCCATACCTTGTTCTTAAAAACATAATACTAGGAGCCAGCAGATGTTGTTAATGGTTAAGGTGCTGGACTCCCACATGACTGACCACAGTTTGAGTCCCAGATCCAGCAGCTTGAAAATCACACCACATGTGTGTGCGTGCACGCCTACACTCCCACAAGGAGAATGGGACTGCATAGGACTGCAGTGTGACCATTTCCCCTGGGTGGCAATTTCTCACTTTCCCTTTCTTTGTTCCTATCTCTCTCTAGCAAACTCACACACCTTTCACTTTCCCTTTCTCTGTTCCTATCTCTCCCTAGTGAACTCACACACCTTCAGCAAAAACCTAAATTAATTAATTAATTAAATACTAATGGAAAAGAGAAGTCTCTTAAGATTCAGAATGATCGCATTCACCAGGAATCCACAGTACTTTCTACTCCCCTGGTGGGATTTACACATATCTGCTGTGGCCCTTGTGAACTTATCTTTCCACATCTTTAAGCACCAGGACAAAGGTCACAGGTGGACCCTTCCCAAACAGTCAGCTTAGCCCAGAAAACCATTAGTTTCTTTGTTTGTTAATGAATTCACAAGTGAGATTTAGAAATCCGATTTCACACACACCTCTGATTCCAAGAGCTGTCTTTCTGTGCAGCAGTCCAGGCCAGGACAGAGCAGGGGCTGGCACCCACAAACCCTAAACACACACACACACACACACACACACACCTACACATACACACACCCTTACATGCACACCTCTAGCAGGAAGTCCCCCTCCCTCCCATAACCCATGCACCTACCTGGCCCATCAACAGGCCACCTCACCACCTCTCCCAGTACCCCTATTTCTTTTGTAAAAGGCTGGGGAAGCTATTTCCCCCACCAAAACTAACCTCCAAAATCATGAGCACCCTTCCTGATCATGTCTACATTAGTGCCCTGATCCTCTTCCCACAGAACAAAGGCCGGATGTGCTGCCTGCAGGAATTCTGCTGAGATTCCGCTTTGCATGTATAAACCGCCCCCCCCCCAACCAAGCACACGCACACACACACATACACACACACACAGCACGAGGGGGTGCCCACAAATCACCAGACAGGCCAGGCCTTGGCTATCCCGGCTCTAACTCCAGTGCTGTGCCTACGGGTGGGACTTTGGCTACTCTGTGCCTCAGTTTCTTCATATGGGAAATGAATGTCCTAATAGTGTCCTCGCTGGCACCTGAGGGTCGGGCTCCCGGAAGAACACGGAGTCCTAGCCTTCTGGGGCATTCTGGCCGGGCTTGCCTGGGATGTCACCTCCCTCACTGGGCCCTCTAGTGAGGGCTCCCACCACTCCTGTAGGTAAACTAATTCTTGCCTTTGCATCTGGACCTGGTCTGCTCACACCGCGATCGCTGTCTGGCCTGGGCTCCCGGCTCACGCTGCAATTCCGTCTGGCCTTCAGCTCAGGCTCCAGTTCCTGCTTCCTGTCTGAGGGTCCTGCAGGACGTGGCGACAGCAGCAAGGCCTGCTGGCTCTGCCTTCCTGCCTTCAGGCTCGGCGGGGCCTTCCGGGTCAACCGGGCTGGATTGTGGCCAATGGAGCCGGAAGCTGGGCCCAGCTGGAGAGGATCTGGCGGCTCTAGCTGGTGTCTCCCCGGTCATGGCCACCACCCCTGAGATGAGTCCCCAGTGGCCCCATCGCTTTGGCTTAGGAGCTGTCCCACCCCACAGCACACGGATTTTAGAGCGGGGCTCCCTGGGACCTTCCTATAGCCTGCAGGCATCCTGGGAGCCCTCTGGGCCTTTGACCCTTGATTGGGGATCTTGGTCTTTGGGCCCGAGGACCCCCACAGTTCCCCAGAGAGGCATCTGGAGGTCCAGAGCGTTGTTACTGCTTGGGCCGGTATCAGCTGATACCGCACAGGGCGCCTGGGTCTAGGGGCTCATTTTGTTTGGTTTTTAAATGAGAGACACGCAGGATTTGTGTGTTTGTTTTAGAGTGAGAAATGTTTGCTGTAGGGCTCATGGGCTCAACCCTGAGACAGAAAGAGAGAGAAAGTGGGAAATAACCTCCCAGGAGGAATGGCTATGTCACAATTCCTTGTCCTCCATTCTCTGGAAAAACTGATGCAAAGAAAATCATTTAAAAATATCAACAATTGGGGATTTAAAATATGTGGACTGCTGGAATTAGTGACTGACTTCCAAAGAACAGAATACAGAAAGGAAAATAGAAACTCGCAGAGAAAAGAAACAGAAAACACAAGCATGACCCAGTGGTCAAGGTTGGCATCAGCGGTGATATCACGGGGAGGTCACGTGCCCACCAAAATGATGCAAAACTGGGTCCTTCACTCCCTAGATATTCTTTCCAAAGACCTGAAGCCCCAGTCTAATCATAAGAAAAAAACTGAAATGGAGGGATGTTCTATCAAATACCTGCCCTCTTTGTCTTAAAACTACCAAGGTCATGAACAAGCAAAGTCTGAGAAACTGTCGCAGACCAGAGGAGACCAAGGCAACCGGCCGATTCAATGGAACGTGGTAACTCGGACCAGATCTCAGAGAGGACAAGGGCCATTAGTGCGGAAGCTGGTGAAACCCCATCAAGTCTCGAGAACAGTTCATAGTAATGTCAGTGTTGATGTCTCCGTTCTTTTCTTTTCAGAATTATTTTATTTAACTTTATTTATTTATTTACTTATTTTTAAATTTGACCAGAGAAGGGACAGAACAAGAGAAAGAGAGAGAGGGAAAGTGAGAAAGCAAGCCACGAGGCCTGGGACGCAAACCACACTTGGCCATAACGGAGCGGAGCACCCTTAACCATCACGCCACCTGCTGGCCCCAATGTCTCATTTTGACAAACGTACCATGGTCCATGTTATCAGGATCACTGCAAGTAGGGGAAGGATAAAGGGGAATACTCTTTACTATCTTTGCAACTTCTTTACAAATCTACTATTATTGGAAAATGAAGAGTTTGTTTTTAGAAATCAGAAGAAGAGCGGTTCCCTCTCCAGCCTACGTTCACGTGAGAGCGGCAAGCCATACAGACGGGATTTCACCAAACTGTGAGCCCGCCAAGGCCCCAAATCCAGCATGGTGCAGGCCCTTGGTAAATGCCCACAGCTCCCTGCGTGGCAGAGAACTCCTGCTGTCATGCGAACACCCAGCTGAACTGTGCTGTGGGGTCTGTCTGAGGCCACCTCGAGGGAGGCCTTATTGAACCCCTTCCCCACATGGGTCTGAATGGTGGCCAGGTCTCTGACTCCATACTGGCCTGTGGGCCACAGCCCTAGGACAGGCAGGTCTTTCAAGGTCTGGGACTAGGCTTCTTCCTGCCACCGACCCAGAGGAAGTACTTCATCCTAGCTGCAAAGAACAACGGGGACGTTACTGAATCCTTCTCTCATGGCAGACACCAGTTCCCAAACAGAAGCAGGTAGTTAAACCAGCGGGCAGGGATACACAGTCCAGGAGACAGCAGTTTTCTCATCGGTGTTGCTTTTCTGCATTGGACTTTGGCATTCAGGAAGGGGACTTCCTTCTGAGTGAGTGGCTTCTGGGAAACAGCCACACAGCGTCTGCTCACACTACATGCTCAGCAACCCTAACTTCTTCCCTGGCTCCCGTCTGAAGTCATGTGGTAACGATGATGGCGGTGACACTTTGGGACAAACTGGGGGAAGGGCAGGGCCAGTACCCTGAGTGTTCAGTTTGGCCTTCCAGCACTGTGGAAAGGTACTAGGATGGCACAGATGCCTTTGCCCAGAACACGCTATGCTTCTGAGATGTGCACATAGAAAATGTGCATTTTTAAAAGGTTTTTGCCACAGGGAATATGCACTCTCCAAAGAGAGACAAAGAGAGACAGTGAGAGAGAAACTGAAAAATTACCCTCCTTGGGATGGGATGCAGTCCCTTCTCTATTCTCCTTCTTGGATTAAGGGCACACACACACACACGTGCCTGGCATGATTATCAAGCTGCCAGGTCCAGGACTCGAACTGGAGTGGACCACGTGGGAGTCCAGGGCCTTAACCACTATGCCACCTGCTGGCCCCCAGAAGTGAATATTTTCAAAAGGACAAGTTCTATACAGGAATTATCTCATAGGAGCAAATGTAACTCCACAAACTCCTCGCACAGGGCATCACCATTGGGCACCACTTTTAGGAGGCTGTCCCTTCCTGCAGTTTCCAAGGCCCTTTTACGATACCCACAGGCTGTCCCTAAGATGGCACTTACTAACGGCTAGTCCCAGTGGGCCGCTGACCAGCCCACCCACAAAGGCCACAGTGCGCCCCTCCTAGAGTGTATGACAGCTGCCTTCATTTTTCTCTGCTCAGAAATGGCACACAGCAATTTCATGATGTCTTTCACCATGATGGGTATTGTGGCGGGCCTTAGGGGACAATTTCAGAGGGAGAGTTTTATTTATTTATTTATTTTTTGGAGAGGTTTCGCTATAGGGCGCGTGCGCTCGCCAGACAGACAGAGAGAGACATAGAGACAGAAAGCGAGAAATCACCCCCCAGGTGGGATGGTCACGCCGCAATCCCTTCTCCTCCGTTCTGCTCTCGGGATCTTGGGCACGCACGCACACGTGCCCAACGTGAGTTTTAAGCCACCGGGTCCGGGACGCGAACCGTGGTCAACTATGTGGGAGTCCAGCGACATAGCCATTACGCTAACTGCTGGTTCCCAGAGGGAGAGTTTTAGTGAGTGTAAGGGCGTTTCTACCCAAAAGTTGTTCCTCCTAGAGTTTGGAGGAAGGATCCCCCTTCAAGAGACAACCATAACTCCACCATGAGCATGGCCTAAAGCAGTTCCTGTCACAGAAAGAGCAGGGCAGCAATTGGGTAATAAGTAAATAGAAGCAGTGGAGGGGGTGAAAGGTCTTCCTGGCCCTCCGATTAACCTCTGACTTACGACAGACAGGGGAGCAGCCCCAGCCTCACGTTCTACTAGTCCATCACGAGGGAGGCACATCTGAGCTCTCCTGCATCAGTGGCCTTTCAGCCGGCTCAGGCAATCCCCTCTGCACAAAGCCAGACAGAGACCAGAAGTCCCAGCCACTTGTCCTCTTTTGCATGACAGGGCATCTGAGCTAATGCTGAGCCAGAGAAGGGGAAAGGGCAGGACTCTGGGATTACACAGGCCTTGCACCAGCATTTGCCCTCTGTGTGACCCTGAGGAAGACCGAGGTGAACCACCTGCAGGCTGCTTTCCTGTGAGGAGAGTGGGTATGAAGTTCTTGGGAAGTGGGACCAGCAGTTAGCATAATGCTGGATTCCCATGTGGTCGACCACGGTTCGCATCCCGGGCCTGGTGGCTTAAAACTCACGCCAGGCGCATGTGCGTGCATGCCCAAGATCCCAAGAGGAGAATGGAGGAAAAGGGGTTCCGACGTGGCCATCCCCCCTGGGGGGTGATTTCTTGCTTTTTGTCTCTCTCTCTCTCTCTGTCTGGCGAGCGCACACGCCGTATGGCAAAAAGCTCTCCAAAAAAAAAAAAAAGAAAAAGAAAGAAAAAAAAAGTTCTTGGGAGGTGTCAAGGACATCACAGACTCTCAGCCATGATGGCTCCAAATGAACCTTCTGTAACTAACACACACCACTGGCGTCCTTAGGTAATTGCTCTAAAGAGTCAATACAACTGGGGCCTTAAGATCAGAGACAAGATGTAATTAAGGCAGTAAGATGAAGCAATTAGAGAATGAATAAATCAAAGAATTCTAGAAATTTGCAGTAAATATGGATAGACAGACAGATGGATGGACCTTGAGCGCCATTCTCTGGGGTTAGTAAGTAGTGTGCCCTGCAGGTGGGAAATGGCAGGAGAACAGGGTGGCATCTGCCCTGCTGTGGGGTGGGCAGGAATGGAGAACCACACACCCATGGCCCACCTGGCAGGACCGAGATGGAAAATCAAGCAGCAGTGAGTCGGTGCCTCACCTTAGAGATTCGGCTGGGCCTAGAACTCCATCCGCACCCTCCTTTTCCTTCCAGAGAGAAATACTAGAAATAGCTGCTCAAGGAACTCGACTGTGAAAGTTCAGAGCAGGCTGAATTGCTCAATATCTTTGGGTTACATAAGATTTTTTGGACCCAAGGATCATCTACAACCAGAAGTCGCTAAAGTATACTTGTATACTCAAGTCCATAGACCCACCATATTACCACAAAGTCAGGTTTTTACACATTCTCTAGAGTCCCAGGAGAGGTACGACATCTCCTGTGCTCCAGTCCCGGTAATTCCCCTTCTTCTTTCCTTTTGATATAGACTCATGCACGTTGAAATTACCTTTCAAACCACCAGACCGCACACTGACCTTTCAGTCAATGAGAAACCACATATACAATGGTGGTCCCTTAAGGCTATATTGGAGCTGAAATATATGTCACCTGGGACACTGTTGCTGTTCTGACACAGCGGTGTGACCCCTTAGTCATGTGTTGGTGACACTGGGATAAAACCTATTGCACTGTCAGTTATATCACAGTATAGCACATACAAGTAAAGGACCAGCAATGGTTACGTCGCTGGATCCCTAAGTCATTGACCGCATGACTTGGAGTCCCGTACTCGGTAGCTTGAACCTCACACTGGGCACATGTGTATGTGTGCCCAAGAACCTGAGAGGAGAATGGAGAAGAAGGGATTGTGGCATAGCCATCCGCCCGAGGCATTGAGATGATTTCTCATTTTCTGTCTCTCTGTCCCTGTCTCTCTAGCAAGTACATGCATCCTATGCCAAAAATCCCTTTTTTTAAAAAAAAGTATGGCACATACAAGTAAATATAGCACATAATACATGACAATGTAATCAGTCAATTACTGCTTCATGTATTTATTATATTGTTATCATTATTTTAGAATGTGTTCTTTCTACTCATTTTAAAAAATGTATTATAGGGGCCAGCAACTGGCATGGTGGCTAAAGTACCAGACTTTAGTCTACAATTTGACTACAATTTGAGCCCCAGACCGAGCACTCTGAAAATCATGCAGGTGCATGTGCATGTGTGCCCAAAATCATGACAGAAGAATGGAGAAGGGATTGCCATATGGCTATCCCCTCCGGGAGGTGACTTCTCACTTCCTCTTTCTCTCTGTCTCTCTCCGGTGAGTGCACATGCCCTATGGCAAAAACCTTTAAAAAATGCACTACAAGCAGTATGCTGTGTTATGCTGAAGCACTTCCTACATCCTGTGTTTGCCACATCTCTGGATTGTATCATTTACTCTTGTGCTTGGTTTAATCTAATTTTGTTCATTGTGGCCCACCCACCTGGCAAGATGTGGAGAGGGAAGACAGTGATTTCAATGAGCCTGACTCTATGTAGGCCTAGGCTCATGTGTGGGTGCCTTAGTTTCTAACAAAAATATTTTAAAACTTAAAAAATTGTAGTCATAATAATGAACAATTTTAAAGATAGAAAAAAGCTTACAAAGCTAAAAAGAAAGATGTATTTCTAGCTATTTAATGTGTACATACTTTAAGTATTACTTCAAGAGTCAATAACTTTAAAAGAAAACAGTGAAAAGCTAGAGACTGCAGGTGGTGTAGTGGTTATGGCATTGGATTCCTACCCTGCCAACAGCGGTTCAGATCCCAGACCTGGCAGCCTTGAAAATCACGCCAGGTGCATGTTCATGCATGCCCCAAATCCCAGGAGCAGAATGGGAGAAAAGGGGATGTGGTGTGGCCATCCCTGTGGAGATTTATTGCTCACTTTCCCTCTCTCTTCAGAAAGCTCATGCAACCTTTGGCAAAAAAAATAATAATAATAATAATAACAATAATAATAAAATGAAAAAATAAAAAGAGAGAAGTTTATAAAGTAAAATAGTTACAGTAAGTTCAGATTAATATATAAATTGAGAAAGTTTGGAATAGGCTGAATTGCTCAATATCTTTGGGTTCATAAGCTCTTTTTGACCCAAGGATCATCTAGAACCAGAAGTCTGTGAAGTAAACCTGAACTCTCAAATCCATAGCGCCACCACATTACCACAAAGTGGGTTTTCACAAGATGTGGAGATGGTGTTTATAAACTCTACAGCAGTGTTCAGGTACTGTCCTAGGCCTTCATATTCCCTCACTGACTCGCCAGAGCGACGTCCAGCCCTGATAGCTCTCCCCGTGGTAAGTGACCTATACAGCTGTGCCATTTTTTAATTAATTTTTTTTTCAGAGAGATTTTTGCTGTAGGGTTTGTGCAGCAGACAGAGAGAAAAAAAGTGAGAAATCACCCCTCAAGGAGCAATGACCATGCCACAGTCCCTTCTCTTCCATTTTGGACACACACACACACACCCAGGAGGCTTTCTGACCTCACTTTGAGTGAAAGGCTCTAAGAGAGCATGACCCGGACTCTGACTCCTTCCTTCAGTCCTCGCATTCAGAAATTGTGAGCAGGTGTCCCCCAGATGTGTCTGTTTGGGCAGATGGGCTATGAGAAGCAGCAGAGGGGCAGGCCGGTGTAAAAGCTGCCCAAGGGACGGGACAAGAACTCAGCCCAGCTTGTCCCTGATCTGGCTGTCCTGTGTCCTGGGTCTGCCAAAACCCCTCCTGGCTCCTAGACCCTGCCCCAGTGTTTCTGCTTCCACACTGAAGGTCTCTTCCTCTTTCCTTCTCTTGGCCTCTTCCACTCTTCCAGTGGTCAAGATCTGTCCTCCCACCAGGGCCAGCAGGTGGTGAGGTGGTTAAAGATGCCAGACTCCCACATGACTGACCAGGGTTCAAGTCCCAGACCTGGCAGCTTGCTTTCTTACTTTCTTTCTGTCTCTCTCTTTTGCTCTGTCCTCTCTGGTCAAATTTAAATAAGTAAATAAATAAATAAATTTAAATAAAATAAAAAAAAATAGATTTGTCTCCCCACCAATGTCACGACAATAAAATCATATGATGACAGGGCTGACATCATTGAAGGACTGAATGTGGCAAAAGCCACCCAGAATTGGAGGTATAAAGGACATGACCTGACTTACCTAGTAGCCACAGTGTTGAAAAGCTACGCACACAAACAAAATGAGTTGTACTTCCCATACGCCTGAAGATAACCAAAGACCTTAATTTCACAGGGAAACCTTTGGAAAAGCTAAAAGTCCCCTTGTAAAATAGCCAAGCACTTTTTAGCACAGCCCTGGTTTACACCCATTTTTTCATCTGTCAGTTCTGGGGAAAAAGGAGGCACAGTCCAAGTCTCATAAAGGCCTCCTGCACGCTGAAGGGACCTCTCATTCCCGGGGAGAGAAGACCCTAGGCCCTGCTACGTTAGGTCTGCACAGTGGGCTTCCACACCAGTGCCCCGACACCACTCGTAAAAAGGGTTTTCTAGGGACCAGCAGGTGGGTAATGGTTATATCACTGGAATTCCACATAGGCGACTGCAGTTCTAAAGCTCATGCTGGAAGTATGTGCATGCGTGCCCAAGATCCTGAGAGGAGAATGGAGGAGAAGGGATTGTGGCATGGCCTTCCCCCCTGTGGTGGGGATGTGTGATTTCTTGCTTTCTGTCTCTCTGTGTCTGTGTCTCTGGCGAGTGCCAACACCCTATAGCAAAAAAAAAAAAAAAAAAAAAAAAAAAAAAATATATATATATATATATATATATATATATATATATAAGACAAGAAAGAGATTTAAACCTACTTCACCTGGTTGTGTCTATTCAAAACAAAATAAAGAGACTGCCAAAATAAAATAGACTTCCAAACTGCCATGGATGACTTTAAGTCAAAACCCACAGGGATTAATGGGGCACCACTGTGCAAAAGCTGCTTCCAACCTCACTCAGCCCAGCCAGGCCAGCACCACAGCACAGGGAGGTGTCAGGAGGGTGAGTGGGTGGGGGAAGGAAGGGCCCAACTCTGGCTGGGTTTCAATAATTCCAGCCATGGGGACAGGTGGTATTATGGCTACCCTGATCTGAAAGAAAGTTTGTTTCGTTTCCTTACAAGAATCATTTCAGAAGTTAGAACATCGTAGACTCCTGCTGTGGAAGAAAGGTCTGTAACCTCAGCTCCTGAGCCCGGGAAGTAGCTCAGCTTCCTGAACTCTCCAGGCTGTCAGATTGAGAGGGAATCCTCTCCTGCTTCTCCTTCCCCACCCCAACGCTGTCTTTTAAATGACAGGGAAGTGGTTGAGGAGGGAGGACGTGGACAGACCTCAGAGGGCTGGGAGTGTAGCCCCCTCTTCACCCCCATCACAACTATGGCAGAATCAGATTTGTCCTCAGAACAAGCCCTGATCACGGCAAGTCCATCTGCCAGAACGGGGAAGAGATGAGTCCCAGTAGTTGTGCCTCTTTGGCTTGCGGGCTGTTCCACCCCACGGCGGATGGATTTTAGAGCAGGGCTCTCTGGGACCTTCCTGCAACCTGCGGGCATTTTGGGAGCCCTCTAGACCTTTGACCCTTGACAGGGGATCTTGGTTTCTGGGCCAGAAGACCCCCACGGTTCCCCAGAGAGGCATCTGGAGGTCCAGAGCGCTGTTACTGCGTGGGCCGGTATCAGTTGACAAGGGCACAGGGCACCTGGGTCTGGGGTTTCATTTTGTTTGGTTTTTAAATGAGAGATACACAGGGTTTGTGTGTTTATTTCTTTTAGAGCAAGAGATTTTTGCTGTAGGACTCATGGGCTCACCCCCTGAGACAGACAGAGAGGGGAAAGTGAGAAATAACCTCCCAGGAAGAATGGCTATGCCACAATCCCTTGTCCTCCATTCTCCTCTGGTTATTTTGGGCACACATGCACACATTCCTGGTGAGTTTCCAGCCATCAGATCCTGGAACTCCAAAGGCCACGTGGAAGTGGGAGCCCAGGGATTTAACCCTGCCACCTGCTGGCCCCCACAGGGGACTTTGGACAGGGTCTCAGCCCATTGGGTCCTCTCCCCAGCCTTCCAGGTAGCTGGGATTAAAGGCCTGTGGTCTGTTTATGTTGGCCCCTGACTGGAGCCCAGTCTGCCTCCCATGCAGCCCCAGCCCAAGGGCTGCACCCCCCTTGCTCTAGCAAGGCTGGGTCTGGCTGGGCTGTGAGAGGAGAAGCTTTGGCTCCATGCCAGGGGAGGGGCGGGTCAGACTTCAGGGCCAGGTGAGGTGGCAAGCCTCTTGGGAGGGTGCCAAGGGGCAGGGAACAAAAAAGCCAAGGCATAGTACTTTATTATTATATTACATTAGCATACTTACGTATTGATTTTATTATTACAGTTATATTATTAAGATATTAAAGAGGACTGTGGAAAAGTTCTTCCCCTCTTCCATGTACTCAGAGATCCAGGGGGCTGGACTTACCCATCTCAAATCCTTTTTCTTTTTCTTTTTTTTTTAATTTGATACATGGCTGGTGAGCTCTCAGGAGAGACAGAGAAAGAAAGAAAGCCCCAGCCCATGCCTCCTGCAGGCATGGAGTGGATGAGATTGCCATAATCCCTTCTCCGTTCTTTTGGGATTTTGGACACACTCATGCCTGACATGATTTTTAAGCTGCTGGATCTGGGACTTGAACCACACAGTAGGTTATATGAGAGCCAGGCGTCTTAACCACCATGCAAACCTCTGGCCCCACTGTATTTCATTCTTTAAGAATTACTTTATTTAAATATATTTTATTTTAATTTGATGAGAGAGGGGCAGAGCAAGAGAGACAGAAAGTGAAAAAACAAGCCACCATTGGGACCAGCAGTTAGTATAATGGCTATGTCGCTGGACTCCCATGTAGTTGACCGCGGTTCGAGTCTCAACCCGGAGGCTTAAACTCACACCAGGCGCGTGTGCATGCGTACCCAAGATCCTGAGAGGAGAATGGAGGAGAAGGGATTATGGCATGGCCATCCCCACTGCAGGGTGATTTCTCGCTTTCTGTCTCTCTGTCTCTCTCTGTCTCTCTGGCGAGCGCACGCGCCCTATAGCAAAAACCTCTTCAAAAAAAAAAAAAAGAAAAAAGAAAACAAGCCACCATGTCTGAAACTCGAAACACGGTTGGCCCATGTTAGAGTTCAGTGCCCTTAATCAACATGCCACCTGCCGGCCTTATGTCTCTTCTTCTTTAGAGCCACAAATCTGGTATTTTCCCTTTTGTTCACGTGTAAGACTTTGGATGTTAGACATACTTGACACAAAATATATGGGGAAACGACTTTTTAGGAAAAAAATTTATTGTAATTTGATGACGTTTTCTTGAGATGTAGTGTTTTATTTTGTTTATTCATTTACTTCTTCCAGTGGTGGGGGGGCACATATTCAACAAAGTCCTCACGCCAGGCTCCACCCAGCCTCAGCCAGCCTGGACCATGGACACAGGTGTGTAAGTCCTGAATGTAGACGGAGGTCCTGGGAGTAAATCCTGAATGCAGAGGGAGGTCCCAGGACATGACCTTGGGACCTTCTTTGTGGGACCTGCATCACATACAGGGTTTTGCCACCACTGCGCCTCCTGCTGGCCCCTCAAGCTGTAAATCTGAAAGAAAATAAATAGGGTATTCAGGGAACTTTGAGGGCAGAAACATTATTATAGGTAGTTTACAATCCCACCACTTCAGAAAACGTTGTGTTTTTTCCTGAAAAAAAAAAAAATCATTTAGAAAGCATAACTCGAAAACTACCATGGCTTTTCAGTTGGGGAAAGCAAGACCCCAGGAGGGAGCAAACCTCGGGGTGTGACTAGGGGGAGAAGGGGCTCAGTGCACTTAGGGTCTGTGGCTTCACCAGCAGGCTGACTGTCCCCCTCCCTGAGGTCACACAGCAGTCACTGGGTGGGAAAGGGCACGCTCAGGGGGTAACATGATTCCAGCTGGCTCTGAGGCCCTGAGACTGCCAGGGGAGAAAGGGGTTCTCAGTCCTGCACAGGCGCTTAGAAGAGGCGTCCTCTTACAAGTGGAGATCTCTTACAAGAGAAGAAGGCCCCAGGAGGAGAATGACGTGTGGTGGGACAGTGAGCTGGGCAGAACTTCCTCCAGACCCCAAGAGGCCAAGGCCTCCCTGATGCCTGCACCCAGCAAGCCTTTGCTTTTCACCGGCTTCCAGTCGAAGGGCTGTGGGTACACATGAGTGCACACATCAGAGAAACACAACGTCTTCATGAATGATTTCCAGCGCGCGGTGCAGCACAGGCGCCTCTCCGGCAGGTGACCCGGCTCCAGTTTAGGTAGGACACTGAGATGTGTGGATTTCTCAGGGCATCCACTCAGCTCCCCTGGACTCCACAGTCACACTGAATCACCTACAGGAAACTAGCAACAGCGGAGGGGTGGCCTACTCATCTTACCTAACCTGGGCTCCCAGCTCCTTGGTGAAGTAGTTCACCAGCAGCCCCACCAGCTGCTGTTGCAGGGACTCATTGCACATGATCTTCATGGTCAGCTGCACGGCATCTTTACAATCCAGGTTCCTGATGATGGCAGTGACTTTCTTAAAGAGCTTCTTTTTCTCGGCAGATGAAAGCTTCATTAAGATCTGAGGAACTGGCTCGAACTTTTCCCCTCTCATGAAGACTCCTAATAGACCCCCTAAGGTCGCTCCTAGAAAACAAGGAAGGGGGAAAAAAAAAAAAAAAAAAAAAACAAGGAAGGGGTTGGGGACCACATAATGGCTATGTCACTGGACTCCCACGTAGTCGACAGAGGTTCAAGGCCCAGACTGGGCAGCTTAAACTCACACCGAGCATGTGTGTGTGTGTGTCCAAGATCCAGAGAGGAAAATGGAGGAGAAGGGATTGCGGCATGGCCATCCCCTCCAGGGGTGATTTCTTGCTTACTGTCTCTCTCTGTCTTTCTGGTGAGCATTTGTGCCCTATACCAAAAACCTCTCAAAAAAAAAAAAAAACAAGGAAGGGTAAAAATTAGTGGGGACTTGTTCACAGATGACACCCTGGGTTCTCGTTGAGAGCCCATCTGCTCTCATGACGAGTGGGCTGGAAAGTCTGGGCTCCGGCCTGCTCTAAGGCCTCATGGAGTGCAAAGGTTTATGTGGTCTTTGGCCCATTTGGCTCAGGTAACTGACACCCAACCATGCCCTTCCCTTAGCTCTGCACTTACAGATGCAAATGAAGCATTTACCTCATCTGGCCAAAATCCTCTCCAAGGGCTGAGGAAGGCTCCACCCTTCCCATAAAAATCTCTCCCACCCCCAAGAAGAGGGCTGGGAAGCAAATGCATTTTTTTTCATGTTTTGAGGTTTTTAATGCAATTTTTTATTAATTAATTAATTAATTAATTTTTTATATACACTCAATGACATTGTTTAGCTTATGAAGTGAACATTTCAACTGGACTGGGAAGCAAATGCATTTCTGCAGACAACCAGCTCACGGGGGACACTGAGTTTCCTCCATCGGGCGGCTGATACGCTCCTTGCCCCCGGACATGGGAAACTGCCCGTGGACTCCCTGATGAAAGGACCCCAGGGACAGATAAGGAGGGTCTCTCCTTGGAGCAGTGTTTCATACATCCCCTCCAAGCTGAATGGTGATAAATCACAGGTGGAATATAGTTTACTTTTGTCTCTCTGCTGCTCAAGAAGGGCACAAACATTATTTTTAAAATGTAAATCTATTGCTAAAAGCGAAGGCACATTATCTTGGGACTTAGAGATCTCTTACTGGGGCCGGCAGATGGCGCAGTGATTGCATCACTGGACTCCCCATGGTTATTTTGAGTTCCGGACCCAGTGACTTAGAAATCACACCAGGGTGGGGCCTGGCAGGTATATGGTGGTGAAAGGCGTTGCATTCTCACATGGCTGACCACGGTTCGATCCCGGACCTGGGGCTTGCTTTCTTGCATTCCCTTTCTCTCTCTCTGTCTACTTTTCTCTCTCTCTCTCTCTCTCTCTCTCTCTCTCTCTGGTTAAATAAAATAATAATAATAATAATAACAACAGCAAATTGAATTAATTAAATAAATAAATCATTCTTACAACAGAAAAGAAATTATGTCAGGTACATGTGCTTGTGTGCTCAAGATCCCAGAAAAAGACTAGAGGAGAAAGGATTGCAGTATGGCCATCACCCACCCCCACAACCCCAAGGGAGGTAATTTGTCACTGTCTTTCTCTCTCTCTCTCTCTCTCTCTCTCTCTCTCCAGCAAGTGCATGTGCCCTATGGTAAAAACCTCTAAAAATAAAAAGATAAATATCTTGCATCAGTGGAAAGTTCTACCTAACCAGCCATCTGCAAGATGCTGCAGGGGTAGGAAAGGTATTCAAGGGCAGGAGTCTTCAACTCAAGTGCCTTCAGGGGCAGGTGGGGGACTGAAAGGAGTGAGGAGGGCAGAGTGGGCCTGTGGTAACCAGGAGATTGCTTCTCACTACAAGGGACAGCTGCCACATGGAATACCAGACTTGTATCTTTAAAATGTCTTATACTTTTTAGGGCCAAGCCTGGTGGTTCAGGGAGCTAGATCCCACATAGACAACGACACAGTTCAAATCCTAGCCTGGAGGCCTGGAGGACATGCCAGGTGTATGTGCATGCACGCTCGAGATCCCAACAGGAAGGAGAAAGAGGGACAAGACTGCAGCATGACCAGGCCCCATCAGGGGTGTTTTCTCCCTCTTCCTCTCCCTCTCTCTGGAGAATGTCGTGTCTTCTGGAAAAACTGAGCAAAAAAAATCTTATAATTTTAAAATATCAATAATTTGGGACTTAAAAGACGTGGACTGATGTACTTAGTGCCTGATTTCCAAAAAATAGAGTACAGAAAGGGAAATAGGAAGTCACAGAGAAAAAACCCAGGGAATACATCCTAACCCAGTGGTCAAGATCAACATCAGCAGTGATGTCACGTGCCCACCAAATGATGCACAAGTAGTGCATCCTCCGCTTCCAAGGTATTCTTTCCAAAGACCCGAAGCCCCAGTCTAATCATAAGAAACCAACCGAAATGGAGAGATGTTCTATCAAATACCTGCCCAGTTTGTCTTAAAACTACCAAGGTCATGAACAAGCAAAGTCTGAGAAACTGTCGCAGATCAGAGGAGACTAAGGCGAGCAGCCGATTAAATGGAACGTGGTAACTCGGACCAGATCTCGGAGAGGACAAGGCCATGAGTGCAGAAACTGGTGAAACCCCATCGAGTCTAGAGAACAGTTCATAGCAATGTCAGTGTTGATGTCTCCGTTCTTCTTCTTCTTTTTTTTTTTACTAATAATTATTTTATTTGACTATATTAATTTATTTACTTATTTGTTAATTTGACCAGAGAGGGACAGAACAAGAGAAAGAGAGACAGGGAAAGTGAGAAAGCAAGCCACGAGGCCTGGGACGTGAACCACAGTCGGCCACAAGGACTCCCAGAATCACTCTGGGAGTCCAGAGCCCTTAACCATCACGCCACCTGCCAGCTCCAATGTCTCAGTTTTGACAAATGTACCATGGTCCATGTTATCAGAGTTACTGCAATTAGGGGAGGGATAAAAGGGAATTCTCTTTACTATCTTTGCAACTTCTCTACAAATCTACTATTATTTCAAAATGAATGGTTTGTTCCTAGAAATCAGCCCCAGTCACCCTAGTACATGCACTGGTAGACACGGCTAGTCAACAGGGTGAAGCCACATGGGAGGTCCGGGGTCAAAATTCAGTCCATCCTAAAAGCACAGCCCAATGACACACACCTACAATCCCAGCAGAGGCTGAGGTGGAGGATCATGACGTAGTGAGACCTAGTTTAGAAGTAAATAAATATGGGGCCAGCAGACGGCATAATGGTTACATCACTGGACTCCCACATAGTCAACCATGGTTTGAGTCCAAGACCCGGCAACTTGAAATTCACATAGGGCACATGTGCATGAGTGTGCAAAATCCCAAGAGGAGAATGGAGGAGAAGGGGTTGAGGCCATCTCCCTGGGAGGTGAGGGGTGATTTCTTGCTTTCTCTCTCTCTCTGTCTCTCTCTGTTGCTCTGGCTAACATATGAGCCTTATAGCAAAACTGTACAAAAAATTAATTAAATAAAAGCAGATGAATAAATAAAAATGCAGCCTGGGCTGAGAGAACAGCTTGCAGCAAACCCATACTAACTCAGGAAGCCAAGCTGGAGACTCCTGGAGCAGATACCACATCTGGTCCTGAGCATGCAGCTGGCCTCCTGTCCCAGAGACTGGGGCATGCCCCTGGATAAGATTCACCTCCTCTCTAAAGAAACAAGCACTCTGGGGAGGGAAAATCACCTAATTTACCAGTTTGACTGAACTTTTCCCCATGACTCCCATGAAATGCTTTGAGCCTACCAGGGTCACGCTCATCTACACTACACCTTTATGAGAACATCAATATTTGATTTAGAGCCACACTTACTGCAAAAAGTTGCCAGGAACATTGACTAGCAAATTGCTAGCTCTTGGAAAAAATTCCTTTATTTTCTAGGTAAAATGATGCTCCCACCACGACGAGGGGCTGGAAGTAGTGGGCCCCTGGGTTCTCTCTGTGGACATCCCGTTCCCCTACCAGCGTTCACGCAATCTGAACAAATATGCGCTCCCAACGTGGCGTCTAGGCACAGCTACATGATAAAATCACCCCCAGGAGCCTGCGCTGACCTCACGGTATGTGGGTGAGAACAAAAATGTAGGCGATCATTGAGGAAGAGGGAACTGGCTCTTCTCCTCCCTTTCTAGTACCTTCTTGAATGACAAGGAGCTGACATCAGGATTCGCTGATTCACAGTGTTCAGAAAGGGAAATATATAGAGGGGAGGTCTGGGGCTACCCACGAGCCTATTTTTCTTCCCAGTGTGGCTTCAATTTAATGAAACATCCTAGAATGTCAATCCCACTACCAAGGGAAGAACGGGGCAGGAGCCTTGCCGGGGAGCTGAGAGGCAGAAGCCAACTTCAGCGGAAGAGCAGTTCCCTCTCCAGCCTGCATTCACGTGAAGGCTGCAAGCCATACAGGCAGGATTTCCACCAAACTGTGAGCCCGCCGAGGCTCCAAATCCAGCATGGTGCAGGCCCTTGGTAAATACCCACAGCGCCCTGCATGGCAGAGAACTCCTGCTGTCATGAGAACACCCAGCTGAACTGCGCTGTGGGGTCTGTCTGAGGCCACCTCGAGGGAGGCCTTATCGAGCCCCTTCCCCAGTCAGGTCTGAATGGCGGTCAGGTCTCTGACTCTGTGCTGGCCTGTGGGCCACAGCCCTAGGACAGGCAGGTCTTTCAAGGTCTGGGACTAGGCTTCTTCCTGCCACCGACCCAGAGGAAGCACTTCATCCTAGCTGCAAAGAACAATGGGGACGTTACTGAATCCTTCTCTCATGGCAGACACCAGTTCCCAAACAGAAGCAGGTAGTTAAACCAGCGGGCAGGGATACACAGTCCGGGAGACAGCAGTTTTCTCATTGGTGTTGCTTTTCTGCATTGGACTTTGGCATTCAGGAAGGGGACTTCCTTCTAAGTGAGTGGCTTCTGGGAAATGGCCACACAGCGTCTGCTCACACTACATGCTCAGCGACCCTAACTTCTTCCCTGGCTCCCGTCTGAAGTCATGTGGTAACGATGATGTTGGTGACACTTTGGGACAAACTGGGGGAAGGGCAGGGCCAGCACCCCGAGTGTTCAGTTTGGCCTTCCAGCCCTGAGGAAAGGTGTCTGGATGTCACAGATGCTTTTGCCCAGAACACGCTGTGCTTCTGAGATGTGCACATAGAAAATGCGTATACTTTTAAGATTTTTGCCATAGGGCCTATGAATTCACCAAAGAGAAACAGACAGAGACAGTGAGAGAGAGAGTGAGAAATCAACCCCCAGGGGGTGGCCACACTGCAATCCCTTCTCTATTTTCTTTCTGGGATTATGGACATGCATACACATGTGCCTGGCATGATTTTCAAGCTGCCACGTCCAGGACTCTAACGGCAGTCAACCATGTGGGAGTCCAGGGCCTTAACCACTATGACATCTGCTGGCCCCCAGAAATGAGTATTTTCAAAAGGACAAGTTCTATACAGGAATTCTCTCATAGGAGCAAATGTAACCATAAACTCTTCATACAGGGTGTCTCTGTTGGGTACCATTTTTAGGAGGTTGTTCCTTCCTGCAGTTTCCAAGGCCCTTTTATGATACCACCGGCTGTCCCTAAGATGGACACTTACCAATGGCTATTCCCTGTGGGCCGCCAACCAGTCCGCCCAGAAAGGCCATGGCCCCGGGGGCCAAGGCAGCCCTCTTCCAGTGTTTGACAGTCGCCTGCATTTTCTCCTGCTCAGAAATGGCACACAGCAGATTCATGATGTCATCCACAGAAATGGGCATCCTGGAGGCCTTAGGGGACAATTTCAGAGAATGCGTTTTAGTAGTGAGAGTAAGGGCATTTATACCCAAAAGTTACTCCTCCTAGAGTTTGGAGGAAGGGTCCCCTTTCGAGAGACAGTCATAATCCCCCATGGGCATGGCCTACAGCAGCCAGACAGTGGGAAGTTCCTGTCACAGAAAAAGCACGGCAGCAGTCGGGAAATAAGTAAATAGAAACAGTGGAGGGGATGAAAGGTCTTCCTGGCCCTCTGATTAACCTCTGACTTCTGACAGACAGGGGAGCAGCCCCAGCCACACGTTCTACTAGTCCATCACGAGGGAGGCAAGTCTGAGCTCTCCTGCATCAGTGGCCTTTCAGCCGATTCAGGCAATCCCCTCTGCACAAAGCCAGGCAGAGACCAAAATGACCCAGCCATGTGTCTTCTTTTGCATGTCAGGGCATCTGAGCTAATGCTGAGCCAGAGAAGGGAAAAGGGCAGGAGTCCAGGATTACTTGCCCCCTGTGTGACCCTGAGGAAGACTGAGATAAACCACCTGCAGGCTGGATTTGAGCAAGGAGAGTGGGTAGGAAGTGCTTGGGAAGTTTCGGGGTCATCACAGACTCTCAGCCATGATGGCTGTAAATGAACCTTCTGTTATGAACACACACCACTGGCGTCCTTATGTAATTGCTCTAAAAAGTTAATACACGTGGGACCAGATGAGGCAGTAAGATGAAGCAATTGGAGAATGAATAAATCAAAGAATTCCAGGAATTTGCAGTAAATATGGATAGACAGACAGATGGATGGACCTTGAGCGCCATTCTCTGGGGTCAGTAAGCAGTGTGCCCTGCAGGTGGGAAATGGCAGGAGAACAGGGTGGGCTCTGCCCTGCCGTGGGGTGGGCAGGAATCGAGAACCACACACCCGTGGGCCACCTGGCAGGGCCTAGATGGAAAATCAAGCGGCTGTGAGTCAGTGCCTCTCCTTAGAGATTCGGCTGGGCCTAGAACTCCATCCGCACCCTCCTTTTGCACCTACACACCCCTTTTCCTTCCAGAAACACTAAAAATAGCTGCTCAAGGAACTCGACTGAGAAATTTCGTAGCAGGCTGAATTGCTCAGTTTCATTGGGTTACATAAGCTCTTTTTGACCTAAGGACCATGAAGAACCAGAAGCCTCCAAAGTAAAATCATACTCTCAAATCCATAGATCCACCATATTACTACAAAGTCAGGTTTTTACAAGTTCTCTGGAGTCCCAGGAGAGGTACGACATCTCCTGTGCTCCAGTCCCGGTAATTCCCCTTTGATTTTCCTTTTGATATAAACTCATGCATGTTGAAATGACCTTTCAAACCGCCAGACCTCACACTGATCTTTCAGTCAGCGAGAGACCACATATACCATGGTGGTCCCTTAAGACTATATTGGAGCTGAAATATATGTCCCCTGGGACACTGTTGCTGTTCTGTCACAGCGGTGTGACCCCTTAGTCATGTGTGGTAGTGACACTGGTGTAAAACCTATTGCACTGTCAGTTATATCACAGTATAGCACATACAAGTAATGAACCAGCAGTGGTTACATTGCTGGATTCCCAAGTCATCAACAGCAGTTCATGTTCTGGACCCGGCTGCTTGAACCTCATGCTAGGCACATCTGCATGTGTGCAGAAGATCCTGAGAGGAGAATGGAGAAGAAATTGTGGCATAAACATCCCCCCCTCGGGGGGGATGATTTCTCATTTTTTTGGTCTCTCTCTGTCTGTCTCTCCAACAAGTTCTTGCATCCTATAGCAAAAATCTTTCTAAAAAAAATGTATAGTACATACAAGTAAATATAGCACATAATACATGACAATGTAATCAATCAATTACTGGTTCAGTCCCAGAACTGGTGGCTTGCTTTCTCACTTTCTCTCTGTCTCTTGCTCTCTCAATCTGTCCTCTCTGGTCAAATTAAAATAAGTACATAAATAAATAAATAAATAAATAAATAAATAAATAAAATAAAAAGATTTATCTCCCCACCAATGTCATGATGATAAAATCATACAATGACAAGGCTGACATCATTGCAGGACTGAATGTGGCAGAAGCCACCCGAAAATGGAGAGATAAAGGGCATGACCTGCGTTACCTAGTAGCCACGGTCTTGAAAAGCTACACGCACAAAGAAAATGAGTTGTACTTCCCATACGTCTGAAGATAATCAAAGACATTAATTTCACAGGGAAACCTTGGAAAAGCTAGAAGTTCACCTGTAAAATGTCCAAACACCTTTTAGGTTAGCTCTGGTTCATACCCAGCTTTTCATTTGTCAGTTCTGATCGGGGGAGAAGGAGGCACAGCCCAAGTCTCATAAACCCTCCTGCAGTCTACAGGGACCTCTCATTCCCAGGGTGAGAAGACCCTAGGCCCTGCTACACTAGGTATGCACGGTTGGTTTCCACACCAGTGCCCCGACACCACTCCTAAAAAGAGTTTTCTAGGGACCAGCAGGTGGATTAATGATTATATCAGTGGACTCCCACATTGTCAAACGCAGTTCGAGTTCTGGACTGGCAGCTTAAAACTCACACTGGTAGCACATGCATGAGTGTCCAAGACTCTGAGTGGAGAATAGAGGAGAAGGAATTGCAGCATGGCCTTCCCACCTGCAGCTGGGGGGTGTGATTTCTTGCTTTCTGTCTCTTTGTCTCTGTCTCTCTCCAGCACGTGCACACACCATATAGCAAAATTCTAAAAACAAACAAACAACATAAAGACAGGAAAGAGATATAAACCTACTTTGCCTTGTTTTGTATATTGAAAACAAAATAAAGAGACAGCTTCCAAACTGCCATGGATGACTTTAAGTCAAAACCCACAGGGATTAATGGGCACCACTGTCCAAAAGCTGCTTCTAGCCTCACTCAGCCCAGACAGGCCAGCACCACAGCACAAGAGGAGTCAGGAAGGTGAGTGGGTGGGGGAAGGAAGGGCCCAGCTCTTGCTAGGTTTTGATAATTCCACTCCATGGAGACAGGTACTATTATGGCTGCCCTGATCTGAAAGAAAGTTTGTTTCACTTCCTTACAAGAATCATTTCAGAAGTTAGAACATCGTAGACTCCTGCTGTGGAAGAAAGGTCTGTAACCTCAGCTCCTGAGCCCGGGAAGTAGCTCAGCTTCCTGAACTCTCCAGGCTTGTCAGATTGAGAGGGAATCCTCTCCTGCTTCTCCTTCCCCACCCCAACGCTGTCTTTTAAATGACAGGGAAGTGGTTGAGAAGGGAGGACTGGACAGACCTCAGAGGGCTGGGAGTGTAGCCCCTTTTCACCCCCATCACAACTATGGCAGATCAGATTTGTCCTCAAAATAAGCCCTGATTACGAGAAGCCCAACTGCCAGGCCAGGGAAGGCAATGCCACCCTGAAGCCCTGGTTTCCTGTAAGCACTCGAGCTGGCCCTGGAGGTGCAGACAGGCAGAGAGAAGCCCTTCAGTGACAGCAGCCTAGTCTCCTGATTGGACAACCTTGTGAGGAGGGCTTCAGAGCTAACAAAGACCTTCACAGACTCAGGTGTTTTGTTGTGGTTGTTGGGTTTATCTTTCTGTTTGTTTGTTTTTGACATTTTTGCTACAAGGCACATGTGCTCAGCAGAGATACAAAGACCGAAAGTGAGAAATCACCCCCTGGGGTAGTGACTACACTGCAATCCCTTCTCTATTCTCTTCTTGGGATTTTGAGCACACATGCACACACATCCGGTGTGAATTATAAGCAACTTGGTCCGGGACTCAAACTGTGATCAACTATCCAGGAGTCCAGCTACATAAATATTATGCCATCTGCTGGTCCCATACCTTGTTCTTGTTTTTTTTTTCCTTGTTCTTAAAAAACATAATACTAAGGGCCAGCTGATGCTGGTAATGGTTTAGGTGCTAAACTCCTACAAGGCTGACCATAGTTTGAATCCCGGACCCAGCAGCTTGAAAATCACAACGCGCATGTGTGTGCGTGCACACCTACACTCCCACGAGGAGAATGGAGAAGGGACTGCAGTGTGGCCATTTCCCCTGGGTGGCGATTTCTTACCTTCCTTCTCTCTGTGTCTATCTCTTCCTAGCAAACTCACACACCTTTGGCAAAAACCTAAATTAATTAATTAAGTAAGTAAATACTAATGGAAAAGGGAAGTCTCTTAAGATTCAGAGTGATGGCATTCACCTGGAATCCTCAGTACTTTCTCCTCCCCTGGTGGGATTTACAAATCTCTGCTGTGGCCCTTGTGAACTTATCTGTCCACATCTTTAAGCACCAGGACAAGGGTCTCAGGTGGACCGCTCCCTAACATTGTCAGCTTACCCCAGAAATCCGTTTGTTTGTTAATGAATTCACAAGTGAGATTTAGAAATCGATTTCACACACACCTCTGATTCCAAGAGCTGTCTTTTTGTGCAGCAGTGGAGGCCAGGACAGAGCAGAGGCTGGCACCCACACACCCCTACACACACACACCCCTAAGACATACACACACACTCCCCTAGCAGGACATCCCCCTTTCTCCCATAACCCACGCAACTATCTGGCCCATCAACAGGCCACCTCACCACCTCTCCCAGTACCCCAATTTCTTTTGTAAAAGGCTAGGGAAGCTATTTCCCCCACCAAAACTAATCTCCAAAATCATGAGCACCCTTCCTGATCATGTCTACACTAGCGCCCTGATCCTCTCCACACAGAACAAAGGCCCGATGTGCTGCCTGTAGGAATTCTGCTGAGATTCCGCTTTGCATGTATAACCAACCCCTCCACACACCCCTACACATACACACACACACACACACACACACACACACACACGGTACCCGCAGGACCACCAGCCAGGCCAGGACTTGGCCCTCCCAGCTCTAACTCCAGCGCTGTACCTGCTAGTGGTCATTTGGCTACTCCGTGCCTCAGTTTCTTCATACGGAAAATGAATGCCCTAACAGTGTCCACGCTGGCACCTGATCGTCGGGCTCCTGGCAGGACACGGAGTCCCAGCCTTCTGAGGCATTCTGGTGGGGCATGCCTGGGACGCCATCACCCTCGCTGGGCCCTCAGGTGAGGACTCCCACCACTCCTGTGGGTAGACTATGGCTTGCCTTTGCATCCGGACCTTGTCCGCTCACACCGGGATCACAGTCCAGCCTGGGCTCCTGGCTCACTCTGCAGCCCCATCAGGCCTTCCGCTCCCAGTCTGGTCTGGCTCCAGCTCCTGCTCCCTGGCCAAAGGTCGTGAAGGGCGTGGCAACAGCAGCATTGCATGCTGGCTCTGCCCTCCCAAATTCAGGCTCGCTGGTCATTCGGGGTTGACCCCCGCCTGGTTGTGGCCAACAGAGCCATAGCTGGGCCCAGTGGGACAGGACCTCCTGGCCCTGGCTGGCGCCTTCTCCACCCAGGCTGCTGCCCCTGAAATGAGTCCAGCTGGCCGTGGTGCTTCGACTTGCACGCTGTCCCACCACACAGTGCACGGGTTTTAGAGCCGGACTCCATGGGACCTTCTCGCAGCCTGCGGGCCTCCTGGGAGCCCTCTGGACCTTTGACCCTTGACTGGGGATCTCTGTCTCTAGGCCAGAGGACCCCCACGGTTCCCCAGAGGTGCATCTGGAGGTCCAGAGCGCTGTTACTGTGTGGGCCGGTATCAGCTGACACTGGCACATGAAGCCTGGGTCTGGGGTTTCCTTTTGTTTGGTTTTTAAATGAGAGACACACAGGGTTTGTGTGTTTGCATGTGTGTTTTAGAGTGAGAGATATTTGCTATAGAGCTCATGGGCTCACCCCTGTAGGCTGAAAACGAGGGAAAGTGAGAAATAACCTTCCAGGAGGAATGACTATGCCATAATCCCTTGTTCTCCATTCTCCTCTGGTTATTTTGGGCACACATGCACACATTCTTGGCAAGTTTCAAGCCACTGAATCCTGGAACGCCAAAGGCAGTCGGCCATGTGGGAGTGAGAGACCAGCCATTTAACCATGGCTACCTGCTGGTCCCCACAGGAGACTTTACAGGGTCTCAGCCCATTTGGTCCTCTGCCATAGTCTCCCAGGCAGCGAGGATTCAAGGCTATGGCCTGTTTACGTTGGCCCCTGACCAGAGCCCAGTCGGCCTCCCATGCAGCCCCAGCCCAAGGGCTGCTCTCCCCTTGCTCTAGCAAGGCTGGGCTGGGCTGGGCTGGGCTGGGCTGGGCTGGGCTGGGCTGTGAGAGAAGCTTTGGCTCCATGCCAGGGGAGGGGTGGGTCCAACTTCAGGGCCAGGTGAGGTGGCAAGCCTCTTGGGAGGGTGCGAAGGGGCAGGGAACAAAAAAGCCAAGGCATAGTACTTTATTATTATAAGATATTATATTAGCATTATTATGTATTGGTTATATTATTACAGTTATATGATTATTAAGATATTAAAGAGGACTGTGGAAAAGTTCCTCCCCTCTTCCATGTGCTCAGAGATCCAGGGGGCTGGACTTGACCCATCTCAAATCTTTTTTTTTTTTTTTTTTTTTTTTTTTTTTTTTTAATTTTGATACAGGGCTGGTGAGCTCTTAGGAGAGAGACCCAGAGAAAGCAAGAAAGCCTCACCCGCCCCTCCCCTCTGGGCATGGGGGAGATGATCATACCATAATCCCTTCTCGATTCTTTTGGAATTTTGGACACACACATGCCTGACATGCTTTTTAAGCTGCTGGGTCTGGAACTTGAACCACACAGTAGGTAATGTGAGAGTCAGGCGTCTTAACCACCACGCACACCTGCTGGCCCCACTGTATTTCTTTTTCTTTTAAAAATTATTTTATTTAAATAAACTTTATTTATTTTAATTTGACCAAAGAGGGGCAGAGCAAGAGAGACAGAAAGTGAGAAAGCCAGTCACCATGACTGGAACTCGAACGGTCAGCCCATGTGGGAGTCCAGTGCCCTTAACCACCACGCCACCTGCCGGCCCCGTGTCTTTCATTCTTTAGAGCCACAGATCTGGTATTTTCTCTTTTGTTCACGTGTAAGACTTTGGATGTTAGACATACTTTACACAAAATTCATGGGAAAACGACTTTTCAGGGAAAAACTTTATTGTAATTTGATGACATTTACTTGAGATGTAGTGTTTTATTTTGTTTATTCACTTATTTCTTCCATGGGGCGGGGCACATATCCAACAAAGTCCTCGTGCCATGGTCCACCCAGCCTCAGCCAGCCCGGACCATGGACACACAGGGTGTAAGTCCTGAATGTAGACGGAGGTCCCGGGACATGACCTTGGGACCTTCTATGTGGGACCTGCATCACATAAAAGGTTCTGCCAGCACTGTGCCTCCTGCTGGCCCCTCAAGCTGTAGTTCTGAAAGAAAATAAATACAGTATTCAGGGAATGTTGAGGGCGGAAACATTTCTTAGAGGTAGTTTACGATCCCACCACCTCAGAAAACGTTATGTTTTTTCCTGAAAAAAAAACCTTTAAAAAGCATAACTCAAAAACTACCATGACTATGCGGTTGGGAAGCAAGATCGCAGGAGGGGGGTGAACCTCGGGGAGTGGCTACGGGGAGAAGGGGCTGAGTGCACTTAGGGTCTGTGGCTTCACCAACAGGCTGACTGTCCCCCTCCCTGAGGTCACACAGCAGTCACTGGGTGGGAGAGGACACATCAGGATGTAACATGATTCCAGCTGGCTCTGAGGCCCTGAGACTCTGCCAGGGGAGAAGGGGGTTCTCAGTCCTGCACAGGCGCTTAGAAGAGGAGTCCTCTTACAAGTGGAGTACTCTTGTAAGAGCACAAGGTCCCAGGAGGAGAACGACGTGTGGTGGGACAGTGAGCTGGGCAGAACTTCCTCCAGACCCCAACAGGCCAAGGCCTCCCTGACGCCTGCACCCAGCAAGCCTTTGCTTTTCACTGGCTTCCAGTCGAAGGGCTGTGGGTACACATGAGTGCACACGGTCAGAGAAACACAACGTCTTCATGAATGATTTCCAGCGCGCGGTGCAGCACAGGCGCCTCTCCGGCAGGTGACCCAGCTCCAGTTTAGGTAGGACCCTGAGATGTGTGGATTTCTCAGGGGATCCATTGGGCCTCCCCAGACTCCTCAGTCACAGTGGAGATCACAGAACCACCTAGAGGAAACTAGCAACAGCGGAGGCGTGGCCTAGTTGTCATACTGAACCATGGCAAACAGCTCCCTAGTGATGTAGGTCACCAGCATCTCCAGCAGCTGCTGCTTCAGAGGCTTGCTGCCCATAATCAGCGTGGTCAGCTGCACGGCGTCTGACCACTCCAGGTGCCTGATGACTTCAGAGAATTCCTTAAGGAGCTTCTCCTGCTCGTCAGGTGGCAGCTCAATTAAGATCTGAGAAATTGGCTTGAACTGTCCACTTGTCATCCAGGCTCCGAAAAGACCCCCGATAGCCCCACCTAGAACACAAGGAAGGGTTCAATTACTGGGGCCTTGTTCACAGATGACGCCCTGGGTTCTCTCAGGGAGTCCGTCCGCTGTCATGACAAGTAAGCACATTGACCAGAGGTGAGGGGGGCAGGAGAGGTTGGGCTCCCCCTGCTCCCAGGACTCAAGGAGGACAAAGGCTTATGTGGTCTTTGGCCCATTTGGCTCAGATAACTGACACCTAGCCATGCCCTTCCCTTAGCTCTGCACTTACAGATGCAAATGAAGCATTTACCTCATCTCACCTGGGCTGTGCTGGCCAAAATCCTCTCCAAGGGCTGAGGAAGGCTCCGCCCTCCCCATAAAAATCTCTCTCACCCCCAAGAGAGGGCTGGGAAGCAAATGCATTTTTTTTAATGTTTTGAGGTTTTTAATGCAATTTTTTATTAATAAATTAATTTATTTTTTATATACATTCATTACATTGTTTAGCTTATGAAGTGAAGATTTCAACTGGACTGGGAAGCAAATGCATTTCTGTGGACAACCAGCTCGGGAGGAGGCTGAGGTTCCTCCATCGGGTGGCTGATACGCTCCTTGCCCCCAGACATGGGAAACTGCTTGTGAACTCTGTGGTGAAAGGACCCCAGGGACAGGTAAGGAGGGTCTCTCTCTTGGAGCAGTGTGTTACATACATCCCCTCCAAGCTGAATGGTGATAAATCACAGATGGAATGTAGTGTACCGTTTGTCTCTCTGCTGCTCAAAGAGGGCACAAACATTATATTTAAAATATAAATCTATTGCCAAAGTGAAGGCACATTATCTTGGGACTTAGAGATCTTGTATCAGGGCCAGCAGATGGCACAATGATCGCATCACTGGACTCCCACATGGTCAGTTTGAGTCCTGGACCTGGTGGCTTAGAAATCACGCCAGGCTGGGGGCTGACAGGGGCATGGTGGTTAAAGGCACTGCATTCCCACATGGCTGACCACCGTTTGAGTCCCAGACCTGGTGGCTTGCTTTCTTGCATTCCCTTTCTCTCTCTCTCTCTACCTTTCTTTCTCTATCTCCAGTTAAATAAAAAAAATAATAACAAATTTAATTAATTAAATAAATAAATAATTCCAAAAAAAGAAAGAAAGAACATCAGGCATATGTGCATGTGTGCTCATGATCCCAGAGGGAGATTAGAGGAGAAGGGATGATAGTGCAGCCATTCTGCCCCCTTGCACTCCGAGGGAGGTAATTTGTCACTGTCTTTATCTCTCTCTCTCTCTCTTTCTCTCTCTCTCTTGCTCTATCTCCATCAAGTACATGTGCCCTATGGCAAAAACCTCTAAAAATACAAAAAAAAAGTATCTATCAGTGGAAAGTTCAACCCAATCAGCCAGGTATAAGATGCTGCAGGAGGAGGGAAGTATTCCGGGGCAGGAGTCTCCAACTCAAGGGCTTTCAGGGGCCAGTTTCTTTCAGGGGCCAGTTTAGTGACTGAAAGGAGTTAAGACAGTAGAGTGGGCCTGTGGTAACCGGAGGTTGCTTCTCACCTCAAGGGGCAGCTGCCACATGGACTACCAGACTTGTATCTTTAAAATGTCTTATATATTTTAGAGCAAACCTGGTGGTTCAGGGAGCTAGATCCCACATGGCCAACGACACAGTTCAAATCCTAGCCTGGAGACCTGGAAGACATGCCAGGTGTATGTGTGTGCACGCTCGAGATCCCAACAGGAAGGAGAAAGAGGGACAAGACTGCAGCATGACCAGGCCCCATCGGGGGTGCTTTCTCCCTTTTCCTCTCCCAATATGGAGAGCGTACATGCCTTCTGGAAAAAACTGACCAAAAAAATAAAAAAAAAACTTATAATTTTAAAATATCAACAATTTGGGACTTAAAAGATGTGGACTGATGTACTTAGTGCCTGACTTCCAAAGAATAGAGTACAGAAGGGGAAATAGGAACTCACAGAGCAAACACCCAGGAAACACATCCTAACCCAGTGGTCAAGGTCAACATCAGCGGTGATGTCACGTGGAGGTCACGTGCCCACCAAAATGATGCACAAGTAGTGCATCCTCCGCTTCCAAGGTATTCTTTCCAAAGACCCGAAGCCCCAGTCTAATCATAAGAAACCAACCAAAATGGAGAGATGTTCTATCAAATACCTGCCCAGTTTGTCTTAAAACTACCAAGGTCATGAACAAGCAAAGTCTGAGAAACTGTCGCAGACCAGAGGAGACTAAGGCAACCAGCCGATTAAATGGAACGTGGTAACTTGGACCAGATCTCGGAGAGGACAAGGGCCATTAGTGCAGAAGCTGGTGAAACCCCATCGAGTCTAGAGAACAGTTCATAGTAATGTCAGTGTTGATGTCTCCGTTCTTTTTGTTTTTTCTTTTATTAATAATTATTTTATTTTACTTTATTTATTTACTGATTTGTTAATTTGACCAGAGAGGGACAGAACAAGAGAAAGAGAGACAGGGAAAGTGAGAAAGCAAGCCACAAGGCCTAGGACGTGAACCATGATCAGTCATAAGGGAGTCCAGCGCCCTTAACCATCACGTCACCTGCCGGCTCCAATGTCTCAGTTTTGACAAATGTACCATGGTCCATGTTATAAGGGTCACTGCAATTAGGGGAGGGATAAAGGCGAATTCTTTTTACTATCTTTGCAACTTCTCTACATATCTACTATTTTTTCAAAATGAAGGCTTTTTTCCTAGAAATCAGCCACAGCTGCCCTAGTACATGCACTGGTAGATATTGTTAGTCAACAGGGTGAAGCCACATGAGAGGTCCGGGGTCAATTTTCAGCCCATCCTAAAAGCACAGCCCAATGACATGCACCTACAATCCCAGCAGAGGCTGAGGTGGAGGATCATGAGTAGTGAGACCTAGTCTAGAAGTAAATAAATATGGGGCCAGCAGACAGCATAATAGTTACATCACTGGACTCCCACATAGTCAACCATAGTTTGAGTCCAAGACCCGGCAACTTGAAATTCACATAGGGCACATGTGCATGAGTGTGCAAAATCCCAAGAGGAGAATGGAGGAGAAGGGGTTGAGGCCATCTCCCTGGGGGGTGAGGGGTGATTTCTTGCTTTCTCTCTCTCTCTGTCTCTCTCTGTTGCTCTGGCTAACATATGAGCCTTATAGCAAAACTGTACAAAAAATTAATTAAATAAAAGCAGATGAATAAATAAAAATGCAGCCTGGGCTGAGAGAACAGCTTGCATTCATACACCAGGCAGCAAACCCATACTACCTCAGGAAGCCAAGCTGGAGCCTCCTGGAGCAGATACCACATCTGGTCCTGAGCATGCAGCCGGCCTCCTGTCCCAGAGACTGGGTAGTACCCCTGGATAAGATTCACCTCCTCTCTAAAGAAACAAGCACTCTGGGGAGGGAAAATCACCTAAATTACCAGTTTGACTAAACTTTTCCCCATGACTCCCATGAAATGCTTTGAGCCTACCAGGGTCACGCTCATCTACACTACACCTTTATGAGAACATCAATATTTGATTTAAAGCCACACTTATTGCAAAAAGTTGCCAGGAACATTGACTAGCAAATTGCTAGCTATTGAAAAAAATTTCTTTATTTTCTAGGTAAAATGATGCTCCCACCACGACCAGGGGCTGGAAGTAGTGGGCCCCTGGGTTCTCTCTGTGGACATCCCGTTCCCCTACCAGCGTTCACGCAATCTGAGCAAACATGCGCTCCCAACGTGGCGTCTAGGCACAGCTACATGATAAAATCACCCCCAGGAGCCTGCGCTGACCTCACGGTATGTGGGTGAGAACAAAAATGTAGGCGATCATTGAGGAAGAGGGAACTGGCTCTTCTCCTCCCTTTTTAGTACCTTCCCGAACGACAAGGAGCTGACATCAGGATTCGCTGATTCACAGTGTTCAGAAAGGGAAATATATAGAGGGGAGGTCTGGGGCTACCCATGAGCCTATTTTTCTCCCCAGTGTGGCTTCAATTTAATGAAACATCCTAGAATGTCAATCCCACTACCAAGGGAAGAACAGGGCAGGAACCTTGCCGGGGAGCTGAGAGGCAGAAGCCAACTTCAGCAGAAAAGCAGTTCCCTCTCCAGCCTGCATTCACGTGAAGGCTACAAGCCATACAGGCAGGATTTCCACCAAACTGTGAGCCCGCCAAGGCCCCAAATCCAGCATGGTGCAGGCCCTTGGTAAATACCCACAGTGCCCTGCATGGCAGAGAACTCCTGCTGTCATGAGAACACCCAGCTGAACTGTATTGTGCGGTCTGTCTGAGGCCACCTTGATGGAGGCCTTATCTAGCCCCTTCCCCAGTCAGGTCTGAATGGTGGCCAGGTCTCTGACTCTGTGCTGGCCTGTGAGCCACAGCCCTAGGACAGGCAGGTCTTTCAAGGTCTGGGACTAGGCTTCTTCCTGCCACCGACCCAGAGGAAGCACTTCATCCTAGCTGCAAAGAACAACGGGGACGTTACTGAATCCTTCTCTCATGGCAGACACCAGTTCCCAAACAGAAGCAGGTAGTTAAACCAGCGGGCAGGGATACACAGTCCAGGAGACAGCAGTTTTCTCATCGGTGTTGCTTTTCTGCATTGGACTCTGGCATTCAGGAAGGGGACTTCCTTCTAAGTGAGTGGCTTCTGGGAAATGGCCACACAGCGCCTGCTCACACTACATGCTCAGCAACCCTAACTGCTTCCCTGGCTCCCGTCTGAAGTCATGTGGTAACGATGATGTTGGTGACACTTTGGGACAAACTGGGGGAAGGGTAGGGTCAGCATCCTGAGTGCTCAGTTTGGCCTTCCAGCCCTGTGGAAAGGTACCAGGATGGCACAGATGCCTTTGCCCAGAACACACTGTGCTTCTGAGATGTGCACATAGAAAATGTGCATTTTTTAAAGGTTTTTACCATAGGGCCTATGAATTCACCAAAGACAGACAGAGACAGTGTCACTGTCTGTTTTCTTTTTGCACACAGATGTGCCTGGCATGATTTTCAAGCTGCCACATCCAGGACTCGAACTGCAGTCGACCATGTGGGAGTCTAGTGCCTTAACCACTATACCACCTGCTGGCCCCCAGAAATGAGTATTTTCAAAAGGACAAGTTCTATACAGGAATCATCTCATAGGAGCAAAGTAACTGCACAAACTCCACACGCAGGGCATCGCCTTCGGCACCACTTTTAGGAGGCTGTTCCTTCCTGTAGTTTCCAACGCTCTTTTATGATACCACAGGCTATCCCTAAGATGGGCACTTACCAACGGCTAGTCCCGGTGGACCAAAAACCATCCCGCCCAGAAAGGCCATGGCCCCAGTGACCAGTGCACCACTCGCCGAGTGTTTGACAGCCACTTTCATTTCCTTCTGCTCAGAAATGGCACACAGCAGTTTCATGATATCATCCACAGAAATGGGCATCCTGTTGGGCCTTAGGGGAAAATTTGAGAGAAAGTGTTTTAGTGAGTGTAAGGGCATTTCCACCCAAAAGTTACTCTTCATAGAGTTTGGAGGAAGGGTCCCCTTTTGAGAGACAATCATAATCCCCCATGGGCATGGCCTACAGCAGCCAGTGGGAAGTTCCTGTCACAGAAAGAGCAGGGCAGCAGTCGGGTAATAAGTAAATAGAAGCAGTGGAGGGGGTGAAAGGTCTTCCTGGCCCTCTGATTAACCTCTGACTTCTGACAGGCTGGGGAGCAGCTCCAGCCACACGTTCTACTAGTCCATCATGAGGGAGGCACGTCTGAGCTCTCCTGCATCAGCGGCCTTTCAGCCGGCTCAGGCAATCCCCTCTGCACAAAGCCAGGCAGAGACCAGAAGTCCCAGCCACGTGTCCTCTTTTGCATGACAGGGCATCTGAGCTAATGCTGAGCCACAGAAGGGGAAAGGGCAGGACTCTGGGATTACTTGCCCTCTGTGTGACCCTGAGGAAGACTGAGATAAACCACCTGCAGGCTGGATTTGAGCAAGGGGAGTCAGTATGAAGTACTTGGGAAGTGTCAGGGACATCACAGACTCTCAGCCATGATGGCTCTAAATAAACCTTCTGTTATGAACACACACCACTAAAAAGTCAGTACATATGGGACCTTAAGATCAGGGAAAAGATGAGGCAGTAAGATGAAGCAATTGGAGAATGAATAAATCAAAGAATTCCAGGAATTTGCAGTAAATATGGATAGGCAGACAGATGGACGGACCTTGAGCGCCATTCTCTGGGGTCAGTAAGCAGTGTGCCCTGCAGGTGGGAAATGGCAGGAGAACAGGGTGGCATCTGCCCTGCTGTGGGGTGGACAGGAATCGAGAACCACACACCCATGGGCCACCTGACAGGGCCGAGATGGAAAATCAAGCAGCAGTGGGTCAGTGCCTCTCCTTAGAGATTCGGCTGGGCCTAGAACTCCATCCGCACCCTCCTTTTCCTTCCAGAGAGAAATACTAAAAACAGCTGCTCAAGGAACTCGACTGTGAAAGTTCAGAGCAGGCTGAATTGCTCAGTATCTCTGGGTTACATTAAGCTTTTTTGGACCCAAGGATTATGAAGAACCAGAAGTCTCTAAAGTAAAATCATATTCTCAAATCCATAGACCCACCATATTACTATAAAATCAGGATTTTTTATTTTAGAGGTTTTTTTGTTTTTGTTTTTGGTTTTTTTTTGCTATAAGGCGTGTGCGCTCGCCAGACAGACAGAAAGCGAGAAGTCACCCCCCAGGGGGGGATGGCCACGCCGCAATCCCTTCTCCTCCATTCTCCTCTCAGGATCTTAGGCACGCATGCACACGCACCTGGCATGAGTTTAAGCTGCAGGGTCTGGGACTTGAACCGCAGTTGACTACGTGGGAGTCCAGCGACATAGCCATTACACTAACTGCTGGTCCCAACTACAAAGTCAGGTTTTTACAAGTTCTCTGGAGTCCCAAGAGTGGTAAGGCATCTCCTGTGCTCTAATCCCTGTAATTCCCTTGATTTTCCTTCTGATATAGAATCAATTCTATATCACCTCGAAATGACCTTTCAAACCACCAGATCTCACACTGACATTTCAGTCAACGAGAGACCACATATACATGGTGGTCCCTTAATACTATATTGGAGCTGAAAAATGTCACTGTTGCTCTTCTATCATAGCAGTGTGACCCATTAGTCATGTGTGGTAGTGACACTGGTGTAAAACCTATTGCACTGTCAGTTATATCAAAGTATAGCACATAAAAGTAAGGGACCAGCAATGCTTACGTTGCTGGATCCCCAAGTCATCGACCCCAGTTCAACTCTTGGACCCGGTGGCTTGAACCTCACACTGGGCCCAAGATCCTCAGAGAAGAATGGAGGAAATGGGATTGTGGTTTAAACATCCCTCCGGGGAGGGTGATTTCTCATTTTCTGTCTCTCTGGGTCTGCTTCTCCCGCAAGTGCATGCATCCTATAGAAAAATCTTTCTAAAAATAAAAGTATAGTACATACAATATAGCACATAATAAATGCCAATATAATCAATCAATTACTGCTTTATGTATTTATTATATCATTATCATTATTTTAGAATGTATTCTTTATACTCATTTTAAAATATGTCTTATAGGGGCCAGCAAGTGGCATGGTGGTTAAGGTACTAGACTCTCATATAGTTGACTGTAGTTTGAGCCCCAGACTGAGCTGTCTGAAAATCATGCAGGGCACATGTGGGTGTGTGCCCAAAATCACGAGAGAAGAATGGAGAAGGGATTGTGGTGTGGCCATCCCCCTGGGAGGTGACTTCTCACTTTCCCTTTCTCTCTGTCTCTCTCCAGTAAGTGCACATGCCCTATGGCAAAAACCTTTAAAAAATGCACTATAAACAGTATGCTGTGTTATGCAGAAGCACCTCCTACATTCTGTATTTGCCACGTCTCTGGATTGTATCATTTACTCTTGTGCTTGGTTTAATCTCATTTTGTTCATTGTGGCCCACCCACCTGGCAAGATGTGGAGAGGGAAGACAGTGATTTCAATGAGCCTGACTCTATGTAGGCCTAGGCTCATGTGCATGCCTTACTTTAAACAAAAATATTTTGAAAGTTAAAAAAAAAATTAATTAATCATAATAATGAACAATTTTAAAGACAAAAAAATACTTACAAAGATAAAAATAAAGAAGATACAGGGACCAGCAGTTAGTGTAATGGCTATCTCGCTGAACTCTCATGTAGTCAATTGCAGTTCGAGTCCCGGACCTGGTGGCTTACACTCACACCAGGTATGTGTGCGTGCATGCCCAAGATCCCGAGAGGAAAGCAGAGGAAAAGGGATTGCTGTGTGGCCATCCCCCCCGGGGGGTGATTTCTTGCTTTCTGTCTGTCTCTCTCTGTCTTTCTGGCAAGCACACTCGCCGTATTGCAAAAAAAACCTCTCCCTCCCAAAAAATAATAAGATACTTTTGGAGCTGTATAATATGCACATACTTTCAGTTATTACTACTGCAAGGATTAATAACTCAAAAAAAAAAAAAAGAAAGAAAGAAAGAAAGAAAAGAAAAGCTAGGGCGTGCAGGTGGTGTGGTGGTTAAGGCACTAGATTCCTACCCTGCCAATAGTGGTTCAGATCCCAGGCCTGGCGGCTTGGAAATCATGCCAGGTACATGTGCGTGCATGCCCCAAATCCCAAAAGCAGAATGGGAGAGAAAGAGCTGTGGCGTAGCCAACCTCCTGGGGAGTGATTGCTCACTTTCCCTCTCTCTCTCATCAGCAAGCTCATGCACACTATGGCAAAAAATTAAAAAAAAAAAAAATAGAGCGAGAGAGAAGCTTATAAAGTAAAACAATTACAGTAAGTTTAGATTAATTTATAAACTGAGAAAGTTTGGAGCAGGCTGAATTGCTCAATGTCTTTGTGTTACATATGCTTTTTTTTGGCACAAGGATCTTCTAGAATCAGAATTCTCTAAGATAAATTTGAACAATCAAATCCATAGAGCCACCATATTCCCACAAAGTCGGGGTTTTACAAGATGTGGAGATGGTGTTTATAAACTCTACAGCCGCGTTCAGTCATTGTCCTAGGCCTTCACATTCCCTCACTGACTTGCCAGAGCGACTTCCAGTCCTAATAGCTCCTGTCCTAAACAGCTGTGCCATTTTTAATTACTATTTTTTTCAAAGAAATTTTTGCTGTAGGGTGTATGCAGCAGAGACAGAAAGAGAAAAAGTGAGAAATCACCTCCCAAGGGGAGATGGCCATACCACAGTCAATTCTCTTCCATTTGGGGCACACACACACACACATGCCTGGCATGAATTTCAAGCCTCTGGGGTTCATAATTTGAACCACTGTCAGCCACATGGGAGCCCAGTACCTTAATCACTACGCCACCTGGTGGCCCTGACTTTTTAATCTTTCATACTATCTTGTGTTTGTGTGTGTGTGTGTGTGTGTGTGTGTGTGTTTTAAGAGAACTTTTTGCTATAGAGTACATGTTCTTGCGAGAGAGACAGAGAGACAGAAAGCAAGAAAACGGGGAATGGCCATGCCACAATCCCTTCTCCTCTGTTCTCCTCGCGGAATTTAGGGCACATGTGCACATGCATCCAGCGTTGGGTTTTAAGCTGCCAGGTCTGGGACTCGAACCATGGTTGACAACATAACCATTCTACCATCTGC
Source organism: Tupaia tana (assembly GCA_026018925.1). Classification (NCBI taxonomy): domain Eukaryota; kingdom Metazoa; phylum Chordata; class Mammalia; order Scandentia; family Tupaiidae; genus Tupaia; species Tupaia tana. The sequence continues at coordinate 42,572,164 of JAKSZU010000018.1, forward strand.
TGGTCCCTCATAGTGTGTTTTTACTGTACCTTTTCTACATGCAGACATGGTCACATATATAAACGCTCACCGCCATGTCACAGCTGCCTACAGTCTTCGGTCCCGTAACATGCTGTACTTCTTGGCAGCCTAGGAGCACTGAGCTGCACCATAGAGCCCAGGGCTGTAGGAGGCTACCCCGTCTAGGGTTGTATAAAGACACTCCACGGTGCTCACGTAATGATGGTAAGTGACACCTTACTATATTTAGACCTGTGACTCCCCACAGGTGCATAGGAATCACTGAAAATCCTGTCCCATACAGCTAGTCGGGGTAGTGAGATTCTGCATTGTCAACAAGTCCCCAGGAGGCTTTCTGACCTCACTTTGAGTGAAAGGCTCTAAGAGAGCATGACCCGGACTCTGACTCCTTTCCTCAGTCCTCGCATTCAGAAATTGTGAGCAGGCATCCCCCAAATGTGTCTGGGCAGATGGGCTATGAGAAGCAGTGGAGAGGCAGGCCTGTGTAAAAGCTACCAAGGGACTGGACAAGAACGCAGCCCAGCTTGTCCCTGTTCTGGCTGTCCTGTGTCCTGGGTCTGCCAAAACCCCTCCTGGCTCCTAGGCCCTGCCCCAGTGTCTCTGCTTCCAGACTGAAGGTCTCTTCCTCTTTCCTTCTCTTGGCCAACTCCATTCTTCCAGTGGTCAAGATCTGTCCTCCCACTGGGCCAGGAATGGCATGGTAGTTAAGGATGCTAGACTGCCACATGGCTGACCACGGTTTGATTCCCAGACCTGGCGGCTTGCTTTATCACTTTTTCTCTCACTCTCTCTCTCTCTGTCCTCTCTGGTCAAATTAAGTGAATAAATAAACAAAGTTAAATAAAATAAAAAAGAAAAGATTTGCCTCCCCACCAATGTCATGATGATAAAATCATACGATGACAAGGCTGACATTATTACAGGACTGAAAGTGGCAGAAGCCACCAGAAAATGGAGAGATAAAGGGCATGACCTGACTTACCTAGTAGCCACGGTCCTGAAAAGCTACGCGCACAAACAAAATGACTTATACTTCCCAAACGTCTGAAGATAACCAAAGACATTAGTTTCATAGGGAAACCTTTGGAAAAGCTAAAAGTCCACCTGTAAAATATCCAAGCACCTTTTAGCTTAGCTCTGGTTTACACCCTTTTCAACTCTCAGCTGTCAATTCTGGGAAAAAAGGAGGCACAGCCCAAGTCTCATAAAGGCCTCCTGCAGCCGGCAGAGACCTCTCATTCCCAGGGTGACAAGACCCTAGGCTCTGCTATGCTAGGTCTGCAAGGCTGGCTCCCACACCAATGCCCAGACACCAGTCCTGAAAAGGGTTTTCTAGGGACCGCCAAGTGGGTAATGGTTATATCACTGGACTCCCACATAGTTGAAAGCAGTTTGAGTCCTGGACCCGGCAACTTAAAACTCACGCTGGGAGCATGTGCGTGCGTGTCCAAGACCCTAGGAGGAGAATGGAGGAGAAGGGATTTCAGTGTGGCCTTTAGCCCTGGAGTTTGGGGGTGTGATTTCTGGGTTTCTGTCTCTTTGTCTCTGTCTCTCCTGTGCATGCACACCCCCTATAGCAAAAATCTCAAAAAAAAAAAAAAAAGACAGGAAAGAGATATAAACCTACTTCACCTTGTTTTGTCTATTCAAAACAAAATGAAGAGACAGCTTCCAAACTGCCATGGATGACTTAAGTCAAAACCCACAGGGATTAATGGGGCACCACTGTGCAAAAGCTGCTTCCAGCCTCACTCAGCCCAGCCAGGCCAGCACCACAGCACAGGGAGGTGTCAGGAGGCTGAGTGGGTGGGGGGAAGGGCCCAACTCTGGCTGCATTTCAATAATTAGAGTATGGGGACAGGTGGTATTACAGCTACCCTGATCTGAAAGAAAGTTTGTTTCGTTTCCTTACAAGAATCATTTCAGAGGTTAGAACATAGTAGACTCCTGCTGTGGAAGAAAGGTCTGTAACCTCAGCTCCTGAGCCCGGGAAGTAGCTCAGCTTCCTGAACTCTCCAGGCTTGTCAGATTGAGAGGGAATCCTCTCCTGCTTCTCCTTCCCCACCCCAACGCTGTCTTTTAAATGACAGGGAAGTGGTTGAGGAGGGAGGACTGGACAGACCTCAGAGGGCTGGGAGTGTAGCCCCCTCTTCACCCCCATCACAACTATGGCAGAATCAGATTTGTCCTCAAAAGAAGTCCTCCTCGGGACCAGCAGTTAGCATAATGGCTGTGTCACTGAACTCCCATGTAGTCGTCCACTGTTCGAGTCCCGGACCCGGTGGCTTAAACTCATGCAGCGTGTGTGCGTGCGTGCCCAGGATCCCGAGAGGAGAATGGAGGAAAGGGGATTGCGGCACGGCCATCCCTCCTGGGGGTTGATTTCTCGCTTTCTATCTTTCTGGTGATCACACGTGCCCTATAGCAAAAACCTCTTCAAAAAAAAAAAGATGTCCTGATTACGAGAAGCCCAGCTGCCAGGAGAGGGAAGGCAAATGCCACCCTGAAGCCCTGGTTTCCTGTAAGCACTCAAGCTGGCCCCAGAGGTGCAGAGGGGCAGAGAGAAGCCCTTCAGTGACAGCAGCCTAGTCTCCTGAGTTGGATGAGGTTATGAGGAGGGCTTCAGAGCTAACACTGACCTTCACAGATTCAGGTGTTTCGTTGTGGTTGTTGGGTTTATCTTTTTGTTTGTTTGTTTTTGACATTTTTGCTACAAGGCACATGTGCTCAGAAGAGAGACAAAGAGAGACAGAAAGTGAGAAATCACCCCCTGGGGTGGTGACCACACTGTAATCCCTTCTCCTCCATTCTCTTCTTGGGATTTTGAGTACACATGAACACACATCCGGTGTGAACTTTAAGCAACTTGGTCCGGGACTCGAACTGTGATCAACTATCTGGGAATCCAGCTACAAAACCATTATGCCATCTGCTGATCCCATACCTTGTTCTTAAAAAATGTAACACTAGGGGCCAGCTGATGTTGTTAATGGCCAAGGTGTTGGACTCCTACAAGGCTGACCACAGTTTGAATCCCGGACCCAGCAGCTTGAACATCCCAATGCGCGTGTGTGCGTGCACACCTACACTCCCAGGAGGAGAATGGAGAAGGGACTGCAGTGTGACCATTTCCCCTGGGAGGCGATTTCTTACCTTCCCTCTCTCTGTGTCTATCTCTTCCTAGCAAACTCACACACCTTTGGCAAAAACCTAAATTAATTAATTAATTAATTACTAATGGAAAAGAGAAGTCTCTTAAGATTCAGAGTGATTGCATTCACCTGGAATCCTCAGCACTTTCTCCGCCCCAGTGGGATTTACAAATATCCCCTGTAGCCCTTGTGAACTTATCTTTCCACATCTTTAAGCACCAGGACAAAGGGTCACAGGTGGAACCATCCCTAACATTGTCACCTTAGCCCAGAAAACCATTTATTTGTTAATGAATTCATGAGTGAGATTTAGAAATCCGATTTCACACACACCTCTGATTCCAAGAGCTGTCTTTCTGTGCAGCCGTTGGGGCCAGGACAGAGCAGGGGCTGGCACCCATACACCCGTACACACACACACCCCTAAGACATACACACACACTCACATAGCAGGAAGTCCCCTTCCCTCCCATAACCCATGCACCTACCTGGCCCATCAACAGGCCACCTCACCACCTCTCCCAGTACCCCTATTTCTTTTGTAAAAGGCTAGGGAAGCTATTTCCCCCACCAAAACTAATCTCCAAAATCATGAGCACCCTTCCTGATCATGTCTACACTAGCGCCCTGATCCTCTTCCCACAGAACAAAGGCCGGATGAAGGAATTCTGCTGAGATTCCGCAGGAATTCTGCTGAGATTCCACTTTGCATATATAACACCCCCCCCAACACACACACACACACACACACACACACACACACACACACACACTCCACGAGGCAGTGCCCGCAGGACCACCAGCCAGGCTAGGGCTTGGCCATCCAGGCTCTAACTCCAGCGCTGTGCCTAGTGGTGGGACTTTGGCCACTTCGTTTCTCAGTTTCTTCGTATTTAAAATGAGTGCCCTAACAGTGTCCCGGTCAGCACCTGAGGGTCGGGCTCCCGGCAGGATATGGAGTCCCATCCTTCTCCTGGTTTATGACGTGAAGCTCCTCGGACTCCATCTCCTTCGCTGGGTGCGCCGGTGAGGGCTCCAGCCACTCCTGCGTGTATGCTAAGGCTTGCGGTTGCATCTGGGCTTGGTCCGCTCACACCGCGATCCAGTCCGGCAGGGTTCCTAGCTCCCGCTGCAGCCCCTTCTGACCTTCAGCTCGGGCTCTTTCGCTCAGGCAAAAGTTTGCGCAGGGCGTGGCAACAGCGGCGCGGCTCTCTGGCTCCGCCCTCCCGCCTTCTGGCTTGGCGGAGACTTCAGGGTCGACTTGTGCCTGGTTGTGGCCCTAGGAGCGCTAAGCTGGGCCCAGCGGGAGAGGACCTGGCAGCCCTCGCTGGCCGCCTTTTCGGTCCTGGCCGCTGCTCCTGAAATGAGTCCCGGTGGCCGCAACGCTTCTGACGCTTCGGCTTGCGGGCTGCTCCGCTCCAGGGCGCACGGATTTTAGAGCAGGGCTCCCTGAGTCCTTCATGCAGCCTGAGTGCCTCCTGGGAGCCCTCTGGGCCTTTGATTCTTGACTGGGGATCTTGGTCTCTAGGCACCAGGAGTCCCACAGTTCCCCAGAGAGGCATCTGGAGGTCCACAGTGCTGTTGCTGCATGGGCCGGTATCAGCTGACACCGCACAGGGCGCCTGGGACTGGAGTTTCGTTTTGTTTGTTTTTTATATGAGAAAGACACAGGATTTAGGTGTATCTGTGTGATGGACTGAAAATAATAATAGTGTATGTTTAATAATAATAAATAGTGTATGTTTGGCTAAGATGCATCCCATAGACCTTCCTCGCCCACCCCATTGAGCAGAGTTAAAAACAAAGGATGTGGTTACATTTAACAAAAGACAGCTGTTCTGCTTCTGGGAACTAACAGACTGCTGGTAAAGGAAAAGAACAACTTTTGCAGCCCCTCCTCCCTTGCAGCAGCCCTCACCCCAGCCCTTGCAGCCCTTCCTTGTCTGTCAGTCCTTTGTTCCCTGGCAGCCCTATCTGCTAAACCTACTAACTGTGGGGCTCAGGGGTGAGCCGATGTGGGTGGGGAGGAGAGTTCACTTAACAGTAAGTGGGCTTCCCAGGGAAGTGACCGGTCACAGAAAAGGGGGCTTGGATCCCAGCGCCCCCAGGGAGAGACTCATAGGGTAGAGCTGGACGTAGCACCACATCCCAGAATCTGAGTTTGGGGGGAGTTATTTTCTGCTTGAGACAATCTGCAAGGTATTCTTCCTTGCCAGCGTGGGGCTCTAACGTTTTTCATTGTCTGACTTGTGTAAGTGGAGACCCACTAGAAGCTGGATGCCCCATCATTCCCCAGGGCTGGGTCTAGGTTTCATCCCACACCAGGACGGTGGGCGGGGGCTGACTCTTTGGGACAATTTGTGTCATATTTCTCCTGTTGTTTATCCTTGTTTGGTGTCATCTCCTCTACTTTCTTTTGTGGATTAACCCTCCAGGGAGTTGTTTATTGTTGTCAAAGTCTATCTAGTCAAGCAACAAGCATGGGACCAGGAATTTTCTCACATCAGACTCCCCTTGATTGTTTTCTGGATAATTTCAAATATTTTAAGGAAGAGGTAAAAGCTTATGGCTTTACTATGACCGCTTTTGAATTGAAAATATTCTGTCAACTAGAATGGCCAACCTTTGGGGTGGGCTAGCCCCCAGAGAGGACTTTAGATTTATTCACAGCCCAACGAGTCTGACACATCGTCTATGGAAATCCTAGCCATCCAGAACAAACTCCGTACATGAAAATCTGGATCCATCTAGTTCAACATGACCCAAAGTGGTTACCTGGCCTTAGACGAAAATTCCCGTCCAAAATATGCCCAGCTGATCCAAAGGGGAAAAAAAAAATGCTCCAAACAAATGCCTTGCCCTCAAAACAAGGTATGAAATTTGGGACTAGCAGTTGGCATAATGGCTATGTCCCTGGACTCCCATGTAGTCAACCGTGGTTTGAGTCCCGGATCCAGCAGCTTGAACTCACGCTGGGTGCATGTGTGTGCATGCCCAAAATCCCAAGAGGAGAATGGAGGAGAAGGGATTGCAGCATTGCCATCTCCCCTGGGGTGTGATTTCTTGCTTTCTGTCTCTGTCTCTCTTTCTGGCTAGCACACATGCCCTATAGCAAAAACCTCTCAAAAAAAAAAAAAAAGATAAAGTATGAAATTTTCTTCAAGGCTCAACAAAGGGTCTCATATTGTAGTAGGCCGCAAGTAAAATAACAAAGCAAATCAAAAAATAGAGTCTGCTAGACTAAGAGACTAACAGCCATTTTGCTTTCTTAAGACGCTTCAAAAACTTGCCAGCCCATTGCTAGCATACCAAATTATGCCTCCCCCTTGTAACCTGTGGATTCACAATCCTAGCAGCTGCCATCCCAGAAATCCTTGCAGCCTCCCCCACCCCACCACCACCACCACCCCCCACCCCCCACCCCCGCCCCCGGCCGAATTCCCCACCCAAGTTCTCCTAATGGATATCACACCTACGACCCCTCCCCCTTTCCCTTCCTTACTGGAAACTCCCTACCTAGTGGCATGTAGTCCCGTCCCCAAAAGCTAGAAATCCCCTTTTTTGGAGTTGTGCTTAAATGCTCTGTGAAACTGCAGGACTGGGCTGTCACCTTGACACTGCCTGGGTGTGGTGTGAGGTGTCAGTCCCTGGCCATGAATAAAGGTTCATAAATTCTCAGTTCGAGTGGTTCCAATCCTTGACGATCTCGCACCAGGACATTTGGAGGCCCCAGTGAGATCAGACGCATCCGGTTCAGTGCGGAGCATTGGCCCTGGCTGAGGACTAGCAGAGGTCTGGTCGGAGTTCCAGGGAGACGCCCCCTGACTTTATCAGGGCCCTGAGAATTCTGTCTGGATTTTCTGGCTGGCACTCGGGCCATCGCCAAACCCTTGGGCAGGAAGGAGGAGCCCAGAGATCGCTTTGGTCGTCTGCCCGTGAGTGAGTTCGTCTTTCAGTGTCTCTTCTTGCTCTCTTTGCCTTTTCTGGAGACAGAGGTCTATTCATGGCAGGACATTCCTTTGTCCTCGGAGTTGGGCTTGCTGCTTTTGGAGCAGGTTGCTCAGGCTGTGTTGGATTCGGAGGTCTGTGAGACCCTCCGTCGGCTCTGTCGCTCTGGGTCTTGCCTTCTCTGCCAGCAGCAGGTCTTCTTGACTTCCTAGTTGGTTTCTTTTTGAGTGACAAAACGCAGGGCAAGTGTTCTGTCCTCTCACCTTGGCCCCTCAACCTCTTTGCCCTTGCTTTCAGGGTTTCTCCGATGCACTCTTGTTTTGGGAGACTACCATGTTCCTGAAATGGGAAGGCACTCAGGGGCAAGGAAGAACCAAGATCCCCAATCTTTGTGGGATCTCTGTCTAGTTTGGATTGCTGTTCCTGTTGTGAAAAGGGCTATCGGCGAAATCAGAGTATTGAGATTTGGCGATCAGGAAGGGCACAGGCCTATCGGGTCCAGTAAACAGAGATTTGCCAAGCCACTGGCTGGAGGGCCTCTTGTTCATGGGTTGAACTGAACCAGACCACTCCCGGGAGTCTGGGATCAGAAGAGTTCCTTCTACCTAGGAATGCAAGGAACATTCCTCGACCCCTGGTTGAGGACTCTGGCCCGAGACAACCACCGGTAAAAGCAAAATCTAAAATTAAATTGTGGAAATGAGCCTTTGTCTGTCTCTTTGTCAACTATTTATTCGACAGTCCTATCTGCTAAACTTATTAACTCTGTGGGGCTCAGAGGTGAGCCTGGGGGGAGTTCATTTAACAAGAAATAGGCTCCGGGGAAGTGACTGGTCACAGAAAGGAGGTTTGAATCCCAGAGCCCCCAGGGAGAGACTCATTAGGTAGGGCTGGACGCAGCACCACATCCCAGACTCTGAGTTTGGTCCCATTTGGTGGTGAGGACCATTGACCCTGTGCTATGACAATGGACACGGGGGGGGGGGGGGGGGGGGAGTTATTTTCTGCTTGGGATAATCTGCAACATAGTCTTTCTTGCCAGTGTGGGCTGAAACATTTGTCATTGCCTACATTCTATTTGAGGAGACCCGCTAGAAGCTGGATGCCCCATTGTTCCCCGAGGCTGGGTCTAGGTTTCATCCCACACCACAGGGATGGGCAGGGGCCAACTATCAGGTCCGCCTCCTCTTTGGGACTGTCCCGACCCAGGGGGACAGTCGAACAGGTTTCCTGAGGGAAAGAGTGAGAGCTGGGACAAGCGGCACAGTGTTACAACACGGAGACGACACAGTATCTTCAGGGTTTTCTGTTTATTGTGGGCAGCACGGTACAGCACGGAGACGACGCAGTGTTACAACTCTTCAGGGTCGTGTCGTCTATTGTGAGCAGCATGGAGACGACGCGGTGTCACAGCTCCTCAGGGTCTTCCGGAGACAATGTGTGTTACAGCTCTTCAGGGTCTTCCAGGTCGTCTGTAGACGACGTGGTGTCAGCTCTTCAGGGTCTTCAGGGTCGTCTGGAGACCATGCGGTGTCAGCTCTTCAGGGTCTTCCAGGTCGTCTGGAGACGATGCAGTGTCAGATCTTCAGGGTCTTGAGGGTCATCTGGTGATTATGGGCCAGGCATCGTGATTATATACACGCTGGTGGGCCGTGATTGGTTGTAAAAGGTGGGCTATGATTGGTTGCTTTTGGACCAATCATGAGGTGCCGGATATGCAAATCTGAGGGATTCTAGTGGCCAATCAGAGCAAGGTTTTGAAGGTCAGGTTTTTTGAAGGGAACCAATTGTGGCCTTTGGCATTGTGTAATTGTTTGTTTTCTGAGAAACCAGCGATATTTGCTGGTGCGCAGCCTCCCACATGGGACAATTTGTGTCATATTTCTCCCGTTGTTTATCATTGTTCAGTGTCATCTCCTCTAGTTTATTTTGTGGATTAATCCCCAGGGAGTTGTTTATTGTTGTCAAAGTCTATCTAGTCAAGCAACAAGCATGGGTCAGGGAATTTCCTCACTACGGACCCCCCTCGATTGCTTACTGGACAATTTCAAATACTTTAAGAGGGAGGGGAAGGATTATGAGTTTACTGTGACCGCTTTTGAATTGGAAAAATTCTGCCAACTAGAATGGCCAACCTTTGGGGTAGGCTGGCCCCCAGAGGGGACTTTAGATTTATTCACAGCCCAGCAAGTCTGATGCATTGTCTATGGAAATCCTAGCCATCCAAAACAAATCCCGTACATGAAAATCTGGATCCATCTAGTTCAACAAGACTCAAAGTGGTTACCTGGCCTTGGACAAAAATTGCCATCCAAAATCTGCCCGGTTGATCCAACAAAGAACCAAACAAATGCCTCGTCCACAAAACAAAGTACGAAATTTTCTGCAAGGCTCCACAAAGGGTCTTATAATCTGGCTCCCTCCCTTCAAATAAATGTCAAATCTGGTCTCAGAGGGTTCAGGCATATATCAGTAATTACACCTCTAGAGAGTATTTAATCTAAGCTGCATGAAAGAGAATCTACAGAGAAACTAAATGAATAAATTAATGCATTTAGGAATGTCTTAACTGTTCAATTCTAGAGTAATAAAAATTGTTCCTTTTGATATAGCACCATTCCCTGAGACAGAACAAAACTTATGGCTATACCCCAAAGGTGAGAATGGAAGGGGGGCTAAATCAGGTACTTTGGAGGGCCAAAGGTCTCTAGCTGAATTCTCAGAGTGTAGGCCCAGAAGCAGGCCTGAAGGAGCCAGTTTCTTTCTATGTGCCTCAATTAAATCAAATGAAAACTTCATCCCGCCTATGCAGGACCCCCATCTGGTGCTGCTCACTCACCAACATTTCTGGGTTGCCTGTACCAGGCTTAGACCCTGCCCTATAGAGTGCACACACTTTGACCTGTGTACCATCATGACAGGGAAAGTTCATGTTGCTGCTGCCAAGGAAAACCTTTGGCTGCGGGCAGCAAAATAGCTAGACTTATTTAAGACACAACTGCAGTAGCACTTTGGTAAGAATTAAAGAGTAAAGTGGTTTGTGTTCTCAGATTGTTCTTATCTGGAAGAGAACTATAACAGGTATTGGAGAAACTCAGAAATTATAATCTATGTTCCCTTTTTAACTAGTGCCTGTAAAATGGGAAAAATCAAAGCCCTTCTTTGCCACAAAACCCCGAGGGGCTCAGCTCTCTTTTGGAGTCTGTCTTTTTACCACCAACCGACCTGGGACAACTGTCAGCAACTCCTCCAGACCTTATTCACATCGGAGGAAAGAGAACAAATCAGGATGGAATCCTGGAAACTTGTCCTGGGTCCAGACGGGGAGATTAACACAAATTATGGTAAGGAGGCGCTCTATTGCCAGACTCCGCTGAGAGGGATTAGGGTGGTGGCACAGAGGGCCACCAACCTAAGGTAAGGTCAGCGAAATGGCACAGGGTCTGAGCGAGCCTCCTGCTGCCTTCCTAGAGAGACTCTTTGGGGCCTACTGGCACTATACTCCCAAGAACCCGGAGTCTCCAGAGAACAGCCAAGCAATAACCATCGTGACCCAGTTGGTCCCAGACATTAGAGAGAAAGATACAAAAGTTAGAGGGGTTTGAGGGAAAAGTGCTGTCCAAAGTCGAGGAGGTACCTCAGAAAGTTTTCAATAACCGAGAGGACAGTGAGACTGTCCAAACTCAAAAGATGAGAAAAAATCTAGAAGGTCCACCCGGCAGATGTTCTCCAGGGACAAGGAAGTCAAGAAAACCGCCGAGCAGAAAACCAAGGTGCCCCAGTCTGGGAAAATATAAACAACCTCTTTCTGGTGGCCAAGACAAGGGACCAATGCCTCCAGGCCAACGGTCCCTGTTGCAGACTCTGGCAGACCTCGGGTATCAGGCCTCAGCCAAGAAGGCCCAACTCTGCACCCTTCAGGCCACATATCTGGGCTACAACCTGGAGGGAGGCAAGCGGACTCTCTCTTCAGGCCACATCGAAGCAATCTTGACCATCCCCACTCCGACCACAAAATGATAGATGCAAGAGTTCGTTGGCGCTGTGGGCTACTGCCACTTCTGGATTCGAGACTTTGCTAAAATAACCAGACCCCTTTATGCCATGACAGCGGGGGAAGGATCCAGACTTGAGGTGGACAAACACAGAGGGACAAGCCTTCCGGGCCTTGAAGATTGCTTTGGAGAGTGCCCCGGCTGTAGGCCTCCCTGATACCTCAAATCCGTTTCAACTGTACGTGGCTGAGGCGAAGGACATCATGAAGAGGGTCCTAATGCAAACTCTGGGACCATGAAAGTGGTCGATGGCCTACTTATCTGAGAAGCTAGACTCATTGGCATCAGGATGGCCAAATTGTTTGTGTGAACAGGGTAGCCAAAGATGTCGTCCTAAAGCCAGTGGGGCCCCTGCAAATCCCCCCATGCTTCCTCCTCAAACCTTTGCTGAGATACATTTGTCCAGATGCATCCTGTAGGAAAAAATAATTAGGCCATGCCCTATTTTGCTGTAGGGTGTGTGCAACAGAGACAGAGAGAGAAAAAGTGAGAAATCACCCCTCAAGGAGAGATGGCCATGCCACAGTCCCTTCTCTTCCATTTTGGACACACACACACACACACACACATACACATACCCGGCATGAGTTTCAAGCTTCGAGGTCTAGGATTTGAACCACAGTTGGCCACATGGGAGTCCAGGACGTTAATCACTATGCCACCTGCTGGCACTGACTTTTTAATCTTCCTACTGTCTTTTTTGCTATAGGATGCATGCGCTGGCCAGAAAGACAGAGAGACACAAAGGAAGAAACCGTACTACGGGGGAGATGGCCACGTCACAATGCCTTCTCCTCTGCTCTCCTCTCGGAATTTGGGGCACACATGCACACACGCCCAGCGTTGAGTTTTAAGCTGCCAGGTGTGGGACCTGAAATGTTGTTGACTGCATGGGAGTTCAGTGACATAACCATTCCACCATGTGCTGGTCCCTCATAGTGTGTTTTTACTGTACCTTTTCTACATGCAGACATGGTCACATATATAAACGCTCACCGCCGCGTCACAACTGCCTACAGTCTTCGGTCCTGTGACATGCTGTACTTCTTGGCAGCCTAGGAGCACTGAGCTGCATCATAGAGCCCAGGGCTGTAGGAGGCTACCCCGTCTAGGGTTGTATAAAGACACTCCACGGTGCTCACGTAATGACGGTGAGTGACACCTGACTGTATTTAGACCTGTGACTCCCCACGGGTGCGTAGGAATCACTGAAAAAATCCTGTCCCATACAGCTAGTCTGGGTAGTGAGATTCTGCATTGTCAACAAGCCCCCAGGAGGCTTTCTGACCTCACTTTGAGCATAAAGTCTCTAAGGGTGCATGACCCAGAACTCTGACTCCTTCCCTCAGTCCTCACATTCAGAAATTGTGAGCAGGCGTCCCCCGGATGTGTCTGTCTGGGCAGATGGGCTATGAGAAGCAGCAGAGGGGCAGGCCTGTGTAAAAGCTCCCCAAGGACTGGACAAGAACTCAGCCCAGCTTGTCCCTGTTCTGGCTGTCCTGTGTCCTGGGTCTGCCAAAACCCCTCCTGGCTCCTAGGCCCTGGCCCGGCATCTCTGCTTCCAGACTGAAGGCCTCTTCCTCTTTCCTTCTCTTGGCCACTTCTACTCTTCCAGTGGTCAAGATCTGTCCTCCCACCGGGGCCAGCAGGTGTCGTGGTGGTTAAAGACACTGGCCTCCCACATGGCTGACCATGGTGGCTTGCTTTCTTACTTTCTCTCTCTCTCTCTCTCTCTCTCTCTGTCCTTTCTGGTCAAATTACACGAATAAATAAATAAAGTTAAATAAAAGAAAAAAGAAGAGATTTGTCTCCCCACCGATGTCATGATGATAAAATCATGATGACAAGGCTAACATCATTGCAGGACTGAACGTGGCAGAAGCCACCAGGAAATGGAGAGATGAAGGGCATGACCTGACTTACCTAGTAGCCATGGTCTTGAAAAGCTATGCACACAAACAAAATGACTTATACTTCCCAAACATCTGAAGATAACCAAAGACATTAGTTTCACAGGGAAACCTTTGGAAAAGCTAAAAGTCCACCTGTAAAATATCCAAGCACCTTTTAGCTTAGCTCTGGTTTACAGCCTTTTCAACTCTCAGCTGTCAATTCTGGGGGAAAAAAGGAGGCACAGCCCAAGTCTCATAAAGTCCTCCTGCAGGCTGCAGGGACCTCTCATTCCCAGGGTGACAAGACCCTAGGCTCTGCTACGCTAGGTCTGCATGGCTGGCTCCCACACCAGTGCCCTGACACCAGTCCTAAAAAGGGTTTTCTAGGGATCAGCAGGTGGGTAATGGTTATTATATCACTGGACTCCCACACAGTCCAAAACAGTTTGAGTCCCGGACCTGGCAACTTAAAACTCACGCTGGGAGCACGTGCGTGCATGGCCAAGACCCTAGGAGGAGAATGGAGGAGAAGGGATTGCAGCATGGCCTTCCCCCATGGAGTTTGGAGGTGTGATTTCTGGCTTTCTGTCTCTCTGTCTCTATCATCTGTCTGTCCGGCACATGCACATATCCTATAGCAAAATTCTCACCAAAAAAAAAAAAAGACAGAAAAGAGATATAAACCTACTTCACCTAGTTTTTCGTTTTGTCTATTCAAAACAAAATAAAGAGACAGCTCCCAAACTGCCATGGATGACTTCAAGTCAAAACCCACAGGGATTAATGGGGCACCACTGTGCAAAAGCTGCTTCCAACCTCACTCAGCCCAGCCAGGCCAGCACAACAGCACAGGGAGGTGTCAGGAGGGTGAGTGGGTGGGGGGAAGGAAGGGCCCAGCTCTGACTGCATTTCAATAATTAGACCATGGGGACAGGTGGTATTACATATGGCTGCCCTGATCTGAAAGAAAGTTTATTTTACTTCCTTACAAGAATCATTTCAGAAGTTAGAACATCGTAGACTCCTGCTGTGGAAGAAAGGTCTGTAACCTCAGCTCCTGAGCCCGGGAAGTAGCTCAGCTTCCTGAACTCTCCAGGCTTGTCAGATTGAGAGGGAATCCTCTCCTGCTTCTCCTTCCCCACCCCAACGCTGTCTTTTAAATGACAGGGAAGTGGTTGAGGAGGGAGGACTGGACAGACCTCAGAGGGCTGGGAGTGTAGCCCCCTCTTCACCCCCATCACAACTATAGCAGAATCAGATTTGTCCTCAGAACAAGCCCTGATTTCGAGAAGCCCGACTGCCAGGACAGGGAAGGCAATGCCACCCTGAAGCCCTGGTTTCCTGTAAGCACTCGAGCTGGCCCTGGAGGTGCAGACAGGCAGAGAGAAGCCCTTCAGTGACAGCAGCCTAGTCTCCTGATTGGACAAGCTTGTGAGGAGGGCTTCAGAGCTAACAGAGACCTTCATAGATCCTGGTGGGTTTTTTGTTGTTGGTTGTTTTTTGTTTTTGTTTTTGTTTGTTTTTTGAGATTTTTGCTACAGGGCAAATGGGCTCAGCAGGGAGACAGAGAGAGACAAAAAGTGAGAAATCATCCCCTGGGGTGATGGCCACACTGCAGTCCCTTCTCCTCCATTCTCTTCTCAGGGTTTGGAGCACACATGCGCATACATGGTGTGAGTTTTAAGCAGCCAGGTCCAGGATGGCGGGTCAGATTTGAATCTCGGTCAACTACCTGGGAGTTCAACTATGTAACCATTATGCCATCTGCTGGTCCCATACCTTGTTCTTTAAAAAATGATACTAGGGGCCAGCCGATGTTGTTAATGGTTAAGGTGTTGGACTCCCACGTGGCTGACCACAGTTTGAGTCCCAGACCCAACAGCTTTAAAATCACACTGTGTGTGTGTGCATGCAGACCTACACTCCCAGGAGGAGAATGGAGAAGGGACTGCAGTGTGGCCATTTCCCCTGGGTGGTGATTTCTCACCTTCCCTCTCTCTGTTTCTCTCTCTCCCTAGCGAGATCACACACCTTTGACAAAAACCTAAGTGAATTAATTAATTAATTAAATACTAATGGGAAAAGGAAAAGGAAGTATCTTAAAATTCAGAGTGATCATATTCACCTAGAATCCTCAGTACTTTTTTTTTTTTTTTTTTTTTTTTTTTGGAGAAGTTTTTTTCATAGAGCGCGTAAAGACAGAGACAGAGACAGAAAGCGAGAAATCAACCCCCGGGGCTGGCCATGCCGCAATCCCTTCTCCTCAGTTCTCCTCTCAGGATCTTGGGCATGCACGCACATGTGCCCGGTATGAGTTTACGCCACCGGGTCCAAGACTCGAATTGCGGTCAACTACATGGGAGTCCACTGACATAGCCATTATGACAACTGCTGGTCCACATCTTTAAGCAGCCAAAGGTCACAGGTGGACCCCACCCAAAGTTGTCAGCTTAGTCCAGAAAACTGTTTGTTTATTTGTTAATGAATTCACAAGTCAGATTTAAAAATCCGATTTCACACACACCTCTGATTCCAAGAGCTGTCTTTCTGTGCAGCAGTGGAGGCCAGGACAGAGCAGGGGCTAGAACCCACACACCCCTACACACACACACACACACACACCCCTAGCAGTACGTCCCCCTTCCTCCCATAACCTGCACACCTACCTGGCCCATCAACAGGCCACCTCACCACCTCTCCCAGTACCCCTATTCCTTTTGTAAAAGGCTAGGGAAGCTATTTCCCCCACCAAAACTAACCTCCAAAATCATGAGCACCCTTCCTGATCATGTCTATACTAGCGCCCTGATCTCCCCACAGAACAAAGGCCGGATGCACTCCCCTCAGGAATTTTGCTGAGATTCCACTTTGCATGTATAAATACCACACACACACACACACACACACACACACACAAATGCAGCGCGAGGCAGTGCTGCAGGACCACCTCCAGGCCAGGCCAGGGCTTGGCCATCCCGGCTCTAACTCCAGCACTGTGCCTACTGGTGGGACTCTGGCTACTCTGTGCCTCAGTTTCTTCTTATGGAAAATGAATGCCCTAACAGTGTCCACACCAGCACCTGAGGGTCAGGCTCCTGCAGGACACGGAGTCCCAGCCTTCTGAGGCATTCTGGCGGGGCGCGCCTGGTCTTCATCTCCCTTGCTGGGCCCTACCCGCCACTCCTTCGGGGAGACTCAGGCTTGCCTTTGCATCCAGGCCTGAGCTGCTCACACCGGGATCGCAGTCCGGCCTGGGCTCCGGGCTCACGTGCAGCCCCCTCTGGCCTTCAGCTCCAGGCTCTGTCTCCAGCTCCTGCTCCCTGGCCAATGGTCGTGCAGGGAATGGTGACAGCGGCAAGGCCCACTGGATCCGTCCTCCCACCTTCAGGTTTGGCAGGGCCTTCCAGGTCAACTGGCAACTGGTCGTGGCCAACGGAGCCGGAAACTGGGCCCAGCGGGACAGGACCTTGGCTGCCCTGGCTTGTGTCTTCTCTGACCTGGTCACCACCCCTCAGAAGAGTCCCAGTGGCCATGCCACTTTGGCTTGCACACTGTCCCACTCCACAGTGCATGGATTTTAGAGCTGGGCTCCAAGGAACCCTCCTACAGCCTGTGGGCCTCCTGGGAGAACCTCTCGGCCTTTGACCCTTGACTGAGGATCTCAGTCTCTGGGCCTGAGGACCCCCACGGTTCCCTAGAGGGGCATCTGGAGGTCCAGAGCGCTGTTACTGCATGGGCCAGTATCAGCTGACACTGCCACATGAAGCCTGGGCCTGGGGTTTAGTTTTGTTTGTTTTTTAAATGAGAGACACACACAGTTTGTGTTTGTGCGTTTGTTTTAGAGTGAGAGACTTTTGCTGCAGGGTGCAAGGGCTCACCCCCTGTAGACCGGAAAGCAAGGGAAAGTGAGAAATAACCTCCCAGGAGGAATGGCTATGCCACAATCCCTTGTCCTCCATTCTCCTCTGGTTATTTTGGGCACACATGCACACATTCCTGGCGAGTTTCAAGCCACCGGATCCTGGATCTACAAAGGCAGTCAGCCACATGGGAGTGGGAGGCCAGCCATTTAACCACTGCCACCTGCTGGCCACCAGAGGGGACTTTAGACAGGGTCTCAGCCCATTGGGTCCTCTGCCCTAGTCTCCCAGGTAGCTGGGATTAAAGGCCTGTGGCCTGTTTAGTTGGCCCCTGACCGGAGCCCAGTCAGCCTCCCATGCAGCCCCAGCCCAAGGACTGCTCTTCCCTTGCTCTAGCAAGGCTGGGTCCAGCTGGGCTGTGAGAGGAGAAGCTTTGGCTCCGTGCCAGGGGAGGGGCGGGTCAGACTTCAGGGCCAGGTGAGGTGGCAAGCCTCTTGGAAGGATGCGAAGGGGCAGGGAACAAAAAAGCCAAGGCATAATACTTTATTATTATAAGATATTGCATTAGCGTGATTATGCATTGGTTTTATTATTACAGTTATATTATTAAGATATTAAATTAAAGAGGACTGTGGTAAAGTTCTTCCCCTCTTCCATGTACTCAGAGATCCAGGGGGCTGGCCTTGACCCACATCAAATCTTTTTTTTTTTTTTTTTTTTTTTTTTTTTTTAATTTGATACAGGGCTGGTGAGCTCTCAGGAGAGAGACAGAGAGAAAGCAAGAAAGCCCCACCCCACACCCCTGCAGGCATGGAGTGGGTGAGCATGCCATAATCCCTTCTCCATTCTTTTGGGATTCTGGACACACACAGACCTGACATGCTTTTTAAGGTGCTGGGTCTGGGACTTGAACCACACAGTAGGTAATGTGAGAGCCAGACGTCTTAACCACCACGCAAACCTGCTGGCCCCACTGTATTTCATTCTTTAAGAATTATTTTATTGGGAACCAGCAGTTAGCGTAATGGCTATGTCGCTGGACTCCCATGTAGTTGACCGCGGTTCACGTCCCAGATCCGGTGGCTTAAAACTCACGCCGGCGCGTGTGCGTTGCATGCCCAAGATCCCGAGAGGAGAATGGAGGAGAAGGGATTGCGGCGTGACCATCCACCTTGGGGGGTGATTTCTTGCTTTCTGTCTCTATGTCTCTCTCTGTCTGGCGAATGCATGTGCCCTTTAGCGAAAACCTCTCCAAAAAAAAAAAAAAAAAGAATTATTTTATTTAAATAAACTTTATTTTAATTTGACCAGAGAGGGGCAGAGCAAGAGAGAGAGAAAGTGAGAAAGCAAGTCACCATGTCTGGAACTCGAACCACAGTTGGCCCATGTGGGAGTCCAGTGTCTTTAATCAACATGCCACCCACCGGCCTCATGTCTCTCCTTCTTTAGAGCCACAAATCTGGTACTTTCCCTTGGCCTCATGTCTCTCCTTCTTTAGAGCCACAAATCTGGTACTTTCCCTTTTGTTCACATGTAAGACTTTGAATGTTAGACATACTTTACACAAAATACATGGGAAAACAACTTTTCAGGAAAAAAATTTATTGTAATTTGATGACATTTACTTGAGATGTAGTGTTTTATTTTGTTTATTCACTGATTTCGTACATGGGGGGGCACATATCCAACAAAGTCCTCGTGCCATGGTCCACCCAGCCTCAGCCAGCCCGGACCATGGACACACAGGGTGTAAGTCCTGAATGTAGAGGGAGGTCCCGGGACATGACCTTGGGACCTTCTATGTGGGACCTGCATCACGTAAAGGGTTCTGCCACCACTGCGCCTCCTGCTGGCCCCTCAAGCTGTAGTTCTGAAAGAAAATAAATACAGTATTCAGGGAACTTTGTGGGGGAAACATTTCTTAGAGGTAGTTTACAATCCCACTACTTCAGGAAAAGCAGTGTTTTTCCTGAAAAAAAAAAAAAAAATCATTTAAAAAGCATACCTCGAAAACTACCATGACTTTTCAGTTGGGGAAAGCAGGACCCCAGAAGGGGGCAAACCTCAGGGAGTGGCTATGGGGAGAAGGGGCTGAGTGCACTTAGGGTCTGTGGCTTCACCAACAGGCTGACTGTCCCCCTCCCTGAGGTCACACAGCAGTCACTGGCTGGGAGAGGACACGTGTAGGAGGCAAATGATTCCAGCTGGCTCTGAGGCCCTGAGACTCTGCCAGGGTAGAAGGGGGGTTCTCAGTCCTGCACAGAAGAGAAGTCGTCTTACAAGCCCAGAAGGCCCCGCGGGAAGAGAATGACGTGTGATGGGACAGTGAGCTGGACAGAACTTCCCCCAGACCCCAACAGGCCAAGGCCTCCCTGACGCCTGCACCCAGCAAGCCTTTGCTTTTCACCGGCTTCCAGTCGAAGGGCTGTGGGTACACATGAGTGCACACATCAGAGAAACACGACGTCTTCATGAATGATTTCCAGCGCGCGGTGCAGCACAGGCACCTCTCCGGCAGGTGACCCGGCTCCAGTTTAGGTAGGACACTGAGATGTGTGGATTTCTCAGGGGACCTGCTGGGCTTCCCTCAACTCTGCAGTCACAGCTGAGATCACGGAAGCCCCGACTCCGCAGTCACAGCAGAGATCAGGGAATCACCTACAGAAAACCCGAACCCGTGGAGGTGTGGCCTAGTCGTCGTACCGAATCTCGGCCCGCAGCTCCTTGGTGACATAATTCACCAGCATCCCCAGCAGCTGCTGCTGCAGGGCCTCGCTGCCCATAATCAGTGCGGTCAGCTGCACGGCGTCTGTCCACTCCAGGTGCCTGATGATGGCAGTGGCTTCGTTAAAGAGCTTCTGCTGCTCGGCAGGCGGCAGCTCCATTAAGATCTGAGGAATTGGCTTGAACTGTCCACTTGTCATCCAGGCACCTAATAGGCCCCCGACGGCCCCACCTAGAACACAAGGAAGGGTTCAATTAGTGGGGCCTTGTTCACAGATCACGCCCTGGGTTCTCGCTGAGAGCCCGTCCGCTGTCATGATGAGTGGGCACATCTGCCAGGGGGACAGGAGAGGCTCAACTCCCCCCTGCTCCCAGGCCTTAGGGAGGGCAAAGGTTTATGTGGTCTTTGGCCCATTTGGCTTAGATAATTGACACCCAACCATGCCCTTCCCTTAGCTCTGCACTTACAGATGCAAATGATTCATTTACCTCATCTCACCTGGGCTGTGCTGGCCAAAATCCTCTCCAAGAATTCGGGAGAGGGCTCCTGCCCTTCCCATAAAAGTCTCTCTCACCCCCCAGGAGAGGGCTGGGAAGCAAATGCATTTCTGAGGACAACCAGGTCAGGGGGGAGGCTGAGGTTCCTCCATCAGGCGACTGATACGCTCCTTGCCCCGGGACTTGGGAAACTGCCTGTGGACTCTGTGGTGAAAGGACCCCAGGGACAGATAAGGACGGTCTTTCTCTTGGAGCAATGTTTTTCATACATCCCCTCCAAGCTGAATGGTGATAAATCACATATGGAATGTAGTGTACCATTTGTCTCTCTGCTGCTCAAAGAGGGCACAAACATTATTTTTAAAATGTAAATCTATTGCCAAAGTGAAGGCGCATTATCTTGGGACTTAGAGATCTTGTATCAGGGCCAGCAGACGGCACAGTGATCACATCGCTGGACTCCACATGGTCAGTTTGAGTCCTGGACCTGGTGGCTTAGAAATCACACCAGGCTGGGGGCTGGCAGGTGGCATGGTGGTTAAAGGCACTGCATTCCCACATGGCTGACCAAGGTTCAAGTCCTGGACCTGGTGGCTTGCTTTCTTGCATTCCCTTTCTCTCTCTCTCTCTTCCTTTCTCTCTCTCTTTGGCTAAATTAAATAATAATAATAATAATAACAACAAACTAATTAAATAAATAAATAATTCTTAAGACAAGAAGAAAGAAAAAGAAATTGCACCAGGCACATGTGCATGTGTGCTCAAGATCCCAGAAGGAGAACAGAGGAGAAGGGATTGCAGCATGGCCATTACCCCACCCCCACCCCGAGGGAGGTAATTTGTCACTGTCTTTGTCTCTCTCTCCTGTGAGTGCATGTGCCCTATGGTAAAAACCTCTAAAAATAAACATCTTGCATCAGTGGAAAGTTCTACCTAACCAACCAGGTGTAGGATTCTGCAGGGGGAGGGAAGGTATTCTGGGGCAGAGTGTCAAACTCAAGTACCTTCAGGGGCCAGGTGGGTGACTGAAAGGAGCGAAGAGAGCAGAGTGGGCCTGTGGTAACCGGAGGTAGCTTCTCACCTCAAGGGGCAGTTGCCACATGGAATACCGAACTTATATCTTTAAAATGTCTTAAATTTTTAGGGCAAGCCTGGTGGTTCAGGGAGCTAGATTCCATGTGGCAAACTACACATTCCAAACCCTAGCCTGGAGGCCTGAAAGACATGCCAGGTGTATATGCATGCATACTTGAGATCCCAACAGGAAGGAGAAAGAGGGACAAGACTGCAGCATGACTATGCCCCATAGGAGGTGCTTTCTCCCTCTTCCTCTCCCTCTCTCCGGTGAGCGCACATGCCTTCTGGAAAAATTGACAAAAAAAATTTTTTTTTTTTTTAAATATCAACTATTGGGGATTTAAAAGAGGTGGGTTGAAGATCTGCTTATAGCTCTGACTTCAGCCCCATGTGTTCAAGTTAACACGATGGAAGTCAAAGCGAAAAAAATGATTAACAGGAAGGAATACAAAGGCATCGCAAGAAAAAAAGAGATTCCATAAAAACAGTGACTCTGGCTCTTCAAAGACATCCCCAAGAAAAGTTGTTAAGGAAGGTAGACCTAAAATCACATCAAAGAACTTTATGACATTGTCGCTCGATCCAAGCAGATCTGGGAGATTTTAAGAAGGAAAGAGAAAAAAGAGTAAAGTTGATAAATTATTTACAGAAATTGATTGAAGGAAAAATTACAACTATTGTATTTGCAAACAATCCAACTCAGGTGATCCAGTGTTACATTCAGTATGGTAATGAAGAACAGAGGAAACAGCCTTTCGAAGAATTGAGAGGTGATTTGATCGAATGAAGTAAAGCCAAATACTCCAGAAATATTGTCAAGAAATTTCTCACATATGGAAGTAAACCACCGAGTGCAGAGATAATCAGAAGTTTTGAAGGCCACGTGTAGAAGATGCTGCGACACGCAGAAGCATTGGCCATCGTGCGGAATGCCTACAATGACAAAGCCATCCTGGAACAGAGGAACATGCTGACAGAGGAGCCCTATGGGAACACACTCCAGCTTTACAAGACAGCAGCTCACCCAACTCTGGACAATGCGTTAGAGGCAAAGCCTGAAAAATCAGATGAAGTGAAGCAAATTCTAACTCCAATGGCCCAGAAGGAAGCTGTGATTAAGAACTCACTGGTACATAAAGTATTTGTGGACATTTTTACCTAAGCACCCCAAAACTCAGACCAGAACTGACTGAAACCATCCTGAAGCAGTGATGTACCTGGCACACACACACGATGGCGCCAGAGTGGCCATGCACTGCCTGTGGCATGGTTTGTCCTAGGAACAGGAAAGTAATTGTGTAAACAGTGAAGACTTATTTAGAAAAGGTGGTTAATAGCCCATCCTCTCATTTGGCATTCAACTGTATGGATGATGCTAAGCTTGTAAAATAGATAATCATATCAGAAATGATCAGTTCTTTACCCAACATAGTAGTTGACAAATATGGAAGGAAGGTCCTGGTACATCTACTAAGCCCCAGAGATCCTGCACATACAGTCCGAGAAATCATTGAAGTTCTACAGGAGATGGAAATGCACATAGTAAGACACAGAAATCCACCGATGCGAGCTGTTAGAACCCATTTCTGCAGCTTTGTTAAGCTACCCGCAAGGACATGCCCAAGGCATGCTGCTAGATAAGTCTTCCTGTGCATTGATGGCCGATGTTCTGGGATCTGCCACCGAGGATGTCCAGCCTGCCATGGACACCATCGCCAGCTTGGCAGCAGCAGAACAGCACCCCGGAGGCAGGAACGGAGAGCTTCATGTTGCAGAACATCCTGCAGGACATCTAGTACTGAAGGGGTTAATAGAACAAGATAAAGAGATGGGAGAACATGGAAGAAAAGGTTGTTTGCCAAAAACACTTGTAGAGCATGCGGGTATGAAGAACCTGAAGTCCTGGGCTTCATATAAACGGAGGTGCCATTATACTCTCTAGCCTTCTCCAGAGTCCTGACCAGGAAGTTGCAAACAAAGTCAAAGCTGAAGACAGAAAAGCCTGATTCCCACATTGGAATAAAACAAAAATCCTAGCAAAGGAATAGAAACTCTGCTGGAAAAACTGACTGCATTGGTGGACACAATTAAGAGCAAGAAGGAGGGGCCAACAGGTGATGTGGTGGTTAAGATGCTGGCCTTCTATATGACTGGCCATGGTTCGAGTCTCAGACCCAGTGGCTTGAAAATCATGCCAGGCACATGTGCGTGCCTGTGTGCATGCGTGCATGCGTGCATACCCAAAATCCTGAGAGGAGAAAGGAGGAGAGGGGATTGTGATGTGGCCATCTCTCTCGCAGGGGTGATTTCTCACTTTCCTTCTATCTCCATCTCTTTCCTATGAGTGCATGTGCTCTGTGGCAAAAACCTAACAAAACAACAAAACAAAAAAAAACAAAAAAAAAACAAGAAGGAATCGTTTTTTTCCTTTTTTCTGTTCTTTTTTCCCAGAGCAAAATAGAAGGGCTGGGGTCTACCTTTCTGGTAATTTGGGTGCTCTGCATGTTTTTCTTGAATATGTTTAGATTCTTGTGTAAGAATCTATTTATAAAGTTGTTTCTACAAAAAAAAAAAAAAAAAAAAAAAGATGTGGACTCCAGGATTTAGTAACTGACTTCCAAAGAACAGAATGCAGAAAGGGAAATAGAAACTCACAGAGAAAAGAAACAGAAAACACAACCATGACCCAGTGGTCAAGGTCGACATCAGCAGTGATGTCATGTGGAGGTCACGTGCCCACCAAAATGATGCACAAGTAGGGTCCTCCACTTCCGGGGTATTCTTTCCAAAGACCCGAAGCTCCAATCATAAGAAAAAACTGAAATGTAGAGATGTTCTATCAAATACCTGCCCGGTTTGTCTTAAAACTACCAAGGTCACGAACAAGCAAAGTCTGAGAAACTGTCGCAGACCAGAGGAGACTAAGGCGACCGGCCGATTAAATGGAACGTGGTAACTCGGACCAGATCTCGGAGAGGACAAGGGCCATTAGTGCAGAAGCTGGTGAAACCCCATCGAGTCTAGAGAACAGTTCATAGTAATGTGTCAGTGCTGATGTCTCCGTTTTCATTTTTTTATTAAGAATTATTTTTATTTAACTATATTTATTTATTTACTTATTTTTTAATTTGACCAGAGATGGACAGAACAAGAGAAAAGGAGAGGGAAAGTGAGAAAGCAAGCCGCCAGATCTGGGACTTGAACCACAGTTGGACATACGGGAGTCCAGCGCCCTTAACCATCACTCCACCTGCCAGCGCCAATGTCTCAGTTTTGACAAATGTACCATGGTCCATGTTATCAGGGTCACTGCAATCAGAGGAGGGATATAGAGGTTTCTCTTTACTATCTTTGCAACTTTTCTACAAATCTACTATATTTCTAAATGAATGGTTTGTTCCTAGAAATCAGCCCCAGTCACCCTAGTACATGCACTGGTAGATATTGCTAGTCAACAGGGTGAAGCCACATGAGAGGTCCGGGGTCAATTTTTGGCCCATCCTAAAAGCACAGTCCAATGACATGCACCTACAATCCCAGTAGAGGCTGAGGCGGACGGTGACGTAGTGAGACCCAGTTTAGAAGTAAATAAATACGGGGCCAGCAGATGGCATAATGGTTGCATTGCTGGACTCCCACGTAGTCAACCACAGTTTGAGTCCCAGACCCGGCAGCTTGAAATTCACATTGGGTGCATGTGCATGTGTGCCCAAAATCCCAAGAGGAGAATGGAGGAGAAGGGATTGCAGTGTGGCCATCTCCCTGGGGAGAGATTTCTTGCTTTCTGTCTCTCTGTCACTCGGTCTACCTAGCTAACCCATGCACCCTATAGCAAAACTCTCTATAAAAAAAATTATTTAAATAAAACTAAATGAATAAATAAAAATGCAAGCTGGGCTAAGAGAACAGCTTGCTGGCTGCATTCAGACACTAGGCAGCAAAGCTCATGCTTCCTCAGAAAGCCAAGCTAGAGATTCCTGGAGTAGACACTACATCTGGCCCTGAGCCTAGGGCCAGCCTCTTGTCCCAGAGACTGGGTAGTGCCCCTGGATAAGATTCACCTCCTTTCTAAAGATATGGGCCCTCTGTGGAGGGAAAATCATCTAATTTACCAGTTTGACTGAACTTTTCCCCATGATTCCCATGAAACGCTTTGAGCCTACCAGGGTTGCTCCTATCTGCACTAATGCTTTATGAGAACATCAATATTTGATTTAGAGCCACACTTAATGCAAAAAGATGCCAGGAATATTGACTAGCAAACTGCCAGCTCTTGGAGGAATTTCGTTTGTTTTCTAGGTAAAATGATGCTCCCACCACAAAACAGAGGCTAGAAGTAGTGGATCCCCTGGGTTCTCTCTGTGGACATCCGTTCCCCTACCAGCGTTCACGCAATCTGAACAAATATGCGCTCCCAACGTGGCGTCTAGGCACAGCTACATGATAAAATCACCCCCAGGAGCCTGCGCTGACCTCATGGTATGTAGGTGAGAACAAAAATGTAGGCGATCATTGAGGAAGAGGGAACTGGCTCTTCTCCTCCCTTTTTAGTACCTTCCCGAACGACAAGGAGCTGACATCAGGATTCGCCGATTCGCAACATTCAGAAAGGGAAATATATAGAGGGGAGGTCTGGGGCTACCCACGAGCCTATTTTTCTTCCCAGTGCGGCTTCAATTTAATGAAACATCCTAGAATGTCAATCCCACTACCAAGGGAAGAACAGGGAAGGAACCTTGCCGGGGAGCTGAGAGGCAGAAGCCAACTTCAGCGGAAGAGCAGTTCCCTCTCCAGCCTACATTCACGTGAAGGCTGCAAGCCATACGGGCAGGATTTCCACCAAACTGTGAGCCCGCCAAGGCCCCAAATCCAGCATGGTTCAGGCCCTTGGTAAATACCCACAGCGCCCTGCATGGCAGAGAACTCCTGCTGTCATGAGAACACCCAGCTAAACTGTGCTGTGGGGTCTGTCTGAGGCCACCTCGAGGGAGGCCTTATCAAGCCTCTTTCCCACACGGGTCTGAATGGTGGCCAGATCTCTGACTCCGTGCTGGCCTGTGGGCCCCAGCCCTAGGACAGGCAGGTCTTTCAAGGTCTGGGACTAGGCTTCTTCCTGCCACTGACCCAGAGGAAGCACTTCATCCTAGCTGCAAAGAACAACGGGGAAGTTACTGAATCCTTCTCTCATGGCAGACACCAGTTCCCAAACAGAAGCAGGTAGTTAAACCAGGGGGCAGGGATACACAGTCCAGGAGACAGCAGTTTTCTCATGGGTGTTGCTTTTCTGCATTGGACTTTGGCATTGAGGAAGGGGACTTCCTTCTGAGTGAGTGGCTTCTGGGAAATGGCCACACAATGTTTGCTCACACTACATGCTCAGCAACCCTAACTTCTTCCCTGGCTCCCGTCTGAAGTCATGTGGTAATGATGCTGGCAGTGACACTTTGGAACAAACTGGGGGAAGGACAGGGCCAGCACCCCGAGTGCTCAGTTTGGCCTTCCAGCCCTGTGGAAAGGTGCCTGGATGTCACAGATGCCTTTGCCCAGAGCACGCTGTGCTTCTGAGATGTGCACATAGAAAATTTGTGTCTTTTTTCTTTTTTTTAAGTTTTTTTGCCATAGGGTCTATGAATTCACCAAAGAGGGACAGAGAGACAGGGCAAGGGAAACTGAGAAATCACCCCCCGGGAGGATGGCCACACTGCAATCCCTTCTCTATTCTTCTTCTGGGATTATGGGCATACACATACATGTGCCCAGCATGATTTTCAAGCTGCCAGGTCCAGGACTTGAATCACAGTTGGCCATGTGGGAGTCCAGGGCCTTAACCACTATGCCACCTGCTGGCCCCCAGAAATGAGTATTTTCAAAAGGACAAGTTCTATACAGGAATCACCTCATAGGAGTAAATGTAACCATAAACTCCTCACATAGGGAGTGGCTGTTGGGCACCACTTTTAGGAGGCTGTTCCTTCCTGTGGTTTCCAAGGCCCTTTTATGATACCCACAGGCTGTCCCTATGATGGACACTTACCAACGGCTAGTCCCGGTGGGCCACCGACCAGCCCGCCCACAAAGGCCACGGCCCCAGTGACCAGGGCGCCCTTTCCAGAGTGTTTGACAGCCGCCTGCATCTTCCTCTGCTCAGAAATGGCACACAGCAGTTTCATGATGTCATCCACCATGATGGGCATCCTGGCGGGTCTTAGAGGAAAATTTCAGAGAAAGTGTTTTAGTGAGTGTAAGAGCGTTTCCACCCAAATATTACTCCTCCTAGAGTTTGGAGGAAGGGTCCCCTTTCAAGAGACAACCATAGCTCCACCATGGGCAGGGCCTACAGCAGCCAGACAGTGGGAAGTTCCTGTCACAGAAAGAGCAGGGCAGTAGTCGGGTAATGAGTAAATAGAAGCAGTGGAGGGGGTGAAAGGTCTTCCTGGCCCTCTGATTAACCTCTGACTTCTGACAGACAGGGAAGCAGCTCCAGCCTCACGTTCTACTAGTTCATCGTGAGGGAGGCAAGTCTGAGCTCTCCTGCATCAGTGGCCTTTCAGCCGGCTCAGGCAATCCCCTCTGCTCAAAGCCAGGCAGAGACCAAAATGTCCCAGCCACGTGTCCTCTTGTGTGTGACAGAGCATCTGAGCTAATGCTGAGCCACAGAAGGGGAAAGGGCAGGACTCTGGGATTACTTGCCCCGTGTGACCCTGAGGAAGACTGAGATAAACCACCTGCAGGTTAGATTCCTGAGAGGAGAGTGGGTATGAAGTGCTTGGGAAGTGTCAGGGACATCACAGACTCTCAGCCATGATGGCTCTAAATAAACCATCTGATACGAACACACACCACTGGCGTGCTTAGGTAATTGCTTTAAAAAATCAATACACGTGGGACATTAAGTTTGGGGACCAGATGAGGCAGTAAGAAGAAGCCATTAGAGAATGAATAAATCAAAGAATTCCAGAAATTTGCAGTAAATATGGATAGACAGATGGATGGACCTTGAGTGCCATTCTCTGGGGTTAGTAAGCAGTGTGCCCTGCAGGTGGGAAATGGCAGGAGAACAGGGCGGGCTCTGCCCTGCTGTGGGGTGGGCAGGAATGGAGAACCACACACCCATGGGCCCACCTGGCAGGGCCTAGATGGAAAATCAAGCGGCTGTGAGTCAGTGCCTCTCCTTAGAGATTCATCTGGGCCTAGAACTCCATCTGCACCCTCCTTTTGCACCTACACACCCCTTTTCCTTCCAGAGAGAAACACTAAAAATAGCTGCTCAAGGAACCCGACTGAGAAAGTTCAGAGCAGGCTGAATTGCTCAGTATCTTTGGGTTACATAAGCTTTTTTGGACCCAAGGACCATCTATAACCTGAAGTCTCTAAAATCGTACTCTGAAACCCATAGATGCACTGTATTACGACAAAGTCAGGGTTTTACAAGTTCTCTGGAGTCCCAAGAGAGGTACGACATCTCCTGTGCTCCAGTCCCCATCATTTCCCTTCTTTTTGATATAGAGTCATGCACCTCAAAATGACCTTTCAAACAACCAGACCTCACACTGACCTTTCAGTCAATGAGAGACTACATATACGATGGTGGTCCCTTAAGACTATATTGGAACTCCAACCAGCAGTTGGCATTATGGCTACATCGCTGGGCTCCCATGTAGTTGACCGTAGTTCAAGTCCCAGACACGGTGGCTTAAACTCACGCCAGGCGTGTGTGTGTGCATGCCCAAGATCCTGAGAGGAGAGTGGAGGAGAAGGGATTGCAGCATGGCCATCCCCCTGGGGGATGATTTCTCGCTTTCTGTCTCTCTGTCTCTCTCTGTCTTTCTGGTGAGCGCACACACCCTATAGCAAAAAAAAACCTCGCCAAAAAAACTATATTGTAGCTGAAATATGTGTCACCCAGGACGCTGTTGCTATTCTATCACAGCAGGGTGACGCATTAGTCATGTGTTGGTGGTGACACTGGCGTACAACCTATTGCACTGTCAGTTATATCAACGTATAGCTTATACAAGTAAGAAACCAGCAATGGTTATGTCACTGGACCCACACGTCATCAACCACGGTTCAAGTCCCAGACCTGATGGCTTGAATCTCATGCTGGGCGCATGTACATGTGTGCCCAAGATCCTGAGAGGAGAATGAAGGAGAAGGGATTGTGGGGTAGCCATCCCCCCCAGGGGAATAATTTCTCATTTTCTGTCTCTCTGTCTCTGTCTCTCCAACAAGTGCATGCACCCTATAGCAAAAATATTTCTCAAAAAAAAGTATAGCACATACAAGTAAATATAGCACATAATACATGACAATGTAATCAATCAATTACTGCTTCATGTATTTATTATATTATTATCATTATTTCAGAATGTATTCTTTCTACTCACTTAAAAATATATATTATAGGGGTCAACAGGTGGCATGGTGGCTAACGTACCAAACCCATACAGTTGACTGTAGTTTGAGCCCCAGACCAAGCAGTCTGAAAATCATGCAGGGTGTGTGTGTGTGTATGCCCAAAATCATGAGAGAAGAATGAAGAAGGGATTGTAGTGTGGCCATCCACCCAGGGGATGATTTCTCACTTCCTCTTTCTCTCTGTCTCTCTGCTGAGTGCACATGCCCTATGGCAAAAACCTTTAAAAAAATGCACTATAAACAGTATGCTGTGTTATGCAGAAGCACCTCCTACATCCTGTGTTTGCTACATCGTCTTTGGATTGTATCCTTACTCTTGTGCTTGGTTTAATCTCATTTTGTTCAACATGGCCCACCCATTGGGTAGGATGTGGAGATGGAAAACAGTGATTTCAATGAGCCTGACTCTATGTAGGCCTAGGTTAATGCGTGGGTGCCTTAGTTTCTAACAAAAATATTTTAAAACTTAAAAAAATGTAGTCAAAGTAATAAACAATTTTGGGACTAGCAGTTGGCTTAATGGCTATGTTTCTGGACTCCCATGTAGTAGACCATGGTTTGAGTCCAGACGCGGTGGCTTAAACTCACACTGGGCAGGTGTGTATGCATGCCCAAGATCCCCAGAAGAGAATGGCATGGCCATCCCCCTGGGGGGCAATTTCTCTGGAGTCCCAAGAGAGGTCTGTCTGTCTCTCTCTGTCTTTCTGGCCAGCGCACATGCCCGATAGCGAAAACCTCTCCAAGGGACCAGCAGTTGGCGTAATGGCTATGTCGCTGGACTCCCATGTAGTTGACCGCGGTTCAAGTCCTGGACCCAGTGCCTTAAACTCACGCTGGGCGTGTGTGTGCATGTGCCCAAGATCCCAACTGGAAAATGGATGAAAAGGGAATGCGGCATGACCGTCCCCCCAGGGGGGTGATTTCTCGGTTTCTGTCTCTCTGTCTCTTTCTGGCAAGCACACATGCCCTATAGCAAAAACCTTTCCAAAAAATAAACAAATAAATATATATATAAAAAATAAAAATTAAAAAAATAAAAACAATAAACTATTTTAAAGATTGAAAAAAGCTTACAAAGATAAAAGGAAAGAAGATAAAGTTGTAGCTATATAGTATGTACGTACTTTAAGCTAAGTATTACTACAAGAGTCAATAACTCAAAAAAAAAAAAAAAAGAAAGAAAGAAAAGAAGAGCTGGGGCCTGCAGGTGGTGTAGTGGTTAAGGCACTGGATTCCTATCCTGCAAACGGCAGTTCAGTTCAGACCTGGCGGCCTGAAAATCACACCAGGTGTGTGTGTGTGTGTGTGTGAGTGTGTGTGTGTGTGTGCGTTTGCATGCCCCAAATCCCAGGAGGAGAATGGTAGAGAAGGGGTTGTGGTGTGGCCATCTCCCTGGGGAGTGATTGCTTACTTTCCCTCTCTCTCTAACAAGCTCATATACCCTATAGCAAAAAACTAAAAAACAAAACAAAAAAAAAAACTAAAAAAGAATGAGAGAGAAGCTTATAAAGTAAAACTATTACAGGAAATTCAGATTAATTTATAAACTGAGTGGGGCCAGTAAATGGTGTGGTGGTTAAGGGTGCTGGACTCCCACATAGCCAACTGCAGTTTGAGTCCCACACCTGGTGGCTTGCTTTCTCACTTTCTCTCTCTATCTCTCTCACTGGTCAAATGAAAATAAATAAATAAATAAAGTTAAATCAAATAATTCTTTTAAAAAATTTATAAACTGAGAAATTTTGGAGCAGGCTCAATATCTTTGGGTTGCATTAGCTTTTTTTGACCCAAGGTTCATCTAGACTCAGAAGTCTCTAAAGTAAACTTATACTCTCGAGTCCATAGAGCCACCATGTTACCACACAGTGGGTTTTCACAAGATGTGGAGATGGTGTTTATGAACTCTACAGCAGTGTACAGTTACTGTCCTAGGCCTTCACACTTGCTCACTGATTCACCAGAGCAACATCCAGCCCTGATAGCTCTCCCTGAGAAAAGTGACCTATACAACTGTGCCGTTAATTTTTTTTCAGAGAGATTTTTGCTGAAGGGTGTGTGCAGCAAACAGAGAGAGAAAAAGTGAGAAATCATCCTCCAAGGGGAGATGGCCATGCCACAGACTTTTTTCTTCCATTTTGGGCGCGCGAGGACACACACACACCCGGCATGAGTTTCAAGCCTCCAGGTCCGGGATTTGATCCACAGTAGCCATGTGGGAGTCCAGCACCTTAACCACTATACCACCTGCTGGCCCTGACTTTATAATATTTCATACTGTCTTTTTTTTTTTCTAAGAGGACGTTTTGCTATAGGGTACATGGGCTTGCCAGAGAGACAGAAAGCAAGAAATCACCCCTCCGGGGGACATGGCCACGCCACAATGCCTTCTCCTCCGCTCTCCTCTCAGAATTTGGGACACATGCCAAGTGTTGAGTTTTAAGCTGACAGGTCTGGAACCTGAAATGTTGTTGACTGCATGGGAGTTCAGCAACATAACCATTCCATCATCTGCTGGTCCCTCATAGTGTGTTTTTACTGTACCTTTTCTACATGCAGACATGTTCACATATATAAACGCTCACCGCCGTGTCACAGCTGCCTACAGTCTTCGGTCCCATAACATGCCGTACTTCTTGGCAGCCTGGGAGCACTGAGCTGTACCATAGAGCCCAGGGCTGTAGGAGGCTACCCCGTCTAGGGTTGTATAAAGACACTCCACGGTGCTCACGTAATGAGTGAGTGACACCTGACTGTATTTAGAGCTGTGACTCCCGAGGAGTAGGAATCACTGAAAATCCTGTCCCATACAGCTAGTCTGGGTAGTGAGATTCTGCATTTCTACAAGCCCCCAGGAGGCTTTCTGACCTCACTTTGAGTAAAAGGCTCTAAGAGAGCATGACCTGGACTCTGACTCCTTCCCTCAGTCCTCACATTCAGAAATTGTGAGCAGGCGTCCCCCGGATGTGTCTGTCTGGGCAGATGGGCTATGAGAAGCAGCGGAGGGGCAGGCCAGTGTAAAAACTGCCCAAGGACTGGACAAGAACTCAGCTCAGCTTGTCCCTGATCTGGCTGTCCTGTGTCCTGGGTCTGCCAAAACCCCTCCTGGCTCCTAGGTCCTGGCCCGGCATCTCTGCTTCCAGACTGAATGCCTCTTCCTCTTTCCTTCTCTTGGCCACTTCCACTGTCAGTGGTCAAGATCTGTCCTCCCACCAGGTTCAGCAGGTGGCAAGGTGGTTAAGGATGCTGGACTCTCACATAGCTGACCACAGTTAGAGTCCCAGACCTGGCTGCTTGCTTTCTCACTTTCTCACTGCCTCTTTCTCTCTCGCTCTGCCCTCTCTGGTCAAATTAAAATAAGTAAATAAGTAAATAAAATAAAATAAAATAAAAGATTTGTCTCCCCACCAGTGTCATGATGATAAAATCATACGATGACATGGCTAACATCATTGAAGGACCGAACGTGGCAGAAGCCACCTGGAAATGGAGAGATAAAGGGCATGACCTGACTTACCTAGTAGCCACAGTCTTGAAAAGCTACATGCACAAACAAAATGACTTGTACTTCCCGTACGTCTGAAGATAGCCAAAGACATTAATTTCACAGTGAAACCTTTGGAAAAGCTAAAAGTCCACCTGTAAAATTTGGAAAAGCTAAAAGTCCACCTGTAAAATATCCAAGCACCTTTTAGCTAAGCCATGGTTTATATGCAGCTTTTCATCTGTGAATTCTGAGGAAAAAAGGAGGGACAGCCCAAGCCTCATAAAGTCCTCTTAGAAGATGCAGAGACCTCTCATTCCCAGGATGAGAAGACCCTAGGCCCTGCCACGCTAGGTATGCACGGCTGGCTTCCACACCAGTGTCCCGACACCACTCCTAGAAAGGGTTTTCTAGGGACCAGCAGACGGGGTCACGGTTATATCACTGGACTCCCATATAGTCGACTGTAGTTCGAGTCCCTGAGTGGCAGCTTAAAACTCATGCTGGGAGCATGTGTATGCTTACCCAAGACCCTGAGAGGAGAATGGAGAAGGGATTGTAGTGTGGCTATCCCCCCTGGGGGGTGATTTCTCACTTTCTGTCTCTCTGTCTCTCTCTTTCTGGTGAGTGCACGAACCCTATAGCAAAAATAATAATAATAATAATAATAATAATAATTCCATACCATGGGGACAAGTGGTATTACGCCTGCCCTGATCTGAAAGAAAGTTTGTTTCATTTCCTTACAAGAATCATTTCAGAAGTTAGAACATCGTAGACTCCTGCTGTGGAAGAAAGGTCTGTAACCTCAGCTCCTGAGCCCGGGAAGTAGCTCAGCTTCCTGAACTCTCCAGGCTTGTCAGATTGAGAGGGAATCCTCTCCTGCTTCTCCTTCCCCACCCCAACGCTGTCTTTTAAATGACAGGGAAGTGGTTGAGGAGGGAGGACTGGACAGACCTCAGAGGGCTGGGAGTGTAGCCCCCTCTTCACCCCCATCACAACTATGGCAGATCAGATTTGTCCTCAGAACAAGCCCTGATCACGACAAGCCCATCTGCCAGAACAGGGAAGGCAATGCCACCCTGAAGCCCTGGTTTCCTGTCAGCACTCGAGCTGGCCGGGAGGTGCAGACAGGCAGAGAGAAGCCCTTCAGTGATAGCAGCCTAGTCTCCTGATTGGACGAGCTTGTGAGGAGGGCTTCAGAGCTAACAGAGACCTTCATAGATCCTGGGTTTTGTTTTTTTTTTTTTTTTGAGATTTTTGCTACAGGGCACATGCGCTCAGCAGAGAGACAGAGAGAGACAGAAAGTGAGAAATCACCCACCCCAGGGTAATAGCCTACTGCAGTCCCTTCTCCTCCATTCTCTTCTTGGGATTTTGAGCACAGATGCGCACACACCTAATGTAAGTTTTAAGCAGCCGAGTCCGGGATGGCAAGTCCAAGACTTAAACCGTGGTAAACTACCTGGGAGTTCAGCTACGTAACCATTATGCCATCTGCTAGTCCCATACCTTGCTCTTAAAAAATTAATACTAGGGGCCTGCAGATGTTGTTTTTTGTTTTTTGTTTTTGTTTTTTGGAGAGGTTTTTTTTCGCTATAGGGCGCGTGCGCTCGCCAGACAGACAGAGAGAGACATAGAGACAGAAAGCGAGAAATCACCCCCCAGGGGGGATGGTCACGCCGCAATTCCTTCTCCTCCATTCTCCTCTCGGGATCTTGGGCACGCACGCACACGCGCCCGGCGTGAGTTTTAAGCCACCGGGTCCGGGACGCGAACCACGGTCGACTACGTGGGAGTCCAGCAACATAGCCATTACGCTAACTGCTGGTTCCCACAGCAGATGTTGTTAATGGTTAAGGTGCTGGACTCCCACATGGCTGACCACAGTTTGAGCCCGGACCCAGCCGCTTGCATGTGTGTGCTAGCATGTCTATACTCCCAAGAGGAGAATGGAGAAGGGATTGCAGAGAGGCCATTTCCCCTGGGAGGCGATTTCTCACTTTCTCTCTCTCTGTTTCTGTCTCTTCCTAGGGAACTCAGACACCTTTGGCAAAAACCTTAATTAATTAATTAATTAATTACTAATGGAAAAGGGAAGTCTCAAGATTCAGAGTGATCACATTCACCTGGAATCCTCAGTACTTTCTCTGCCCCTGGTGGGATTTACACATCTCTGCTGTGGCCCTTGTGAACTTACCTTTCCACACCTTTAAGCACCAGGACAAAGGTCACAGGTGGGCCCCTCCCAAACATTGTCAGTTTAGCCCAGAAAACCCTTTGTTTGTTAATGAATTCACCAGTGAGATTTAGAAATCCAATTTCACACACACCTCTGATTCCAAGAGCTGTCTTTCTGTGCAGCAGTGGAGGCCAGGACAGAGCAGGGGCTGGCACCCACACACCCTAAACACACACACACACACACACACACACCCCTAGCAGGACGTCCCCCTCCATCCCATAGGGAACATTCCTACCTGGCCCATCTAGAGGCCACCTCACAACCTCTCCCAGTACCCCATTTCTTTTTTTTTTTTGCATACATTAAATCGCTATACATCATTTAGATTGTGAAGAGACTTTACTCAGCATGATTTACACCTCAGTCCAGCCCAGTTGAGACCACCATGCACATCCTCATCAACAGATAATAAACCTTATCTGTGTCCCACAAGTGTCTTACCTCTCCATTTTCCCCCAAATTTCCTAAGCTTTTCCCCTCTCTTTCCACTTTGTCTCTAGTGTCCATTACAATTTTTAATACTTTTATAACACTGGCGACTCTGGGAGACTTTGGGGTAGGCAAAGACTTCTTAAGCAAGACACCTATTTCTTTTGTAAAAGGCTAGGGAAGCTATTTCCCCCACCAAAACTAATCTCCAAAATCATGAGCACCTTTCCTGATCAGGTCTACACTAGCGCCCTGATCCTCTCCCTACAGAACAAAGGCCGGGTGTACTGCCCTCAGGAATTCAGATTCGGCTTTGCGCGTATAACCCCAACCCCCACCCCACCCCCACCCCCACCCCCGAATATACACATACACATACACACACACACACACACACACACACACACACACACTATGGGAGGCGGGCCTTCAGGACCACCAGCCAGGCCAGGGGTTGGCCATCCCGGCTCTAACTCCAGCGCTGTGCGTACTGGTGGCCCGCTGGCCACTCCGTGCCTCAGTTTCTTCATATGGGAAATGAATGCCCTAACAGTGTCCACGCTGGCACCTTACGGGCAGGCTCCTGGCCGGACACGGAGTCCCAGCCTTCCGCGGCATTCTGGCGGGGCGCGCCTAGGACGCCCCGTCCCTCGCTGGCGGCTGCGGTGAGGACCCCCGCCCCGCCCTGCCCTGCAGCGCACCTTTACCCGGGAGAGAGGCGGCCTGCCGCGGGCCTCCGTGGCCAAAGGCTGTCACCGCGCCCGCGGGGAGACCGAGGCTCGCCGGTGCATCCAGGCCTGGTCCACTCACACCGCGATCGCAGTCCGGCCCCGGCTCGCGGCTCGCGCTGCAGCCCCGTCCGGCCTCCAGCTCCCGGCTCCGGCTCCGCTTCCCTGGCGGAGGGTCGTGCAGGCCGCGGTGACAGCGGCACGGCCCGCAGGCTCCGCCCTCCCGCCTTCCGGCTCGGCGGGGCCTTCCGGGTCGACCCGCGCCGGGTCGCGACCATCCGAGCCCGAAGCTGGGCCCAGCGAGAGAGGACCTGGCAGCCCCGGCTGGCGCCTTCTCCGCCCCGGCCGCCGCCCCTGAGATGCGTCCGGGTGGCCGCGCCGCTTTGGTTTGTGCGCTGCCCCAACCCACGGCGCACGGATTTTAGAGCAGGGCTCCCTGGGACCTGCCTGCAGCCTGCGGGCCTCCTGGGAGCTCTCTGGGCCTTTGACCCTTGACAGGGGATCTCTGTCTCTAGGCCAGAGGACCCCCACGGCTCCCCAGAGAGGCATCTGGAGGTCCAGAGCGCTGTTACTGCGTGGGCCGGTATCAGCTGACACCAGCACAGGGCCCCTGGGTCTGGAGTTTCATTTCGTTTGGTTTTTAAATGAGAGATACACAGGGTTTGTGTGTGTGTTTGTTTTAGAGCAAGAGATTTTTGCTGTAGGACTCATGGGCTCACCCCCTGAGACAGACAGAGAGGGAAAGTGAGAAATAACCTCCCAGGAAGAATGGCTATGCCACAATCCCTTGTCCTCCATTCTCCTCTGGTTATTTTGGGCACACATGCACACATTCCTGGTGAGTTTCCAGCCATCAGATCCTGGAACTCCAAAGGCCACGTGGGAGTGGGAGTCCAGGGATTTAACCCCGCCACCTGCTGGCCCCCACAGGGGACTTTGGACAGGGTCTCAGCCCATTGGGTCCTCTGCCCCAGCCTTCCAGGTAGCTGGGATTAAAGGCCTGTGGCCTATTTAGGTTGGCCCCTGACCGGAGCCCAGTCGGCCTCCCATGCAGCCCCAGCCCAAGGGCTGCACCCCCCCTTGCTCTAGCAAGGCTGGGTCTGGCTGGGCTGTGAGAGGAGAAGCTTTGGCTCAGTGGCAGGGGAGGGGCGGGTCAAACTTCAGGGCCAGGTGAGGTGGCAAGCCTCTTGGGAGGGTGCGAAGGGGCAGGGAACAAAAAAGCCAAGGCATAGTACTTTATTATTATAAAATATTGCATTAGCATGATTAAGCATTGGTTTTATTATTATAGTTATATTATCAAGATATTAAAGAGGACTATGGAAGTCCCTCTTGCATGTGCTCAGAGATCTAGGGGCCTGGCACCTTGACCCATCTCAAATCTTTTTTTTTTTTTTTTTTTTTTTTTTTAATTTTTTATATAGGGCTGGTGAGTTCTCAGGAGAGAATCAGAGAGAAACAAGAAAGCCCCACCCTCCCTGCAGGCTTGGAGGGGATGATCATGCCATAATCCTCCATTCTCAGGATTTTGGACACACACACATGCCTGGCATGCTTTTTAAGCTGCTGGGTGTGGGGCTTGAACCACACAGTAGGTTATGTGAGAGCCATCGTCTTAACCACCATGCAAACCTGCTGGCCCAAGTCATCTCAGATCTTAAAGAAGCTTCTGGGGCTTTCTATGTACCATGGACCATCCCACTTCACAGCAACACTGAGAAGTAGGCATGGTAGGGACCAGCAGTTAGCGTAATGGCTATGTCACTGAACTCCCATGTAGCCAATCGCGGTTCGAGTCTCGGACCCAGTGGCTTAAACTCACGCCGGGCACGTGTGTGTGTGTGCATGCCCAAGATCCCAAGAGGAGAAGAAAGGATTTGTGGCATGGCCATTCCCCCTGGGGGGTGTTTTCTCGCTTTCTATCTCTCTGTCTCTCTTTGTCTCTCTCTGTCTTTCTGGTAAGTGCATGTGCCCTATAGCAAAAAAAAAAAAAAAGAAGTAGGCATGGTAGCCAATACCATATTACAGATGACAATCTAGGCACAGAGCCCCAAGCCACCCAACCAGGAAGTGTCAGGGTGCAGGTCCTAGCTGGTGTCCACCTGGCTCCAAGCCCTTGTGACCAGCGCTCTGCCTGGCTTTCCAGGGTGCTGTGGGCACCCAGCAGGTACACCTCTTTCCCCACTGCCAGAGTTGTTTGTTACTTCTGTACCCCCTCTGTCCACATTGCGAGGAAGGATCCAAAGCCCTGGACACCAAGGGCTTGAGTGAGAAAACCCTATGGTTCCTGGTAAGAGCTATTCCTGGGGTTGGGTGACTTTGAAGGTAACTGAAGATAAGAATTGCCCGACCGGCTGCTATGTCTCCAGCCTGCGCCTGGTTGAGGTGTTCTATTCCTCTGCCGGCAGCTCCCTCTAGCGGCCTGTTAAGGCACTGGCCTTGCCTGTGAACTCCCCCAAAGAAGGGAAGGAGCTTAGGGGGAGCAGAATAAGATGCTGAAGGTGAAAGAAACCAAAGTCGGGCCCTCTAAAAAGGCAAGCTATAAAAGGGTCATAAGACCTTCCACCCATTGCCTACCTGGGATCTTCATTGTGATGCAAATGAAGTCGTGAAATGACTGCACACACGGAAGCTCAGAACTGCAGCACATTGTCCACATTCTCACACATGCTAATGGAATCGGGCCCCCTGCAAAATGGGTCCTGTGAACCAGGATGTCCATCATGATGTGGTAATGGTGCTGGCCCAGCTAACGCTTTCAACATGTCTACAGTGACCTTAACATTGTTCTACGTCTCGGGCCTCACTTTCCTCCTGGGGAAATGACAACAGCAGTGCCCTTCTCCCAGGGTTCTTCTGATGATTAAAGGAGGTAATGTGTAGGTACCTAGGTTACTCTTGGGTGTAGGGAATGAAAATGAATATTTTCTCCAAAGTCCAAATACGTTCCCAGTGTGGTGGGAAATCCAATTCCATCCCAGCACCCTCTCCCAGATGGGCCCAAGAATCCCCCAGAGAGCTGGGTTATAATCACAGCCAGAGCTCAGAGGAATCCCCCAAGGTCAGTGCTCTCGGATAGACTCCTAACTTAATGGCTCTTTCAGGAGAAAGCCACCCGTCTAGACCTGCACGTGGATGAGCCCATGTGCAGGCCACACCCACAGATCCTGCAACCTCTTTGTTTTTCTTTTTTCTTTTTTTGCTATAGGGTGCGTGCGCTCGCCAGAAAGCCAGAGAGAGACAGAGAGACAGAAAGCGAGAAATCACCCCCCAGGGGGGATGGCCACATCGCAATCCCCTATCCTCCTTTGTCTTCTCAGGATCTTGGGCACACACGCACACGCGCCTGGCGTGAGTTTAAGCCACTGGGTCCGGGACTCGAACCATGGTCGACTACATGGGAGTCCAGCGGCATAGCCATTACGCTAACTGCTGGTCCCAGATCCTGCAACCTCTTCATAGTAGCATACAAGAAAACTTTGTGTTGTTTCGAAAGCTAGCATTTATAGTCAGAGTTCTTTTATTTTAAATTACCTCCGAGGCATCATCGTTGGTTCCGTGTTTAGGAGGTTCCCAAGAATCTGGATGCAGCGCTTGGCCAGTCGTTTACCCTAAGGCACCTCACTGAGCCAGGGTAATCAGATCCCAGAGAGGTTCCAACCCACAGGCTGGGCCTCGGATTCCTTTTTTTAAAGACAGTGACGGAGACTGAAAGAGAGAAATCACCCCCCCCAGGGGGAGGGGAGGCGAGTGGCCACACCGCAATCCCTTCTCCTCCATTCTCCTCTTGGGATCCTGGGCACGCACGCACACACACCCCGCGTGAGTTTAAGCCACTGGGTCTGGAACTCTAACCGTGGTCGACTGCATGGGAGTCCAGCGACATAGCCATTGCGCTAACTGCTTCTCCCTTCTGCCATGTAAAGACAGAACAACAGATTGCTGTCTATGAGGTATGAGCCCTTGCCAGACACCAGATCTGCTGACATCTTAATTTTGGGCTTTCCCAGCCTTGAGAACCGTTAGAAATCCATTTCTGTTGTTCATAAATTACCCAGTATATAGTATTTCATTATCACAGCCCAAATGGTCTAAGAGACTCCCCCAAAACCTTCAGAAGATTCCTTTCTTACTTCTTCCTAGCTTCTGGTGGTGGTTGTCAATCCAGAGTGTTCTTAAACTCACGCGCCCAGTGTGAGTTTAAGCCACTAGGCTCCGGTACTCGAACCATGGTCGACTACATGGGAGTCTAGGGACATAGCCATTATGCCAACTGCTGGCCCCTCATCTATTTATTTTAATTTGATGAGAGAGAGACAGAGAGAGAGAGAGAGAGAGAAAGTGAGAAACCAAGCCACTAGGTCCAGGATTGAACCATGGTTGGCCATGTGGGAGTGTCCAGTGCCCTAACCACCATGCCACCTGCTGATCCCCCAAATGTCTCTCTCCTAATAGGGACATGAGTCATAGTGGGTTAAGGGCCCATCCTAAGAACCCCATTTTAACTTGATTGCATCTACAAATATTTCCAAATAAAGTCACGTTGACAATGACAGGGTCAGGACTCCATCAGATGATTTTGGGCAATACAGTTTAATCCATAACACCAGGTATTCAGCAAATGCCCACTGTGATTATTATAGTCTAAGCATGTATGATACATACATGTCCATTTTCTGACTCAACTAAAACGGCAGCCCCGCACCAGGCCTGTGTCGAGATTCCTGTGTGCAGAGGGACCATCCTGCCACCTGCCTTTAGTCTTAGGAGTGCTTAATTCTGGAAGAGTTGTTGAGGGACAAGATGGCTTCGGGACTGGTAATGATCTCGTCTGGGGCTTCATCACTGTTCTTCTAAATAATTAATTCATCTTCTTCCTTGATGTTTACATCCTTCAAATATTTGTAGACGGTTATCATGTCCCTTTAGTCGCCACTTAGCACCACTCTACATATTTGCTGGAGTGTCGAGTGTGTGTTATCATCATTGTCATCATCATTATTATTATTTACTCCCAGCACACTCCCTGAGTCCCTCAGCTACTATCATCACTCCGAATTTCCTCCAGGTTCCCAGACTTTTAAGTGCCAAGTTACCCGAGATGGGATATTAAAAGCCAGTAGTGGCGATGACAAGGAATGGCTTGCAGGCCCCCTGGCCCCCCTACTTCTCTCTAATTCTCATCAGCGTCCCCAAAGCCATATCAAAAAAATAGACAAGCTAAGTGAAAGCAGAGAGCTTACGGTGCAGACACAACTTCCAAAATCCCCCAGCCCCTGCTCCCAACCAGATCATCCTCAGTTTCCTTCACTACAAAATGAGGATGAGAATCCCAGCTCTCGACAACCTGAGATCAAGTGAAGAAAAGAGCCGAAAAGTGCTTTATAAACTACAAAACAGGGGAGTGGCAGCACTAGCAACGTTGACAACGTACGATTAGATTTCTGTAAAACGTTCCAGGGGTCAGCTGTTCTAACATGCTGGAAATTCTAAGTTAGAATTTACAAATGAACTTGATAGAGCTGAGATTCACCCGCAAATCTGTCTATCGAAAGAATATACAGAGCTGCCCTACTTCAAAATCTACTAATAGATTTTAGTATTCCAAATAAAACACGGAACTCAGAGCCAGATAGGCCCTTGGAAACATGTTACAGATGGTCCTGAGGGGACTGTGGAAGGTCACACTGCTATAAATGATTAAAAAGAAAAGAAAAAAGTCCACCTTGTGTGGCCTGTCAGATCTCGCTGAAGAGTTCTGTACCCAGAAGACTTATTTCAGTCTGAGAAGAAGATTTTCAATGGTTCTGTTGAACATGCAATTCTCATGCAAGTATTTCTATAATTATCCTGTTTCAGTTATAATACAGTTTCTGGAACAATAGGACTTTTATTGTATTGCCATATCTGTTATAATAGATGTTTTATTACAGAAAATTATGGTAGAGTCACTATTATGATTCTGAAGTTTTTATTTCAAATTGCTCATAGGACGGAGATTCTTCCTCCCAAGTCATTTTTACTTTAATGCTGCTTGGATTTTTAGATTTCTTTTTTTTTTCTTCTTCTTCTTTTTGAAACTTTGGTCTATTTGAGATGTTGTTCAGTGGCAGAATGTTTTCTTTTGCTGCAGTTTACACACTGTGAAGTCACCTCTGCTCTTTGCTCGTTAGCAGGTTGTATACATGACTGTAAAGAATGTCACCTAGATGGTTACGTGTGTCTGCTTAATTTTCAGTCACTGCTGAAGAGACCCTCATAGCCTAACATCACATAAAGCTGATAAACTATGTTTTGAGCAGGAATAAGTACTATTGTGATTGATTGTGATAGCAACAAGAGAGAAGTTAAAATTTCAAGGCACTTTCCGACTAGAGAAAGCCTGTGTCAGATGGTCACTCCACCTTAGAGAAGAGTTGGGGTTGGAGATTTTCTTGCTTAAACCTTGGACCCCAGATTCCAGCTGATGGAGGCCAGGCTGAGATTTGGAAGCAAGTTGGCTGATGCCACCAGCAGTGGCCTCCAAAAAGACACCACCTCTAGGAAAGGCAATCCTCAAATCTCATCCATCAGGTCCAACTTTCGACCCAGTCAATCTTCCCACAATGGAAGGATTTAAGGCCTAGGAAAAGGTCCCAGAATATCTGCTCCAAACCGTCTAGCACCATCAGAATCCACCTCTGAGGTTAGCCGACATTTCTACATGTCCCTGTAGAAACAGCTCCTGGGTTTAGAGTATGGAACCTGGGCCTGGGAAAACAGAGGCTCCCCCGTCCGT
Organism: Tupaia tana; assembly: GCA_026018925.1. Classification (NCBI taxonomy): domain Eukaryota; kingdom Metazoa; phylum Chordata; class Mammalia; order Scandentia; family Tupaiidae; genus Tupaia; species Tupaia tana. The sequence goes on from JAKSZU010000018.1 coordinate 42,615,470, forward strand.
TTTGGATTTGACAGAGCTCCCCAGTTTTCAGATGACTTATTTATTTATTTATATTTATTTTTGAGAGAGGTTTTTGCTATAAGGGCATGTGTGCTCACCAGAGAGACAGAAACCAAGAAATCAGCCCCCGCCCCCCCCCAGGGATGATCCATTCTCCTCTTGGGATTTTGGGTATACGTGTACACGTGCCCAGCATGAGTTTTAAGTCACCAAATTTGAGACTCGAACCACAGTTGACTACGTGGGAGCCCAGTGATGTAACCATTGCACCATCTGCTGGTCCCTCAGATGACTTAGGTGTCCCAGGAAATAGAGGGAGGGACCTGCTCACGATCCCACTGTTATTAATAGAATCAGAACAAAGCTCCAGGCCTCTGGTCTCCTAGCTTCTATTGTTTCCATAACTCAAACTCTGGCAGGGTTGGGATGAGATCCAGAGGGTGCTGGGGAGGGACGTGGTATTTGCATTGGGAGCCCAGTACCTTTGAAAGGGAGTGAGGCTGAGAATGGTTAATACACACATACACTGTAAATATGGAGAAAATCAGAGAGCAGAACATTTCAGGGAATCTTCAGCATGGAAAATGTTCTTATAGTTTGGAGCTTCCAGAAGAGAGTGTCAGTCTAAGAGAAATGCTTAGGCAAAGTAAATTAAGCAAAAGGATTTATTTGGGGGAGGTTTTGACAATATCCTGGGCATCCCCAAAAATCCAAGTGGCCATGAGTAATGTATGCTAAGGTCTTAACCAATTTTTTTTTTTCTTTTTTTGGAGAGGTTTTTGCTATAGGGCGCGTGCGCTCGCCAGACAGACAGAGAGAGACAGAGAGATAGAAAGCAGGAAATCACCCCCCAGGGGGGATGGCCACGCTGCAGTCCCTTCTCCTCCATTCTCCTCTCGGGATCTTGGGCACGCCCGCACGCGCGCCCGGCGTGAGTTTAAGCCGCCGGGTCCGGGACTCGAACCGCGGTCGACTACGTGGGAGTCCAGCGACATAACCATTACGCTAACTGCTGGTCCCAAGGTCTTAACCAATTTTAAGATTGATTTTAAAAGCAAAGGTGGTGAGTGGGGGGGGGGGGGGGGAGTAGCAAGACATCTTATAGAGCAATTACCGGCTAAATTCTATGATGAGGGCGGCAAGATGACCTCACGGTCATGTGGAGTCACTCTGCTTAATCTTGAACAAAGTATGAAGACCCTGAGTCTGGCATATTGTTGCAGCTGAAACATTTTGAAGGTTATAACTTATAGACAGGACTAATGGAAGATAAAGGAGGAATGTATTTGGGCAGTAGAGTGTTCTTAAAACAAAAAGTTCAATGAGTTGAGGTAGCATCTTGAGCTATTTCAGGTACATCTTCCTAAGAAAGTCACTAGACATACATAAATTTTATTTCCTTATAGTGCTGAATCAGGTAGACCAGATTTCCTGGTTTGGGGGGAAAAACAGCCTATTTTAGGATCAATTTCCTTAAGGTTTCAATTTGAAGAGTGGCATTTTTGGACAACTCCATTGTAATCTGTTCTGTTGGGGTCTACAGTGAGAGCTTAGCCCAAAACAAAAGCCTCCTATAATTTTTTTTGAGACGTTTTTGCTATAGGGCGCATGCGCTTGCCACAACAACAGAGAGAGACAAAGAGAGAACTCACCCCCTGGGGGGGATGGCCACACCGCAATTCCTTCTCTTCTATTTTCCTCTAGGATCTTGGGCATGCACCTGGCGTGAGTTTAAGCCACCGAGTCCAGGACTCAAACCGCGACTCAAACTGTGGTCGACTACATGGAAGTCCAGCGATATAGCCATTACGCCAACTGCTGGTTAACCTCCTATAATTTTTACTTAATAAGAGGCATGTGGGAACTCAAGGCTTTCTTTAAGAATTATTTTATTTTATTTATTTTAATTTGACTAGAGAGAGAAAAAGAGAGGGAAAGTGAGAAAGCAAGCTGTCAGGTCTGGGACTCAAACCACGGTCAGCCATGTGGGAGCACAGTGCCCTTAACCATTAGCCACTTGCAAGCCCCTCAAGGCTTTCTTTTGAGGCTCAGTGGCATTGAGAGGTGAGGTCTCTGGGATCTCACCGCCCCTACAATACTTCCATTGTCATTTTATAGACTGCCCACTGCAAAATTTCAGCTACCTTGTGAGAACACACTTCGGACTTCAGGATGGAAACCAGTGAGGAAGAAAGTGAAGATGAACATACCTTGTGGACTTTCCCCCTAGCTGAGGCTGAGCCCCTTTTTCTTTTCTTTTTTTAAAGTTGGGAATTTTTTGTTGTCTTTTTTTTTTTTTTTTTTTTTTTTTTTGCCAAGGATGCTTGTGCCTGCGGGAGAGACAGAGATAGTGAGAGGGAAAGCTGGAAATCACCCCCAGGGGGGATGGTCACTATGCAATTTCTTCTCCTGCCGGGTCCAGGCTCGAACTGTGATTTAGCCATGTGGGAGTCCAAACACCTTAACCACCACACCACCTGCTGGCCCCAAGCCGTGCTCCTTTCCGTTAAAACAGAGACCCCACCTGGAGCTCGCAGGTGCTTATCCCCAGAAGACCTGGTAACAGATGCTTGCTTCACCTCAATATTCAGGCCTTGAATAGGGTGGTTTGGGGGCGATGGATTATCTTGGAGGTTTCTGTGGGTCGGGAATTCAAGAGCGCCGAGTGGGTATCACCAATAACCATTTCTACAGGGCTGCCTCTCCTTCCGGCAGAGGCTCCTGCAGGTGCCAGGCCTAACCCCTGGCTCCTGTGTGGTCTAAATCGCCACCTTAGGATTTTCTTTCTCGGTGACTGTCATGCTTTGCTTGAGGAGCTGCAAGAGAGAGCCGCGGTCCCCACGTAAGGCCTGCGGCGCGCCTGGAGCAGTACGGGGCCGGGCGGGAGGCGTTCGCCCGCCCGACCGCCCGCTGGCTCGGCGGAGATTGGCTCCGGGGATCAGAGGCCCACGCTGTAGTGGCGGCCGTGCCGGTGCCAGCGGTTCGCTGAGCGATCTGAGCAAGCCAAGTGATTTCTCTCAAGTAAGCTCCTCAAAATATCTGCAGAAACCACAAAGATTACAGCGCCCACACAATGGGAGCAAAGCGGCTTCCAATAATGCGGCAGACAATAGCGCGCGGGATGGAAGCGCGGGGAGGGCAGAGCATCGCAGGCCAGGGGGCGCCCCGCACGCCCGCGCGCACGTGTGCCGAGTTTGGCAGCGCCCCGATTTATATATATTATTGCTCCACCCCTAAAACAAAGGCCCTGGGCCCCATCTGTGCTGGGGGACGGGGGAGGGCGCGGCACTTGCTCCTCGCCGCATGCAAAGTGAGCGAGACAAAGGGCTCAGCCCTGCCGACGCCAGCAGAGGGGAAATAATTAAGCACGGAGGAAATATTGTATGTGGATTTGAAATGAATGCGGAACGCGCTCCCAAACAATGCCCGTTGTTTGCACCGAGCTGCTTTCTGCTAAGTTTCATCAACTAATTTGCATGTCATTTCAATAAAATAAACGTATTATGGCCGAGCTTTCGCTTTATTTACATGAAATAAAGTCTTCTTTTCCTTTATTACTGAGATAATTCAGCCCGAGGCAGGATGAACAGTGGACTCAGGGAAGGTATCCTCCCAGCCAGATCCCAACTTCCTCTGCTGAGCGGGTAGCCAGCTCCCACGGCAGCCCTTCATTTGTCTGAGTGTCCACCCTGGCTGTGGAAATCAGCTAGAACTTCACACCCTCTCACTTTCTTACGCTTTCTTTTTTTTGTGGTGGAAGAGCTAGCTGATAGAAGCTGGAGGGTTAAGGGACATTTCTTACGTATTTGCAAAATAACTGCACCGCTTACTAAGGTTTTACCTTGCAGGGGTTTTTTTGTTTTGTTTTGTTTTTTTTAAATAAAGGTAACGTTTTCATCTGGAAACCTCTCTGGATACAACGCAGCTCACTCTGGCCCCTGATTATGAAGCTGACTGAGAGCTGGGATTGGATTGCAATGGTCAAGATCCTACTAGGAGTGCCATATCTATCTCTGCCGCACTCTGGATTTTTTTAAAAAATTAATAAATAAATTTATTTATTTATTTATTATTTTTTGCCATGGGGCATGTGTGCTGGCTGGAGAGAAACAGAGAGAGAGAGAAACTGAGGAATCACCCCCCTCAATGGGGAATAGCCACTCCAAAATCCTTTTGCCTCCATTCTCCTCTCTGGATTTTGGGCACACATGAACATGTGCTTTTCAAACTGCTGGGTCCGGGTACTAAAACCCTGCAATCCAGCATCTTAACCACACCACTTGCTGGCCCATAAACTTTTTTTAAAAAAAATTGTAACATTTTCTAAATTCTTTTTTCTAAATAAAAACGGAGAAAATGTCAATAGTTCATGTTAAGGAATAGCATCGACAAAGTGATTATTTGTTACTTATTGTTATATAATGAACTACTTCAAAATGTAGGGGAGTACTCAGTATGAAAAACAGTAAGGAGTTTCCCCAGAAGATTCAAAATCAAACTACCATATGATCCCACAATATCACTACCAGGTACTAGTTCAAAGGAAGTGCCCTTGAGATGCGGAAGAGACGCCTGCACCTCCACTCCTGGCAACAGCTAAGATATGGAACCGACCTAGGTATTCATCAGTGGATGAATGGATTAAGAAAATACAGGACATTTACACACTGAACTACTACTCAGCAATAAAAAGAATGAAATCCCATCATTGGCAACAACACGGACGAGCCCACGAGGATATTATGTTAGTGAAATAAACCAGCCACCTGGGACCAGCAGGTGCAGAGTAATGGCTAAGGTGCTGGACTCCCACATGACTTACCGCATGGTTCCAGTCCTGGACCTGGCAGCTTGAAAAACATACTGCGTGCATGTACATGTATGTCCAAAATCCAGAGAGGAGAATGCAGGAGAAGGGATTGTGGTGTGACCACCCCCCCCCCCCAGGGAGGTGATTTCTCACTTTCCCTCTCTGTCTCTCTCTGGCAAGCACATACACCCTATAGAAAACATTTTTTTTAAAAGAGCCAGGTGCCAAAAGACAAATATTACACGATCTCATCCCTACACGTAATCTAACAAAGTTCATCTCTGAAGTGGAGAGTAGAGTAGTGGTTACCAGAGGCTGGGAAGAGTAGGGGGAAGTAGAGGGTGGGGAGAGGTTGGTCAACCAGCACAAAGTTATAATTATTAGGCTAGGAAGAATAAATTCTAGTACACAAGCAGATGGCTATATTAACAATAATATATATTCCAAAATAAATGGAAGATTTTCAATGTGTTTATCCCAAAGTAATGACCGAGATGACAGATATGGTAACTCCGAATTTGATCATTACACATCGTATACATATATTGCAATAGCAAACCATACCCCATAAATGTATGCAATTATTATATGTCAATTAAAAATTGAATTAAATTGGACCAGTAGGTGGCGTAACGATTAAGGCACTGGATTCCACATGGTTGACTGCATGGTTTTAGTCCCAGACCTGGCAGTTTGAAAAACACACCAGACACGTGTTCATGTATGCCCAACATCCCTAGAGGAGAATGGAGGAGAAGGGATGGTGGTATGGCCGTCTTCCTGGGTGGAAGGGTGACTTCTCTCTCTCTCTTTGTCTTCCACTATCTATCTATCTATCTGTCTGTTCAGCAAGTGTATATGCCCTATGACAAAAATCTTAAAAAATTTTTTTAAACTAAACTAAAATTTAAACGTTTTAATGGCTTAAGACAGCCAAATCCTTATTATCGCTCACAGCTTCTACAGGTCAGGGACTTCAGAATACTTTAGCTGGCAATTCTACCTTGGATTCTCTCATGAGACTTGAGTCATCAGAAGGCGTGTTTGGACTGGAGAATGTGCTTCCAAATTGGCTCACTCGTAGGGCTGGCCAGTTCATCCTGGCTATTGGCAAAGGGGCCTCAGCTCCTCCACAGATGGACCTCTCTACAGGGCCTCTTGAACGTCCTCATGACTAAGAAACTGGCTTCCTCCAGAGAGAAGGATCTAAACAAAGCAGAAAGCTACAATGACTTAATGATTCAGCGTTGACAGTCATATATTAGCATATCTTCAACATCCCGTGGGTCCCACAGTCTGGCATTTGTCAACATGGTTGGAAACTACACACAAAGACATGAGTATTGTAGGCATGGATCGTTGGGGACATCTTGGAGACTCCTTACCACAAATGATGATCATTAATATTGCTTGGTAAAAGGGGGAAGCAGCCGTGGGGTGGCGTAGGGGGAACCCAACGCTCTGTGAGGCTGGCCCACATGAGAGAGGCTCAGGTCCGTGTCTGGAGATCTTCCTAACACACCACTGGTCCGGGGCTGACTGAAGCTGGGGTGGGTCACAGCATAAAGACCCTGTTGAGGGTAACTCTCTCTCTTGCTCATGGAAGAAAGAAAGAAAAGGGAAGGGAAGGGAAGGAAAAAGAAGGGAAGGGAAGGAGAACTTAGGGGGGGAAATCCGGACCAGCTCTGTGGCCTGGTGGTTAAGGGAGCCAGATCTCACATTGGTCCTAGCGACCTGAAAAACATACCAGAGATGTGTGCATGTGCACCCCCAATCTCAGCAGGATGGAGAAATGGAGGAGAACGGATTGCAGTGTGACCATGCCCCCTGGGGTTTGGAGGGGTGCTTTCTCCCTCTCCCTCTCTCTGTCTCTCAGTTTCTCTATGGCAAATGCACTTGCCCTCTGGCAAAATAATAACAATAATTTGGTAATGGATTTTCTTTTATTCGAAGAGGTTTTTGCTATAGGGCACGTGCGTTTGCCAGAAAGAGAGAAACAGAGAGATAGAAAGCGAGAAATCACCCCCCGGGGGGATGGCCATGCCGCAATCCCTTCTCCTCCATTCTCCTCTTGGGATCTTGGGCACGCACGCACATGCACCCAGCGTGAGTTTAAGCCACCAGGTCCAGGACTTGAACCGCGGTCGACTACATGAGAGTCCAGCAATATAGCCATTACGCCAACTGCTGGTCCCAGTAATGGATTTTCTAGAGTCTGGAGCAGAGTACTGTATAACTACAGCCACCATTTCTTGTCATTTTAGTTCATGCAAAGTAAAGTAGCTGGTATCCCCTGTCACAGCCAAGACAACAAACAAGGACTCAGGGCCTTCTCAGTGCCAGCAGCCCTTCCAGAAAAGTGGCCAAGGCAGGTAAGGTCTCCCCTGATGTTCCAGAGAAAGAAAACAAATGTAAGTGAGCAGATGACAATAACAATTAGGGCTGTGATGCTACAGAGGATGACTCTAGGCAGGGCTGTCGAAGGTAACACTAGGGGAGTTCGGGAAAAAGAGACCCTGGGTGCCACTGGTTGGGGGTCTATGCACCTCGCCCTCTCCTCCATTGTACATTTTAAATCTGAAATACTTTCAGTAGGAGAACAGCCTAGGCAAGATGGATTATTTTAATATTACCACACTTCACAGAACACTCTTCATTCATACAAAACTTTCCCTCCCAGAAGGAAAGAGCCACAAGAGAAGACTTTATGTCTTATATACCCTATTATCTCGGGTGTCTAGAAGAATGACTCGTACAAACCGGGTATCACTAATGACTATTGTTTTTTTTTCTTTGGGGGGGGGAGGTTGGAGAGGTTTTTGCTACAGAGTGCATGTACTCGCCAGAAAGACAGAGAGACAGAAAGCGAGAAATCACCCCCCAGGGGGGATGGCCACGCCACAATCCCTTCTCCTCCATCCTTCTCTTGGGATTTTGGGCACGCACGCACACGCACCTGGTGTGAGTTTAAGCCACTGGGTCCAGGACTCAAACTGTGGTCAACTACATGGGATTCCAGCGACATAGTCATTACATCAACTGCTGGTTCCATGACTATTGCTAATAATAATTATTTAATGGTTTCACCCGTAATAAGACTCAATAAAAGTGGTTGAATTCTCCCATCCCTTTACAGTGGGAGTTCTGCCCACAATCTCTAAAGAGTAACAAGAGGGGTGGTGAGAAGTAAGTCTTCATTCTTCCTGGTGGGAGCCCCCAGAGCCTGATTCTCCTGCTTCCTCTCCTCGCTCCCCTGGCCTGCAGCCCTCTCTCTGCTCAGCATGTCTGGTTTGAATGAACAGGGGTCTCCAGATTCTTCCCCAGATTTCACCAAAACATCCAACACAAGGTGGTTGAGCTGAAGACTTTAGTGGGTCTGCAATGGCCAGAGAAGATTAGATGTAACAGCCCGACTCAGTGGGTGGCCTGAAAGGGAACATTGAGACATCCTGGATGTCAACACCTTCTTGAACCTCTTCTCAATGGACCAGTCTCCAATTCACTCCCAGTTCTTCCTGACTCCCTTCCCATAGCCACTGTCTGTAGACGCTTATCACGCCAGTCCTCAGCAGCTGGGGATCCAGAGCTCTGAGCTAATGTCTCACTTTCAGCATGACCAAATGTTTAGGCTTGGTGCCGATCCTTCTAAATGGAGGGCAGTGATGGGGACAAAGGTTCACTCTACTCCCGCATTGAATGATGCACACTCCCTGCCCACGTAGAGAACATACACATGCTTGGCAAAATTTGTTTGTTTGTTCATTGAGAGAGAGAGAGAGAGCATCCCCAACAGGGTCTCTCGATCCACCCCATCTCCCAGCCAGCCAGCATAACAGAGCTCCCAGGTTGACCCAGGATCCAAGCCCAGCCCTCCCATGTAATTCCTGGAGTGTGCAGTGGTGTCCCACCATATGGGCCGTTGTGACTGGGCCTGTTTGGGATTTTTTTTAAATAGCATTTTTCATTCTAGGTTAGACATAAATATACATACATACCCATAAGGCTGCTGGTTAAAACAGAGAAATAACCTGGGACCGGCAGGAGGCGTGGTGGTTGAAGTGCTGGACTCCTACGTGGCCGACTGTGTCTCAAGTCCCAGACCTGGCAGCGTGCTTTCTCACTCTCCCTCTCTGTCTCTCTCTGGTCAAATTGGATAATAATAATAATAAATATATAAATAAAATAAAATAAATAATTGTTTTCAAAAAATCTTCAGGAAAAAAATCTTGAGTAAGTTTCTTTCAAGATGTTTTGGTATATCATAGGATATCACTGTGCAGAACCATTTGTTGTCCACACAGAGATTTCAGGGACTGTCTGAGGTGGACTGTTCTCAAAAGACTGTTTTTTGGAAGAAGTGGCACAATGGGAAGAGTCTCAGCCGTTCTGTGGACAGGTGGACTGAGGGAGAAGTTCAGAGGGCATTCTAGAGTGATTTGCAACGTCTCCAACAGAAATATAACATCTTCTTTCATCCTCTGCAGAGTCTGGAGCTAAATTCACACCTTTTTTTTCTTCCCATCACTTAAAATCAAATTCTTGCCCTTAATACTTCCTTTCAGAACTGCACCAAAAAAATGAGGATGTCTTCTCATGCATATGAATTACCCAACGTGTATGAGAATAAACCCTCGCTGGAGTGCGCTAAAGCCTTTAACCCAACTAAATTTAATGCTGCTAAGCTCTGATTAAGGCAAAGGTGTCTTTTTATTTTAGAAGACATTTAGGACAGTTCATGTCACCCTGCACAGATGCACTGAAATCGGTCCCAGGGAGAACTATAAAGACAGCATATGCTCTTGTCTCTGTTTCTGAGTCAGGTAGGACGATGCATTCTGATGTGGGATCAAGGCAAAGGGGGACATCTGGTTCCCCTGCACACAGCAGGCAACTGCTTCTGTGTTTGGACACTGGTCTGGCACCCTTGTTTGTTGCTCCTCTGTGAAAATGCGATGCATTCTTATTTGAAACATCATGTTGTAGCCTGGCGTCTTCTATAGACCACGCAGACGCTCTGTTATTTGTTAAAGGAATGAATAAAGCATAACATGGGATATTTTATTTTAAACATAGAGATGGCACAGATTTCTCTTCCAAAGATTCAAACACCTGATAGCATATCCTTGGAGGAAAAGCAATAAAAGAAGCCTTTCCTATAACCAATTTCCACCAACTACGCGTAGTTGTTGAAGTGGAATTTCTGACTTCATGGCTGAGCGCGGGACATGAATCAAAGATAACACTAGGGGGTGCTATAGATCAGGAAATCCAGGAACTGTTGGCCCTGGAAAGTTCAAGATGCTACTACCCTCCTGATTTTAATCTACCAGGCTAAGCATTTCACTTTGTAGAAAACTGTACATTGAAAACGACTTGTGCCTTCACCATTTCTGCTATGATGAAATTATTCTAGATATATTTCATTTGAAAAAAATTTCTTTAGAGAGATTTTTGCTTTAGGGTATGTGTGCTCGCTGGAGAGAGAGAGACAGAAAGCAAGAAATTATCCCCCCGAAGGGAATGGCCACATCACAATCCCTTCTCCTCCATTCTCCTCTCAGTATTTTGGGCATGGATGCACAGGTGCCTGGTGTGAGTTTCAAGCCACTGGATCTGGGACTTGAACCATAGTCAACCACATGGGAGTCCAGTGATGGGACCGTTATGCCATTCACTGGTCCCTTAATTTGAAAATTGTATATAGCTTGTGAGGATCTGGGAAATCTAGGTTGGCTATGGGTTGTGGAACTCAGTTCTTCACGATACATACTTTGTATTTAAATCCTAAGTGCTTTCTGCTCTTATCCCTTTGACCCTGACACTGAAACCCATTTGTCCCCTTCAGACGTTCTCCGAGAGAAGTTGGAGTTTGGAGGCAATCCTAGGAGCAGGGATGAGGAACCAGAGGAAGGGACAGGGAAGGAAGGAAAGCCAAAACCGGGATGCAGCGTCAAGGCTGGTCGGTGCTAGAGGCAATCCGGGCTCAGTGCACAGGAGGTCTCTCAGAATTTCCTGCCTAAGGACCAGCAGTTAGCGTAATGGCTATGTCGCTGGACTCCCATGTAGTCGACCGCAGTTCGTGTCCCAGACCCAGTGGCTTAAAACTCACGCTGGGCATGTGTGCGTGCGTGCCCAAGATCCCGAGAGGAGAATGGAGGAGAAGGGATTGCGGTGTGGCCATCCCCCTTGGGGGGTGATTTCTCGCTTTGTGTCTCTCTGTCTGTCTGGCGAGTGCACACGCCCTATAGCAAAAAAAAAAAAAAAAAAAAAAAAAAAAAACTCTCCAAAAAAATAAAAGAATTTCCTGCCTATACCCCCATTGGCTAAGGGTGTCCAGTGAACTTCGAGCCGCGCATGTTTGGATAACTGACTGGGCTCTTTCTGCTATCCCATGCTTCCACATTAGGAAAACCTCAGGGCCAACACAAATAGCATGCTTAGGCAAGGAGCATTCAGGACGAGGTAAGCTGAGACGTGCACAAAACTGCTCACCACGTCCCATTCTTCAGAATCACTTGAGGCCAAGTTGTGAGGCATCGTCTGATAGAAGCTACCCCTGCACCACCCAGATCCATTCATGCTCGCATTACACCCAGTTTATCTCCACTTCAAGGTGGAGGCCGGCCTGACTTCCGTGAATGGTACCGAAGCCGTAGCTGATATTTCTCTCCAACATCAATCATTCCAGATTTCTTTCACTCTTGGGCAGCACTTGGCTTGTCTAGGTGTGTGCCAGGTGAGATGACCACGCCTGCACCCTGAGGGGTCTGAGTGTGTAATTGCTTTGTCTTCACTGGCCCATAGTGGCTGCAATTGCTCATTTGTCTTTATTGCGGGACAAAGACTCACCAGGAGCCATCCCAATGAGTCCTGAGTCCTATAGGGTATGAGTACTCACCAGAGAGAGAAATTGAGAAAGCAGCCCCCTGCAGGAGTGGCCATGCAGCAATCCCCTCTCCTCTATTCTCCTCCTGGCATCTTGGGCACACGCACACACCCAGCATGCTTTTTTCAAGCTGCTAGGTCTGGGACTCAAACCACGCAGTAGACTCTGTGTGATCCTTAACACCTTAACCACCATGCCACTGGCTGGCCCCGGAAAACAACTCTATATCCTGATAATTAGGATTGGTTTCCCTTATCTGTATAATCTTTTCCAATTTTTTTTATTGTGGTAAAATATTGGGTTGTTGGAAAAGTCATGATGTATTTTTGTTTTTCTATAGAACATTAATTACATTATTAGTGCTATACAATCATCACTACTACCTATTGCCAAAACTTTTCATCACTCCCAAATAGAAAGTTTGTAATCACTAAGCAAGAACTCTCCAATCTCCTTTTCCCCCAGTCCATGGTATCCACTGATAATACACTTTCCATCTCTAAGATTTTGGCTATTCTAGATATTTCACATAAGTAGAATCATATATATTTGTCCCTTAGTAATTGGCTTATTTCACATAGCATACTGTTTTTAAGGTTTATCCACATTGCGGCAGGTATTAGAACTTTATTCCTTCCTGTGACTGAACAATGTTCCATCACATGTGTGTTTACCATCACATTTTGCTTTTTCAGTCATCTGTTTATGGCCATGTGGATTGTTTCCGCTTTTTGACTATTGGGAATAATGCCGCGATGAGCATTGGCATACAAGTCTCTGTATCCCTGCTTTCAAGTCTTTGGGGCCTCAGTCTAGGAATGGAATTGCTGGGTGGTATGGTAATCCTATTTTTAATTATTTTGGGGGAGGTTTGTTTTTTGTTTTATGGGTTTTTGTTTTTGTTTTTGTTTTTTTCTATAGGGCGTGTGTGCTCACCAGAAAGACAGAGACAGAGAGAAAGCAAGAAATCACCTCCCAGGGGAGATGGCCACACCACAATCCCTTCTCCTCCATTCTCCTTTCATGATTTTGGGCACGCATGCACACATGCCCGGTGTGAGTTTAAGCCACTGGGTCTGGGACTCAAACTGCGATGAACTACATGGGAGTTCAGCGACATAGCCATTACGCCAACTGCTGGTCCCCTATTTTTAATTTTTTGAGAAACCGCCAAACTTGTTTTCATAGCGACTATATCATTTTACATTCCCACCAACAGTGTACAAAGATTCCAATTTCTCTACCACACACTGTCATCAACACTTGATACTTTCTGTTTCACTTCCTGTTTTGTTTGAATTGCCAGAGGGCATTTTTACTAGCCAGAGACAGAGAAATACAAAGAGAAAGAGTGAGAAATCTCTCCTCAAGTTGGACATGGTTATGTGACAATACCTTCTCCATTTCTCCTTCCTGTTGGAACTTTGAGCACACACATGCCCAGCATCATTTTTAGACCGCCAAGGCCAGGATGCAAACCAAAGACCACCGCCATGTGAGATCCAGCTCGTTTAATCCCCGAGGTCATAAACTGGTTTTATATTTCAAAATTCAGTGGAATTTGTGTTGCCCTCTAGTGGAAGAGTCCACTAGACTCACACTTCACCCTCATCAAGAAACAAAATGTCTGGGACCAGCAGATGGCATAATGGTTAGGTCACTGGACTCCCATGTAGTTGACCACGGTTCAAGTCCTGGACATGGCAGCTTAAAACTCACACTGGACATGTGCGTGCGTGCCCAAAATCCCGAGAGAAGAATGGAGGAGAAGGGATTGTGGTGTGGCCAACCCTCCTGGGGGTGATTTCTCACTTTCTGTCTCTCTGCCAAGTGCATGCTCCCTATAACAAAAATCTCTCAAAAAAAGAAAGAAAGAAAGAAAGAAAGAAAGAAAGAAAGAAAGAAAGAAAGAAAGAAAGAAAGAAAGGGAAAGGAAAGGAAAGGAAAGGAAAGGAAAGGAAAGGAAAGGAAAGGAAAGGAAAGGAAAGGAAAGGAAAGAAAAGGAAAGAAAAGGAAAGAAACGAAACAAAGCCTAAAAAAAAGGGAAAAAAATGTCTAATTTGCAAGAGACCAACTCAAAGAAGACACAAATTTCCCAAGTGGGTCTTCCTGACATTAATTGTAGGAGAAGTCAATCCAACTCCCACCACCCTTGGTTCCCAGACCCATGTCCTTCGACCCTGGGGAATATAGGACCATGTATCAGATATTAGTGTAGCACATGCACCATAGTTTAAAGGGTATTATCCCAACCATACAGGGTGTTGTCCCCAGGCTTTCACCATAGCACAACCTTGTAATAGGCCTGTTTTCTTCCTTCCTTTCTTTTTCTTTCTTCTTCCTTCCTTCCTTTCTCTCTCTCTTTCTTTCTTTTTCTTTTTCTTCCTTTCTTTCTTTTTTTTTTTCTTCTAAATTTGACAGTGGGTATGTGTACTTTGCCAGAGACAGAGAGAAGGAGAGGGAGAAAGCACCCTCCACTGGGGCACCCTCCCTTTACCCTCACTTCTCCTTCCCCAAGATTTGAGGCTTATATACACACATGTCCAGCATATTTTTCAAGCCATCAGGGCCAGGATTTGAACCCCACGGTAAGCCATGTGGGATCTGCCTCCCTGAACCACTGGTCATCCTGTTATTCTATTAGGTCTGCTGCTTCTGGTGGTCATGAGCCTCCTTTGCTGTAAAACAGATCCCTCGGCTTGGAGTGATACTGTTCGAATCCAGTGTGAATAAATCGGACCTCTGGAAGCCCTGGGTTGGTGGAGACTGGTGAAGACACTGATGACAAGGAAGGAAAATCCATAACTAGAGTAGGTGTCAGTTCCGATAAGGACTAATCATGTCTCACCTGTGGTAGAAGATGTCTAATATAATTAACTTCCACGCCGACTGCCTGGTCCCTTAAGAAACGGCGCGCTATTAAGGGCTCCACGTTAGTCTGTTGTTGGCAGCTAGGGCATTCGGTAGTGGCAGGAGCCGGATCATCCTTAATGAGAGAGAGCACATGGCGTGGGGCTCACACATAGCCTGAGCTGTGCTCCCACGGCCACGCCATTCCTGGAACTATTTCTTGCCCGAGCCGAAGGGTAGCTGAGGCTGGCTGACCTCCATAGGGTAAGTCATCTTGTCTACCTGGGCTGAGTGCCTCCTCGGCGGAAGACGCTCTCTGGTGGGCCTGAACCCAAGTCCGAGGACTGGCACCTGGGGCCCATGTCCCTAGGTCAGTGCCCCCAATTTTTCCTCTGTCTAGACTCCAGCTCCGCAGCACTGTTACTGATCCTCTCTTCGTCTGAAATTTTGATATTTTGCTCATCATGGATTTTTTTGCATTAGCTTTGACTTTTTAAATATTGCATTAACATATTATTCATCTTGACTGCTGATAAATCTTTCACCCAAGGCGAGTGCTACCCTTGCCCAGCCCTGAGGCCAGCAGTCTATTTTTAGGGCTGCACTCCAACATAAGTGAATGTAGTCTGTCTGTGAATCAGACCCCCATCTTCTCCCTATCAGTTGGTGCCAGAAATGCCCCCTCCCTGCCATATGCCCACAACGCTGTGTGAGCTGAGGGAGAAGTGTCACCACTGCAGAGGTAGATGGCATGGGGGTCTAGGCCATGTTTGGAAAATGTATATGTCCTCATTAGACTTCCTTGGGTCTGATCCCAAGCGCTTTGTTGTTGTTGTTGTTGTTGTACAAAGATGTTCATGGAAAATGTGTATTATGAAAAACCAAGGCATACTTTCTCACTTTCTGTCTCTATTCTCTCTCTGTCTTTCTGGAGAGCACACTCACCCTATAGCAAAAACCTCTCCAGAAAAAAAAAAAAAAAAAAGGGACCAGCAGTTGGCTTAATGGCAATGTTACTGGACTCCCATGTAGTCAACTGCAGTTCGAGTCCCAGACCCAGTGGCTTAAACTCATGCCGGGCGTGTGTGTGAGCGTGCCTAAGATCCTGAGAGGAGATTGTGACATGGCCATCCCCACTGGGGGGTGATTTCTTGCTTTCTGTCTCTCTCTGTCTTTCTGGCAAGCACATGCACCCTATAGCAAAAACCTGTCCAAAAAAAAAGGAAAACCAAGGCATGGATTTCCACTTTTTTTGAACCATAATAAACTCATACTTTAACTCTTTTTTTTTTTTTTTTTCGTATTAGGGTGCATATGATAGCCATGGACAGAGAGAGAGACAGTGAAAGGGAAAGTGAGAACCCACTCTCCAGGGCTGTGTGTGTGTGTGGTGGGGAGATGGTCATGCCACAATCCCTTCTCTTCACTCACCTCCCAGAATCTTGGGCACACACACGTGCAGCCAGCATGATTTTCAAGCCACTGTGTCTGGGACTCAAACCGCCATTGACCACATGGGAGTCCAACGATGTAACTGTTATGTTATTTGCTGGACCAACTTTCATTCCATTTTCTACAAGCCTTTTGAAGTCCCCTCATATGATAAGTTGTGGTCATGCCTCCCAGTCTAGACCAGTAGTGTCTAACTCATTACAGTCAGGTCCAGTGCCACAATCACGTGCTGCCCCAGGAATAGGCACTACGTTTCCACCAGGACCCAGGCTCACACCCGGGGCTCTTGTCACACTGGGAGTAGTTCCCTGCAGCAGAAGGCATGGGCTCATTGCAGGATGCTAAAGATCTATACCATGACTCTTCTGAAGCTTGCCAAAGATTGAACATGGCAGGGATGCCCTGGCATGTCCCAACCCACTGGGATGCTGACACACCTTGCCGATGTGACAGTCCCTGAATATTTCTGGGGTTTAACCCTTACTCTTCCAGTGTGTGCATCCTGTCACCAGGACACCCAGAGTGCTCACCACTCCCTGCTTACCAGATCCAGTGCTGAGCAGGCGATAGCGTGACAGAGAGCATGTGTGCTCTCAAAGTGTGCTCAGAAGTCCTCAAAAGCGATGTTTGTTATTTTGGGTTATAAATCTGTGCTGGGGGAAAAAGTCAAGAAGGTCAAATAAGCAGCTTTCTGTACCACTAAAGACTTCAAGAAGCAAGCTGAGGTGAGTGTGTGCGGAGGTAAGGGGAAAGTGAAAAAAATCAATGTCGTCAAGATGTTATTTTCTTCATGACACTTTGATTTATGGTTGGATAAAGTCACATGAACACCAGGTCTGGGCAGAATCTTTTCTGGTGTCTGCCCCTGAGCCAGTTCTGGCACATGGCAAGGGCTCAGTAAATACTGGCTGGATGAAGAGATGAATACATGAACGGATTTCCATCCACCTTGGACTTTTCCTAAGACATCAGTCAGGTTGTCCGTGTGAAGTCAGTCCCCACATGGTCAAAGCAACAACTCAGGAGGAAATTCGAACAACATCTATAGATGAGTAGATAGCAATATATTATTTCTCAATTTTGAAATTTTTCTTTCTTAAAAAAGTTTCTTTATTTGGGGGGCTGGCAGGTGTCATGGTGGCTAAGGCACTGGATCCCACATGGCCAACTTCACAATTTGCATTTCTGACTCACCAGCTTGAAAAAACATGCTGGGTGCATCGTGCACACCCAAGATCCCAAGAGGAGAATGGAGAAGACAGAATTGTAGCATGGCCATCCCCGGAGGTTGATTTCTCATTTTCCCTTTCTCTCTGTCTCTCTTTCCAGCAAGTGCATGCACCATATGGCCAAAAAAAAATTTTTTTAATTAATTTGTTCAGAGAGAGAGAAACACACTCCCCAACAAGATTATCATGCTGAGCTCCACGCCCAGTCTCAGCCAGCCTGGATCGTGGTATGCCCAGGGAGGTCTTTTCCCTTGTAGGTCTAATTTTATCACCAGTGTGCTATTGTCTGACACCTGTTATTTCTGGTTTTGATCATTGAACTGTGGTTAGATAAGAGAATGTCCTTGTTTTCAGGACATACATTCTAAAATACTTAAGGAGAAAGGGAAATTATACCTGTAACTTATTCTCAAATGTTCCAGAAGAGAAATGATCTATTCATCTGTCTACAGAAAGGAAAAGAATAATAAAACAAACGTGGTAGCGTGAAAACATTTGGAGAATCTAAGTAAAAGATATTTGTTTGTCCAGTTTCTGCAGTGTTCTGGAAGTTTGATGTAATTTCTTTCTTTCTTTTTTTTTTTTTTTAGAAGTTTTTGCTATAGGGTGCATGTGCTTGCCAGAAAGACAGGGAGAGACAGAGAGAGACATAGAGACAGAAAGCAAGAAATCATCCCCCGGAGGGATGGCCACACCGCAATCCCTTCTCCTCCATTCTCCTCTCAGGATCTTGGGCACACACGCACACACGCCCAGCATGAGTTTAAGCCACTGGGTCTGGGACTCGAACTGCAGTGGACTACATGTGAGTCCAGAGACATAGCCATTATGCCAACTGCTGGTCCCCATGTAATTTCAAAATCAAAAATCAGAAATACATGTATTTATACATATTTATTTATTTATTTATTTATTGCTATAAGGTGCATGTGCTTGCCAAAGGCAGACAGAAATGAGAGAGAGAGAAGAGAGAGAAAGTACTCCCCAGAGGGAATGGCCAGACTGCAATTCCTTCTCTATTCTCCTCTTGGGATCTTGGGCATGCATGCACATGTGACTGTATGTTTTTTTAAGCCACTGGTTCCAGGATTCAAACCACTCAGTCGACCATGTGGGATCTAGTCACCTTACCCTCCACACCATCTGCTAGCCCGTATTAATCATTTTAGTTAGCATTTTATTAGTCGTAAATTAGTCAACTTCATCAAAGGCAAAAGTGGGACCAGCAGTTGGTGTAATGGCTATGTCACTGGACTCCTATGTAGCCGACCACGGTTCAAGTCTCAGACCCAGTGGCTTAAACTCACGCTAGCCACATATGCGTGCATGCCCAAGATCCCGAGAAAATGGAGGAGAAGGGATTGTGGCGTGGCCATCTGCCCTCGGGGGTGATTTCTCGCTTTCTGTCTGTCTCTCTCTGTCTTTCTGCTGAGTGCATACACCCTATAGCAAAAACCTCTCCCCCCCCCCAAAAAAAAAAAGGCAAAAGCAAAAAAAATAAACAACAAATTCAACTACTTGAAGGTGGATATTGGATGCCTTTGTTCACAGAGAACTATAACTGGACAAAAATCTCCATAGAATCCACCTAACATGGGTACAAAATGTGATTTGGTTATTACTTTCAAAATTGAACCCATAAATCATTGAAAATAATATTTATTTTCAATATTTTATTGAACTAAATTAAAATTTAAGTTATCATTGCCACTATGCTCTAATTCTTAGAATAAGGAATGAATTAACCGTTGATATTATTTTCAAGGAGAGAATTCTTTTCTGACAAAAGTATATGATGACACAATAGAACAGCCTTTATTTATCATCCTCATGGGACTGTCACAAAATGATCATTTTTCTTTATTTTATGTTTTACATTGTGTTATAGGGAGCATGGTCTCACTGGACAGAGAGAGAAAGCATTCCCCAGAAGGGATAGTCATGTCACAATCCTTTCTCTTCCACTCTCCTCTCAGGATTTTGCACACACACACACACACATATGTGCCTGGCATGTCTCTCAAGTCACCAGATCCTGACCTTGAACTGTGGCTTCGGTCATGTGGGATCCAGCCGCCCCAACCACCAAGCCATTAGCTGGCCCACAAAATGATCGTTTTTCTAAAAATACTTGAGGTTTCAACTATTTGATATTAAAATAATTCTCTCTCTCTCTCTCTCTCTCTCTCTCTCTCTCTCTCTCTCTCTTTTGGGTGGGAGAGGTTTTTGCTATAGGGCACATGTGCTCACCAGAAAGACAGAGAGAGACAGAGACAGAAAGTGAGAAATCATCCCCCAAGGGGGACGGCCACATTGCAATCCCTTCTCTGGTATTCTCCTCTCGGGATCTTGGGCACACATGCACAAGTGCCTGGCTTGAGTTTAAGCCACCAGGTCCAGGACTAGAACCATGGTTGACTACATGGGAGTCCAGCAACGTAGCCATTATGCCAACTACTGGTCCTAAAATAATTCTCTTTTGAATTCCTACCACATCAACATGCTTACTGATTTTCTTTTCTTTTATTGGTATCTGGTCTAACGAGGCCAGATGCTCACAGGCTTTGCACAGGATCCGAACGGTTCTCCAGCTCTCTTTCATCAACTTCATGAAATCTGTGGCAAGACTGTCGCTTCCATTTGTCATGTGTAACTGTCCAGCACTTTGGTAGGGGATCTGGTACTCTCTCTAAGCAGACCTGAGCCACAGGGTTGTGGAAAGCCTAAGACCAGATTCCAAAGGAGACTTTTCTTCCGATTAACTGGTAGGAAGCTTAGAAGTGACCTAGGCTAGGGGACAAGGCTTGGAGTGTAGAGGTAAAGTACTGGCTGATCCCACACGACCAGCTGTTGTTCAAATCCCAGTCCCAGCAACTTGAAAGACATACTGTATGTGTGCATATGCATATGCATGCACGTGAGCCCCAAATCCTAACAGGATGGGGAAGAAGAAGGAAAAAGAATTGTGGTGTGAGCCATGCCCATTGGATGGTACTTAGTCTCTCTCTCTCTGTCTCTTGTCTCTGTCAAGCACACACACCCACTGGAAGTTTTTTAAAAAGGATCAGAAGTCACCTGGGTTAGAAGTTTTTACTGAAATCAGGGACATCCACCCCACCCCACCCAAGTCTGCTGGCCTCCATTTTTGCAACTGGAGGGTGACAGGAGAGAAAGATGGGAAGTGTCTAAAAAGCCAGTAGTTCCTCTGACCTAATGGTTCTAGTTTTGTAATCAGAATCCTCCTATTTGGTTTCTAGGAGTTTTTTAATTATTGAGTTTTAAGGTTCAAAATAATGAATGTTCCTTAAAGATTGTGGCCTTTTAAAAAGTGATTCCAGGGACCAGTAGATGGCAGTCCCACATGACCAACCATGGTTTGAATCCCAGACCTGGAGGCTTGGAACTCACATTGGGTGCGTGTGCGTGCATGTCCAAAATCCTGAGAGGAAAATGAAGGAGAAGGGATTGCAGCGAGGCTATCACCCCAGGAGTTGATTTCATGCTTTCTCTCTCTGTTTTTTGTTGTTATTATTTTGTTTTGTTTCGTTTTGTTTTTTGAGAGGTTTTTGCTATAAGGCACGTGCACTCACCAGAAAGACAGAGAGATACAGAGAGACAGAAAGTGAGAAATCACCCCTCAGGGGGGATGGCCACGCCGCAATCCCTTCTCCTCCATTCTCCTCTCAGGATCTTGGTCATGCATGCACATGTACTCGGCGTGAGTTTAAGCCACCGGGTCTGGGACGCAAACCATGGTCGACTACATGGGAGTCCAGTGATATAGTCATTACAGCAATTGCTGGTCCCTAGTATAATTGGTTTGTGTTTTTTGTTTGTTTGTTTGTTTGTTTTAGAACTCTGTTTTTGCAGCAAGCACACACACCTTATACCAAAAAAACTCTCTTAAAAAAAAAAAGAAAGAAAAAGTAATTCCAGTGTTTGAAATTGAAGTCAATAATCGCAGCCACCATTTTACAGTGAGATTGTCAACTCTGAGCTATGAGGTTTTTTGGTTTTGTTTTGTTTTTCAGTTTGCCCGAGGGTGCATGCACTTGCCAGGTAGAGAGGGAACGTGAGAAAGCATCCACCAGGGGAATGGTGATGCCACACCCTTCTCCACTTCTCCCTCCTTTCAGGATTTTGGGAATGCACACACAAGCCACTGGATCCAAGATTCAAACCACATGGTCAGCCATGTGGGATCCAGCTGCCTTAATCACCGTGTCACTGACTGGCCGAGCTATGAACTTCATGTCTGTGACTACCTCTCATCTCATTTATGTCAATCATAAAGTCCTTCATTTTACCAAGCACTGCCTTCGATCATTCGGTGCTGAGTTTCCCTGTCCCCATCTCTCGGGAAGTCCCCATAGGGGACAGCGTGTCAACATCCCCCTGGCCCCTTCTGTACCAAGACACCCCCTCCAAGGAGGATTCACTTCTCCTCTGTCTGCACGTCCCATCCCAGGGTCCCTGCTCCTCCCATAGTCTATGCTCCTCCCCCTGGAGCCCTGTGAGGGCCGCAGGGAATGACATGGATGTATGCCCTGGTCATTCCTTCTCAAGCCGTTCCGCTTTGTGTCTCCTTTCCAGCCTCTCAGCTTGGGCCACACCAGCATCTTCCACCTTCAGACCAAATGCTATGCTCCTGTCACTATCCACATGAGCCCTCAGCTCTCAGGAACACATGCAAGCCCTCTGGAGAGTTCCTGGCTATCTCCCTCTGCAGGGAGGTTCAGCAAGCACGCAGGCTGGAAGGAGGTGCAGAACCCCTCTCCCTCCAGGCACCCCCTGGCTTCCTCTGTTGGATTTGGGAGAGGCGAGAGATGCATCTATTCTAATGGGAGGGACAGCCTCCATACTCCTTCTAAGCCGCTGCCTCTCCTGAGCTGAGCACCCACACACGAGCCCCATGTTTCCCTCCAGGCCAAGTTACCTGCGGGCGGTAGGAAAGAGTCACCTCACAGAGCAGGCCCTTCTGCCTGCATGGTCAGCGACTTTTCTCATGGACATAGACCTGCCTCTGAGGCAGCTCTGGCTGTGTGTGGACAGAATCAGTGGAGAGAAAGGGACACTGCTATCATCTGAATGTTAGTGTCCCCCGAAATTCGTAGGTGGAAGTTCTAAGCCCAGTGTGATGGTATCTCCAGGTAGTGCTTTGGGGAGGCGATGATGTTTATGTGAAGTTGTAAGGGGAGGGCCCTCATGATGGGATTAGTGCCCTTATGAGAAGAGAACAAAGCGCTTCTTCCCAATCTCTCTCTTTCTGGCATGTGAGGACCCAAGAAAAAGACAGCTATCTGCAAGCCAGAAAGAGAGCTCTCCCCAGAACCCACCATGATCTCGGACTTCCTAGTTTCCAGAACTGTGAGGAATACATTTCTGTTGTTGAAGACCCCAGGTTACAATATTTCGTTACAGCAGCTTGGGCTGACAGGGGGCTGGGGAGGCCCAGCGAGAGTTGAGGGAAGCCAGGAGCAGCAGGGGGCAGGGCCCAGACAGGGTGGGAGACACAATCTGGTGATGAGACAGGTATAGAAGGAAAGGAGCTTCAGGACTGACTGCTTCCAGGCCTCAGAATAGATCTGCGGGGAGGTGAGGAGGGCCTTGAAGGATGGACACAACATGCATCTGCAGAATCCGGGAGCAGGTGAGTGGAAAGAAAGTGTGATGGCTTGCAATCGAGAGACCCTTGTTGCAGATGTGGAGAGCCAGGGCTCTTTTGCGCAGAGCAGCAATACAGATGTGGGGAAAGATGAAGGGAAGATGGAGACGCTGGGCTCTGGGTAGGCAGGGGTGGAGGGAAGCAGGTGCAGTGGAGTCTGGCTCTGGAGCACTCCAGCTGTGAGAGGTCTGGTCAAGGAGGGGCCCAAGAGCTGAGAGGAAGTCAGGTGGGTGGAGTCTCTGTGGCTAGTACAGAGTGCATCTCTGGAAGAAGAGGGCTATCGACTACCAGGCCAGGGCCTTGCCTTTATTGGCTGTTCATTTGACACATTTACCCTGCCTATCTTTCCCCGCATCTGCATTGCTGCTCTGGGCTAAAGGACCCTGGCTGTTCACCTCTGTAACAAGGGTCCCTCAGTTACCATCTTTTCTTTCCACCCACCCATTTCCAGGCTCTGCAGATTCATGTTGTGTTCATCCTTCAAGGCCCTTCTCAGCTGCCCCCAGTTCTTTTCTCAGAAGGCCCCCAGCCTCTCTGGTCCCCCCTTGTGTCTTGTATGAGAGCTGAGTGTGTTCCTGACTGTTTCCCTAGGAGGTAAGCTCCTCAAAAACAAGGGTCGTGGGATCAGCAGGTAGCATGGTGGTTGGAGGCGCTGGACTCCCACATGGCCAACCGTGGTTCCAGTCCCAGATCTGGTGGCTTGCTTTCTCACTCCCCCCCCCCCCCTTTTCTCCCTTTTGCTCAGACCAAAAGTTCTGGCACCCAGTAGTCAACTGGAAAGTTTGTTGAATGACTATATGAATGAATATGGCATATTGTCAGTCAAGTTCAAAGTCAGCACACTAAGATTGGCAGGTCGGGGGACCAGAAGATGGCATAATGATTATGTCACTGGACTCTCATGTAGTCGACCACAGTTCAAGTCCCAGACCCAGTGGCCTTGTTTGTGTACATGCCCAAAATCCCAAGAGGAGAATGGAGGAGAAGGGATTGCAGCATGACTATCCCTGCTGGCGGGTGATTTCTTGCTTTCTGTCTCTGTCTCTCTGGTGAGTGCACACACTCTATAGCAAAAAAATAAAAATAATAATTTAAAAAATTGGCAGGTCAAGTTAAGTAACCCAGAACATCCTGTGACAATGTATTTTGTCTTTTGAGGTAGTGAGTAGCCCATCCTAGACGTGTCCAAGAGAATGACTGGACGTTGTTCAGAGCGGAAAATGGAAGCAGAGATTCCTGCAGGGGTGGGAGACGGTCAGGCGACACAGTCCCTAAGAACAGCCCCTGCTTGGGGCCCTCCTAGCCTGAGAGCCAGGCAAGAGCAATGATCACAGAAAGCGGACGGATTCGCAGTCATAATTCCAGAGTTTGGCACTTAGCTTAATCTGAAAATATTTGCCAACCTATTATGAATAACAATATTTGCAGCTTAAAATGCTTACCCTCCACAGCTCCGGAGTGTGAAGATGTGCTTCGACTCAGACAAAGAGGTACTCAGCACTATTAGCGCAAATTGACACAGGGAGCTTACACGTCTAATTGGTGGCATCTCAGTCACATTTGCCTCCCCTGGGGCCACTTTGATCACTTAGCTAAATAAATGCAGGAGGGGACATGTAGGGATGGGGTTCACAGGGTCAGAGGGTGCAGTGAAGCTGGGCGATAGAAAAGTTTTCTAGTCATCCCCTCGATTCCCTGTTAGGAAGTGAATGTTTATGTTCCCTCTCAAATCGATTGTTAAAATCTTCAAAAAAGTAATTATTTATCGGGGCCGGCAGGTGGCATGGTGGTTAAGGGCACTGGACTCCCATGCGGCTGATCATGGTTTGAGTCCTGGACCTGGTGGCTTGCTTTCTCACGTTCCCTCTCTCGCTTTCTCTCACTCTGTCCCTCTAAATAAACAAATAAATAAAAGTTAAATAAAATAACTCTTAAAAATATTTATTATTGTTATCTTATTTGCCACAGGGCACGTGCACTCACCAGAGAGAGACAGAGAGAAAGTGAGAAAACAAGCTGCCAGGCCCAAGATTCAAACCATAGCCAGCCATGTGGGAATCCAGTGCCTTAACCAGCATGCCATCTGCTGGCCCTGATTGTTGGCATCTTAACCTGCAATGTAATGGTATTTGTAAGTGAAACTTTTGAAGGTAATTAGGCCATGAGGGTAGAGCTCTCATGAAGACGATTTATGTTCTTATAAAAGGGACCCCCAGAGAGCTCTTCGCTCTCTTTCTGCCATGAGAAGACACAAGAAGCCAGAAGTCTGAAATCCGTAGGAAGGCCAAAGCATGACCATCTGGCACCTTGATCTTGAACTTTGAGCCTCCAGAACCATTGTTGACAAACCATCCACTCTCTAGCACTTTGCCATCGCAGCCCTGCGGGACTAACACGTTCCCCTCACCCCACCTTGCACGCCCCTGTCTCATTGTCATCGCATCTCTGGAATAGTCTCCCTTGGGTGCCTATATGATTTGTAGGGCCAGGGACAGGGTCTGGCAATGCCCTGCGGGTATATGATCAAGACCATAGGTTAAAACAGATGGCCAAGGCCAATGGCACCTCACAACTGAGAGGCTCCCCACACTATGGAAGGGGTGGGGTCCTGAGGAATTACCAAGTGGCCCCCCCTGAGCTCCATGTCCACAGGCAGGTAGGGATGTCTGCGCAAACACAAAGCAGGACAAGGACATGCAGTCCATTTAGAGCAGAGGCCGAGCATGGTTTGTAAAGGTATGTCACTTCCAAAGCCCGCACAGGTCCTGACAAAAATCACATGCTTGACTTTTTCTTTCATAAGGTCAAGGATTTGTCCATGCTACAGGAATACAAAGCAATGAGGACCAGATCTGCTTTGTTTTCAGCCAGTGCCCAGCACAGGACACGGGTCCTGGTGAAGACCCAGTAGGATCTGGAATAAGTGGCTGGGCCAATCCAAGTAACCCCTACAACTCTGTCTAGAAAGGCTGGTTCCCAACGACTAGTGTCCCTGCTCCTGCCAGCTCTCAGCCTTGCCCCCACAGCCCAAGCTCCTGGTTCTGAAGTTCACTGGTCTCTAGCCTCCATCCCAGTAGCACTGCCTCTGAGGGTGCTCCTGGCCTGGCCAACTCCCAGAGAGACAAAGAAGGGCAGCCATTGGAGGACGGGCCTCTTGCTTGGCCGTGATGTGAGCTACATGTCCTATGTCCAGTCTACCCTTGTGTCCTTGTCCAAGTAGATCTGGTAGCCTGGGCTACAGGGTGCCCTAAGCTTGCCTGGCCCTGTCTGTGCCAGGCGGGTGGGGACCTGTGTTGCACAGTTCAATCATGGGGGCCCTCGGTTTCTGTTCTGTATTTTTACATTCTAATTATTTCATATATGGCCTTCTGATGGACTCATTTACTGGGAAGCTAAAGATACCCTTAAGTGCCTAAAAATAAACCTGAACTGCTAAAAATTCAACATTTCTCTCCCTCGCCTCCACCAGCTGGGCCTGTCTGCTTTCACTCCAACACCATCAGGAGCTACAAACAAGATTTACAAAAGCGAACAAGTTTACACGGGCCTGATTAGCAGATTCTCTTTTATCTTCAATTTGCCAAAACATTTTGGGGTTGTGATTATCAAGTCTTTCTTTTTTCTTTTTCTCCGTCTCTCTCTCTCTTCCCTTTCCTTCCTTCCTACTTTCCTTCTTTCCTCCCCCCCCCCCCCCCCGCTTTCTCTTCTCCCTTCCGTTCCTCCTTCTTTTCCCAATCACTTCAATTTTATGACCCATGCTCCTTGATTTTAGTATTTAGGAACAGTTTTGTCCAAATGCAGGCTTCCAAAATGTGTCCCCCCTCGTCTGTGGCATCTCCTTTTCTTACTTCAATTAAGACACTCTCCCAGTCTCTGTGAGTACCAGGCGGATCGCCTGAAGGCCAGTTAAGAATAAACCTGTTAAACCAATAAATTACATTCACCCTCGTTTCCAGAGGAACCCTTTTACATAAATATCTGTCATAGAAATAAATCAGATAAATTAATAAGAACTCCCTCCTCCCCCCAAACCAAACAGTGAACAGTAATGGTTATCAGACCAGTTAAAAGAATAAACCTATTAAATAAATAAATTTGCTCTACACCAATTTATGTCACCAATGTACTTAAGGGGAAACCTTTTAAAGGAGTAGATTTACAGTGCACACACAGATCTCCACTGGGTATGTGTAATTATGCATAAGAAAGGCATTACTTTTAAAGTGGATGAATGGGCGATACTTTTTTGATTTACTGTTAGAAACAGAAAAATGGTAATGGCATGAAATAAGCGTTTGCAAACCCATTTCGGAAGACAGGAAATGCTTGATTTAGCTAGGGCACCCATCATGTTCTGTATTTCAGATCGAAGTAGATAAATGGCAAGGCAAATGGATATTTGGGGGGAAATCTATAGCCTTTCTGTCAACTCTGCAAGTTAAATGTTTGGAATAAAAAGGCGGAGAGTGTCTCTGTGTGAGGCAGGAGTCGTGATGCTCCAGCAGTCTGGCAGAGGGAAGTGGGCAATGCTGACCTGAAGAGGTGAGGCTTTGCAGAGATGCAGGGTCCAGGTCCTTTCCATGACTCCTGGTGACTTCCACTATGAAATCTGATGTCCGATGAGTCTGGTCTTCCCATCAGGCCACCTGAATGCTGTCCCCAATGCTGTTCTTGTTCTGATCTCTTCTTTGCATTTAAAAACACTGTCTGTGCCACCACCCATTAAACGAAAAGATGGGCAACCTACAAAGTGGTTGGACATTGTTTTCACCAAGGCCACAGGGGCAGTGGGAGTCACTCACTCATCAGTCCCATGAACCAACCTTCACTGAACACCCACCATGCACACGGACCCGTGTGGGTTGCTGCTACTGTCTGCTACAAGATTTCTGCCTTTTGTGCTACTCAGCGTTTTCCAAAGCAGAACTCAACATCTCGAATCAGATTGGCCCAGGATCTCCGGAGCCATGTCTACACTGAACTAGAGGGTTGACACCAGAGCCCAAGTCCTGTTCTCCTAAGCAGCAGCCTGCCCTTCCTGTGTTATCTGAGTTGTTCTGGATCTATCCACTCTGTTCGTACCCTTTTGGACACCTCTCCGAGTTCAACTTTTAGGCAGGGTGGGATCGTGGCTCAGATTACAATCCTAGCCCTCCTAGTCAAGAGCTGGATCACTTATTCTCTCTGAGCCTCCGTTTTCACATCTCCAGGAATATACTCATCTGATAGTTTGGGATGGTTAAATGAGCTAATGCATGTAGGGAACTCACCAAGCAGGGCAATCAGTAAATAATGACCATTACTGTTTTCTTCGGGGGGGTCTTCAGCATCAGGGAGACTGGCCCAAAGTGTTGACGAGGTGACAGACTGTCTGCCCAGCCCTGACCTTGCCGCTCTGAGGACTGAGCCATCAAAGCCATAGGAATACTTGGGTCCTTTTTTTTTTTTTTTTTTTTTTTTGAGAGGTTTTCACTATAGGGCACGTGCGCTCGCCAGACAGACAGAGAGAGACAGAGAGACAGAAAGCGAGAAATCACCCCCCAGGGGGGATGGCCATGCCGCAATCCCTTCTCCTCCATTCTCCTCTTGGGATCTTGGGCACGCACGCACATGTGCCCGACGTGAGTTTTAAGCCACCGGGTCTGGGTCACGAACCGCAGTCGACTACGTGGGAGTCCAGCAACATAGCCATTACGCCAACTGCTGGTTCCCAATACTTGGGTTCTTTACGCAAGAATTAAAGAGGAAATATGAAGTGGTATAAATGAGCGCTGCAGCAGCTCAGAGGGAAGGGCTGTGCATTGAGCCTTGACCTGTGAGCACAGTCAGGATGAGGAGGACATTCTAGGCAATACGCACAGCCCAGGCAACGGCCTGGAGGCAGCAATGCATCCAGAGGGGAGATGGAGGGCGAAGGACATGGGGGAGGGTCAGGGAGCCATCAGGACACTAGGAGATGCCCTCAGGAGGTGCTCCCGTAGCAGCACCATGGGAGCCTGGCCTGGTGCAGCCTCCATGGAGCAGCCAGCTCTGCCCCAGGGACCACTTTCTGTGTGAAGGCTCTGAAGGGGCCACAGCCTGCCCTGCATGCACTACCCGACTCAGCCACCAGGCGAATCCCTATGTTACTGCTCAGGGTCATTAA
Organism: Tupaia tana; assembly: GCA_026018925.1. NCBI lineage: Eukaryota > Metazoa > Chordata > Mammalia > Scandentia > Tupaiidae > Tupaia > Tupaia tana. The sequence goes on from JAKSZU010000018.1 coordinate 42,644,507, forward strand.
CCCCATGCCCAGTCCTGCCTGGGGCATCCTGCTTGCTCACACCCAAGTAGGACGGCAAGCCGGGAGCACGGTGGAATTCCGGAGCTGGCAGATTTACACAGTCAGAACGCGCTAATATCTTCTGACCGGCTTAAGAATAAATACAACCCAACAAATTGTCATTTTTATGGGTATTTACAACCGAGGCACTTTGTAAACCTAAGGACTAATATTTCCCAGAGGAAATCTGGCTCTTGATTCTGGATAAATGATTGCAAATTCCAACCAGCCTCAGCCCAGAGGTTTCTCTCTTTTTGGCTACAGAGGTGTGGCTAAGACAGACTGGGGCTTGTCTGGTGGTGAGATCACAAGAGGGGATGAAGTTTCCAGGTGCTTAAAAGATAACACCTGTAGTAATAATCACAGGCATTTATGTAGCAATTACTATGTCCGCTGCACTCTTCTGAGCCCTTCCCAAGTATCGACTGGTTTAATCATCATGACGACTATAAGCCTGGGTTATTATTATCACCCCCATTTTGTAGATGAAGAAACTGAGGCACGAAGGATTCCAATAAGATTCAGGGAGAGTTTCTTAAGAGTAAATGGGGGGACCAGCAGTTAGTGTAATGGCTATGTCACTGGACTCCCATGTAGTCGACTGCAGTTCGAGTCCTGGACCCGGCAGTTAAACTCACGCCGGGCGCGTGTGCATGCGTGCCCAAGATCCCGAGAGGAGAAGGGAGGAGAAGGGATTGCAGCGTGGCCATCCCCCTGGGGGGTGATTTCTCTCTTTCTGTCTCTCTGTCTCTCTCTGTCTTTCTGGGTAGCATACATGCTCTATAGCAAAAAAAAAAAAAAAAAAAAAAAAAAAACCTCTCCCAAAAAAAATTAGAAAGTACAAATGAAACAGCCTTGTCAACAATGACAACAAAAACTCATTAGCTCACATAAATAAAAAGTGCTGGTGGAAGGAAGTGGGGAGTGAGGCAGGAGCTTCTGCACTTAAGTCTGCAAGTTTCCTAACACTTGGCTTCCCTTTGGTTTGCTCCTTGGTCATTCTCAAACAGGCTCACCTTCTTGACAATGAGACAGTTGCAGGGGCCTGAGTTAAAAATCATTCCCATTCAAATTAAACAGGAAGGTGGAAGTTGGGCTCCATCACTCCCTGCTTTTCTTTTCTTTTTTTTTTTTTTTTTTTTTTGGAGAGGTTTTTTTCTATAGGGTGCATGCGCTCACCAGACAGACAGACAGAGAGACAGAAAGTGAGAAATCACCCCCTGAGGGGATAGCCACGCCGCAATCCCTTCTCCTCCATTCCCTTCTCGGGATCTTGGGCACGCACGCACACATGCCCGGCATGAGTTTTAAGCCACCAGGTCCGGGACGCAAACCGCGGACGACTACATGGGAGTCCAGCAATATGGTCATTACTCTAACTGCTGGTCCCTATTCCCTGCTTTTCATTGGTCAGATGAGGTCATGTGTTCTCTAGCTCTGATCCAATCATGGAGGTGAGAGAATGCCATTCATGAATTGGCTTAGCGTGAGGAAAGTAAGGCCCTCCTTGTGCTGGGGTGAGGTGGTCTCTGGGGCTGCCCTCAACCCGCAAATGTCCAGCATCTGAGACAGAGGACCCATCGTAGAGTGCCACCCCCTCTATCCCTGCAGTTCAGGCACCGCCCTCATAGGGACGGGGGCATGGATGCTGTGACCTTGGGGTCAAGAGCCTAACAGTAGGGAGGACCCACACCTGCCTCCTGTTCCCCTCCCAGGGCCAGCGAGCAAATGTCCCTGAGGCCAAGATACCCATAATGTCTGAGTGACCCCCACACCCAATCCCATCCCGGGGGAGGAGTTTGTGGGAACTGGGCCAGCACAGAGGCAGAGGGTCCTTTCCCAGTCTCACGGCTGCCTGCCCGCAGGACCTTGAGCAAAGAAAGTCCTTCCGTGTCAGAATGCATCTTACAATGGGAACCTGGTTTTATTCATTCCTCCTCTCAAATCTGGTATTGTCAGACGCCTATTTTACAATCGATGACAGAAAGTGTCACTTAAACCCAGTTGTCACATGGAGCAGAGACAGTCAAGGCATGTGGAATGGACAAAAAAGAAGGAGCAGCAATAAAGCCATGTCCCCAAGACCCAGCTCTGCTGCAGGAGGCTCAGTGGACCTGGACAAGGAGCGGTGCCAGGTGCCAGTCTGCTCCGGCTCACCACCTGCTGGTCATGAGCTCCAGAAGGCCAGGGCAGGGGTATATGGGGGTGACAGCTTTGGGTACTGGGGTCCCCAGTCCTGGAGATGACTCCATGCACACACAGCACCCATCCCTGGAAACCTTGGCCACCCGACAGCTCACTGTCCGCCATCACGGCTACACGGAACAGGCGTTTCCACCCCCCTTCAATGTTGTTCAAGAGAACAACAATCCAAAACAAACATCCAAACTCAGCAAACATACTTTTTTGACAGCTTGAACATTAAAACAAAACAAAAAAACGCCAACAAATGTCGCATCAAAGCAAAGCCTTCTCCCCACAGTGCTCAGTGCGGGGACTTCCTCAGTCTCTGGTGGGGGCTGCAGGAGGCGGGTCAGACTCCTGGGGGCTTGGCCCCTGGGCCCTAGTGGCACCTAGCAGGCCACGCCACAGCCCCAGGGTGCCAGGGGGAGCTTGAGTAGGGGAGGCCCTTATGCCCCAAGTGAGAGATGGAGAAGTTGGGTCAGGAATGAGGGCCTACCGGGATCCTGGGAGGGCCCCAGAAGTGACCTGAGGGCCTCCTCCACAGGCTGGGACAGACTGGATGTGGGGGATGAGGTGGAGTCAGGATGTGTTCTGGGGACTGACACATGACAGGAGCACCCTCACAGGGACAGTCCTCATGCCGCCGAGGACACGTTGAGGGGCCAGTATGTTTAGGTTAACAAGCTCGGGGTGGGGTGGGCTGCGGGTGGACAAGACATCGCCACTGGCTGGGTCGCTCTCAGTGGTGGCCTCCTCGTCTGAGCAACTGGAAGGACGAGCTCTTCACTTGAGCCCTGGACTGGGACCTGGCCTAGCAGGATTCAGAGGCTCCAACAAGGCGTGGCAGGGATGCTGGCCCTTCCACAGCCTCTTCCCGCTTCTTCCCAGCAAGACAAGAACTCTGTGGAAGGTTCCCAGGTCTGTTTCAGTTAGCAGTGAAAGAGTTTTGTTTTGCTTTGTTTTTTCCCTCTTTAAAAATCATTATTTAATTTTATTCATTCATTCATTCATTTTAAATTGACCAGAGTGAGAGACAGAGAGAAAGAGAAAGAGAGAGAGAGAGTGAAAAAGGAAGCTCCCAGGTCCAGGACTCAAACCATGGTCAGTCATATGGAAGAGTCCAGCACCTTATCTACCATGCTACTTGCTGGTCCCAGGTGAAAGAGTTTCTCATTCCCCATGTCCTCTGTTCCCTCTGGGCAGGGGACAGGGCAGGGGACACAGAGTAGGCCCCAAGCATCCCTTAATCCTTGCCCATAATGTTATTTTAAGACCATCAAAGCCTGATAATCCTTTATGCACAGGCAGTGCAGAAGCTTCAGCTGTATTTGAAAGAACCCCACTGGGAGAGTTTCCCCTCCTTTGTCTCAAACACTGTGCTTTTGTTAATACGGCCAAATCCAGCACTGGCTCTCGGTCAGAACTGCTCGGTCAGAACTGCTCGGTTGCCCCTCACTGGCTGCTGTGCCTGAACACCCAGCACTCCGTTTTGCACATACCTCTGTTATTGTGCATGGCCTCCACTCTGGCATACACTGGTCCGAGGCCCAGGGCTTGGTCTTTACATCTGTCCTTTTTAAGTTTGGTCATGTGACCTTACGGCAAGGAGTGAGCACTGAGCTGTGAGCTTCAGTGTAAGGGGGAGGACTGTACGTGTAGGCCAGAGCGGGTAGGGGGGTGACTGGCACCAGGTGACCCCTAAGCTCATGCCCTCCTACAAAGTCTGTGTCTCTTGTACAATCTCAGCAGCCTCCAAGCGGGTTACCTTAAAACGGAGCTGACCCCTCCGTGTGTGGCAGTAAGAGGGACCGAGTCCCCTCCATGTGATTAATTTGTCCCCGTGAGGCTGGATTTGTTCCTGTTGTGTCAACATTTATTCAGTTCCACAGAGTGCAGCGGAGAGGAAAGGCAGGGTAAATGCTGCCTTCCTTCCTTGACCAGTTTTCGAATGAGCGACATACTTGGTCTACACCCTGCAAAGGCAGGGTGACCAGATAGTTTACTGTCCAAGCCAGGCCACTTCTGACAGTAAAAGGACAGCCGGCGTTAACCAAGGCCAGCTTAGCACATGTTCACCCTCTCCAGAGGTGGCCTCTGAGGTTTTCTTTTCTTTTTTTTTTTTAAGAGAGAGATTTTTACTATAGGGTACATGCACTTGCCAGAGAGACAGAGACAGAGAGACAGGAAGCAAGAAATCACTCCCCGGGAGGGATGGCCACCCCGTAATCCCTTCTCCTCCATTCTCTCAGGATTTGGGGCATGCATGCACACATGCCTGGTGTGAGCTTAAAGCTGCCAGATCCGGAACTTGAACCATGGTCAGCTACGTGGGAGTCCAACATCACCATTATGCCATCTGCTGTTCCCAGCCTCTGAGGTTTCAAGCACCATTATGAAGTCACAGATTCAGTTGTACTTCACCCAATTCAAGTGGCTGCAGTCCTTTTCCTTCCTGATCCTCCAGTTGCACCATCTCTGGCCAGGAGGGAAATGGACACTTAGAAACAGCCATTCTCTTCCTAAGGCATGGAAGGCACAGGCCAGATGCACTGCCCTGGTGAGTATGCGAGCCCGGCCCTGGGAATTACTAAAATAAGCAGCATTCCTCAGAGAAGGGGGCACTCTTCCACAGTGGGAGGGAATGTAAATTAATTCCGCTATTACAGAAGTCAGGACGGAGGCCCCTCGCCACACTCAACAGAGACCTCCCATACGATCCAGCAATGCCGCTGCTAGGTGACAGAACTGTCGAATACTTAGATATACAGTGTGGGGCCCCAGCTCTGGGTGGGGACCTGTGAAATACTCAGACAGCGCTGGGCCGGAGATGGAGTGAGGTCTGTGCATCCTGTGGGCAGGGGCTGCGGTGGGGTGAGTACTGAGAGCTGCCCGTGTACCTGCCACGCATTCGGCATGTGTGTATCTGGTGAACCTCAGCCGTCTGCTGACAACTAGCAGGGGCCAGGATGCTTACAGTCTAGACAAGAGTCTCCTGTAGGATGAAAACCGCCGCTGACGACTCGGCTGGGGCTCGAGTGCTCTGCATTCCAAGCAGATGCTGTTTTTCTGGGTCCTTGCCTTGGTCCATGTGAGCCCTCGGAGCCCCCTTCTCCCTCTTGGCCCAAATGGACTGTTCTTTTCAGAGCAGTCTCGGACACCGCCAGGATGCCCTAGGGAGGGGTGTCCACAGGTGGGAGTCCAGCACACAAAGCAGTGACCTCTGCGATCCCCACTGTGCCCGTTCCACGGATGAAGAAACAGACTCCCACCTCGCATGAGGCCAAGCACAGAGGGAGTGGCAGGGCCTGGCTAGCGGGTTAGCAGTTCTCATGGCATTCGTGGTGTGGTCTGCCGGACACCTTTCCCACCGGCTGCTCCCAGCATGGGCGGGGAGGGCTTTCACAACTCTCAGCATTCCTGAATCTCAGAGGACTCATCCTGGTTCATCTTCATTCCACTAAAGGGCTGCCATCACAATCCCCCTTCCTCTAGCCAGGACTGCGGGTGAGTCACTCTGTGGGGGCGGCCCTCACCCTCAGAGGGAAAGGAGAATGAGCTTGTCAGAGGCTTGAGTCCTCACTGGGCAGCCCAGGGCAACCCAGAGCAAGGGAGGAAGTGCCTGCTTCTCTCCCAGCCTTCCTCTGTCCTGACAGCCCGCAGCAGGCCAGCTCTCCCTGAGCCCTCTGCTCCAAGGCTGAGGCCAGCTGTGTTGCTGCCATGGGCCAGCAGAGGGCGCTGGACCCCGAGGCGCCCACGGGGGTGGCTGGCCAGGAGGTGGCCCAGAGAGGATCTCTGTCCCAGGAAGCCAGTCCAAAGCATCTTCAAGAAGAAAACAGCCAGGACGGGACCCTAGACCTCTGACAGCCCCTCTCCCACCCCAACCATACACAGTGGCCTGAGGAGAGCTATCATTTCTGTCAAGCTTTGTGCCTTTGCTCCTGTTAAATGTGAAATCTTCCTGACCTGGTCCTCATTTTGCAAAAATCAAAATAAAGTCTCACAGAAAACCCCATCTTAACCCATGAAGACCCACAGACCCCTGCCCTGTCCTTCAGCCTGGGCTGGGAGTTGAGGAGACTGTGAGCTGACTGTGGGTGCAGATAAGTGTTGGGGCAGAGGGGCGATGAAGTGTCTTGTTGAGAGTGAGGTGGGCAGGAGGGACCGAGCTTTGCTGTGGGAGTTAGAAAGCACCTCCTGTGCCCAAGCCCCACTTCCCAACTGTGTGGCCCTGGGCGGGTTACTTAACTGCCTGTGCCTCAGTATCCTCTTGTAAAATGGGGCAATTGGAGCATTCAACTCAGCAAAGCAGCGCCAGGACGTGTTTAGCATGGATGCTGGCATGTCAGAATCCTAGCTTTCATTATCTTCCTCACACTCAGGCTGAACCTGAGTAGAAATGGGCTAGAACCTGGGACCAGCAGATGACATAATGGCTACGTTCCTGGACTCGATGTAGTCGGCCGTGGTTCAAGTCCCAGACCCGGTGGCTTAAACTCACGTTAGGCGCATGTGTGTGCATGCCCAAGATCCCGAGAGGAGAATGGAGGGGAAGGGATTGCGGTGTGGCCATCCCCCCTGGAGGGTGATTTCTCACTTTCTGTCTCTCTGTCTCTCTCTGTCTTTCTGGCAAGCGCACGTGCCCTATAGCAAAAACCTCTCCAAAAAAAAAAAAGAAATGGACTAGAACGTGCCAGCCAGGAGGACGGAAGTACGAGCTGGGGGAGGCTGGAAGTGAGCTAAGTGTCTGCAGGGACAGGGCCAGGGCCTTAGAGCTGAAGACAGGGCTGCAGTCGGAGCCTCAGGTCCTCTCAGTGGGGCAGTGGGAGCGAGGAGAGGCAGTGAGGGGCACCCCGCATCCCCAGCCCACCCCCAGCACTGGCCCTAAACAGCCTGCTTCTGCTGCTTTCTTTTCTTTCTTCTTCTTCTTTTTTTTTTTTTAAAGAAAACTCATCTTGCTACAGTACGCGGCAGCCAGTAAAAACACGTTACTCCTTAACGTGTTAGCAAAACAGCCTTCAATTTGAATATTGGCTCTTCCTTCCATCTGTGGCAGTTTGCACAGATTTTTTTTAGAGTGGCAGAATGCCTCGTGTATGCACCAGCCGGCTGCAGGCACCATCCACCGTCACAGGGCCTCCCTGGGGGCCTGAGGAGCCCCCCCATACCAGTTCCTGTCACCCCCGCCCCAGCCCCATCCACCGCCTCTGCAGAGTGTGGGATCCCAGGAGAGGGGCTCATGTCCCCAAGGCTTCGCACAAGTGGGCCCCAGATTTATAGATTTCGCAGACTAATAAACTATCCCCCAGACCAACTGAAGAACCAACTTAGGGACGCTAGCTCTTGAGTTTGCAAAGGAAAGCTCTTGGAGAGGGGGAAGAAAGGCCATCATCCAAGATCCCCTTCAATTCACCAATGGAGGGACATTTTCACATCAAAAAGGGAAGACTCAAAGAATAAAAGATAGGTCTTGGGGCCAGCAGATGGCATAGCAGTCACATCACAGGACTCCCACATGGCTGACCATGGTTCGAGTCCTGGACCCGGTGGCTTGAAACTCATGCCAGTGCCGTGTGTGTGCGTGTTCAAGATCCCAAGAGAATAGAGGAGGGATTGCGGCATGGCCATCACTCCTGGGGAGTGATTACTCACTTTCCCTCTCTGTCTCTGTCCTTCTCTTTCTCTCTAGTGAGCTCACGTGACCAAGGGCAAAAACCTGTAAAAAAAAAAAAGAAAGATAGGTCTTTAAATTGAGAATTTAGCTTTATGATGATCCACCTTATTTATTTATTTATTTATTTATTTATTTTGGAGAGGTTTTTGCTATAGGGCGTGTGCTCTCGCCAGACAGACAGAGAGAGACAGAGAGACAGAAAGCGAGAAATCACCCCCCAGGGGGGATGGTCACGCCGCAATCCCTTCTCCTCCATTCTCCTCTCCGGATCTTGGGCACGCACTCACATGCACCCGGCGTGAGTTTTAAGCCACTAGGTCGGGCACGCGAACCACGGTCGACTACATGGGAGTCCAGCGACATAGCCATTACGCTCACTGCTGGTCCCCACCATATTTATTTTTCAGCTGCGGGTTAAAACTAATGTTGGAGGGGAACCAGCAGTTAGCATAATGGCTATGTCGCTGGACTCCCACATAGTCGACTGTAGTTCGAGTCCCGGACCCAGTGGCTTAAACTCACGCCGGGCGCGTGTGCGTGCATGCCCAAGATCCCAAGAGGAGAATGGAGGAGAAGGGATTGCGGCATGGCCATCCCCCCGGGGGGTGATTTCTCGCTTTCTGTTTCTCTGTCTCTGTCTGTCTGGCGAGCGCACGCGCCCTATAGCGGAAAACCTCTTAAAAAAAAAAAAACAAAAAAACTAATGCTGGAGGATCTGCAGGTCAGCTTCGAGGGAGTCATGAGCTCTGTGCCCTAGGCATATCAGCTGGACCCTGGGCCAGAACCACTCTGGGCTCCCCCGCCCCCAGAGCCCTCAAGAGAACCACGGCTGAAAATTTAGTCCTTAGAAGATATACACTGCTCCAGAGCTTGTCAAGTGGCACAGGATCAAGGAAGGAATAAATAGCAATATTTTATAAGTTTTAAAATGCTATTTTAACACAAATGCCAGAGCAACTATAGCATAAATCAACAGCGACACCCAGAAGTATGTTTGTACAAGAAATGTAATAAGCTGGTATGAAAAACAGTGTCAACTGGTGCAGATGGCAGAAAAAGCCAATATTCAAATGTATGCTGTTTTACTAACACATTAAAGATCAACATTTTGCTACCTGCTGCTCATGATAGCAGGATTAAAAAAAAAAAACACACAACACACACATAGACTCACGCGTGATATTCTAACCCAGAGAATGAAAGAGTCTTAAAGAAATTGTCAAGCACTTTCTATACTTCATCTGGTGGTTTTAAAGCTTCTGAGGTTCAGAGAAAAATTTGCATCTGAAAATGTGGCTTTCCCCCCCAGCTGCCTGATGTTTGAGAAAATTAGGAAATGAGGATGAGAAAATATCAGCTTAGAGGTCCTTAGAGGTCTCCTTCTGGATTTGTAGCACGAATAGAATTATCCTGAGCGAGCGTTCATGGTGCCCGCCACGGGGCTATTTTTAAATATCATTTATTTATTTTATTTGTCATTATTATTATTGTTATTATTATTTAAAGTATGCTATAGAGCAGGTGTGCTCACCAGAGACAGACAGAGAAAGAGAGAAAGTAAGAAAGCAAGTCGCCAGGTCTGGGACTCAAACCACACTCAGCCATGTGAGAGTCCAGTGCCTTCACCACCACCACACCACCTCCTGGCCCCACACAGGGCTGTTTTTTTCTTTTATAGCAAGAGATTTTTGCTATAGGGCATGTGTACTTGCCAGAGAGATAGACAGAAAGTGAGAAATCACCCCCACCCCCTCTGGGGAGATGGCCATGCTACAGTTTCTTCTGCTTCTTTCTCCTCTCAGGATTTTGGGCATACATGCACACACACCTGGCATGAGTTTCAATACTCAAATCGTGATTGACCACGTGGGAGTCCAGTGCCTTAACCTCTATGCCACCTGCTGGCTCCCACAGAGTTTTTTTTTTTTTTTTTTAAGAGAGATTTTTGTGGGAACAGCAGTTGGTGTAATGGCTATGTCACTGGACTCCCATGTGGTCAACCACAGTTCGCGTCCCAGACCCAGTGGCTTAAACTCATGTCAGGTGCATGTGTGTGTGTGCCTAAGATCCCGAGAGGAGAATGGAGGAGAATGGAGGAGAAGGGATTGGGCATGACCATCCCCCCTGGGGGGTGATTTCTTGCTTTCTGTCTCTCTATCTCTCTCTGTCTCTCTGGCAAGCACATGCACCCTATAGCAAAAACCTATCAAAAAAAAAAAAAAAAAGAGAGAGAGAGAGATTTTTGCTATTTCGTGTGTGCTCACTGAAGACAGAGACAGAAAGCGAGAAATCTGCCTGGGGGCACACAGCACCACAGGCAGCCTCTACTGTCCTCATAAGCACTGAAGTAGAATAAATGACATCCCCCCCCCCCCCCAAAAGATGAGTCATGTCCCAGAACCTGTGTATGTGACCTTATTTGTTAAAAGAGTCTTTGCAGGGGCCAGCATGTGGCATGGTGTTTTTTTTTTTTTTTTTTTTTTTTTTTTTTGGAGAGGTTTTCGCTAGAAGGTGCATGCACTCGCCAAAAAGACAGAGAGAGACAGAAAGCGAGAAATCACCCCCCAGGGGGGATGGCCACGCCCAATCCCTTCTCCTCCATTCTCCTCTCAGGATCTTGGGCACGCAGCACACGTGCCCGGAGTGAGTTTAAGCCACTGGGTCCGGGACTCGAACCGCAGTCAACTACATGGGAGCTCAGCAACATAGCCATTACTCTAACTGCTGGTCCCATGGCATGGTGATAAGGCATTGGACTCCTACATGGCTGATGGCAGTTTGAGTCCCAGACCTGGCAGCTTGCTTTCTCACTTTCTCTCTCTCTCTCTCTCTGGTGAATGCAAAAAATAATAGTAATAATAAGTAAATAAAATATTTTTTTAAAAGAAATGCCTTTGTAGCTGTAATTGAGTCAAGGATCTTGAGATGAGATCACCTGGATCCCTCAGGCTAGCTCTAAATCAGAGGCAGGTGTTCTGACAAGAGGCCAAGGAGGTGAAGGCAGAGGCCGGAGTGATGCAGCCATAAGCCAAAGAACACCAGGAGGCACCAGAGCACGAGAGGCAGGAAGGCCGCTCCCCTAGAGCTTTGAGGGAGGATAGCCCTGCCGACACCTTGACCTTGGACTTCAGAACGGTGAGCAAATCCAGTTCTGCTGTTTGAAGCCCCAGGTTTCTGGTCATTTGTTACGGCAGCCTCAGGAAATTCGTGGTCAGTGGCCCCAGTATGTGTGTCTCCGGTTTTGTCGGCACCTGAGCCCCTTAGCTCAGATTGTTTATTTTTTTTTTAAAGATGATTCCTGGGGACCAGCAGTTAGCATAATGGCTATGTTGCTGGACTCCCATGTAGTCGACCGCAGTTCACGTCCCGGACCCGGTGGCTTAAAACTCACGCCGGGTGCATATGCGTGCGTGCCCAAGATCCGAGAGGATAACTGAGGAGAAGGGATTGCGGTGTGGCCATCCCCCGTGGGGGGTGATTTCTCACTTTCTGTTTCTCTGTCTCTCTCTGTCTTTCTGGCGAGCGCACGCACCCTATAGCAAAAACCTCTCAAAAAAAAAAAAAAAAGATGATTCCTGGATTACATATGATCATTATACATCTTCCTTTTTTATTCTTTAAGAGAGATTTTTGCTATAGGGTGTGTGTGCTCACCAGAGAGACAGAGAGAAAGCAAGAACTCACTCCCCAGGGGAGATGGCCATGCCACAATCCCTTCTCCATTTTCCTCTTGGGATTTTGGGCATGCACATGCATTTGCACCGCACCCAGCAAGAGGTTTAAGCCACTGGGACCAAGACTCGAATTGCGTCTGCTGGTCTTGATCATTATACATCGTCATGGGGTACTTGTGCTTTTTCTAAGTATGCATACAGTGTGTGATGGCCGATCAAAGATATATACATATTCATCCTTTCACCTTTGCTATTACATAATGTCATACACATTCAATACTGTTTCTGGTGGTTTTTTGTTGTGATAGTTTTTAAGCATATATTCAATAGTCACTGACGTGTTTATTCAGCTGTGGCAAATAATCCATAACCTAGTCCGCTTGTTTCCGTGCCTTTCGTGCCTGTCGGTCATTTTCTCCTTGGCCTACCCACTCCACCCCCTTGGAGCCTCTGATAGCTATTATCACTGTCTCTACTTCCCTGCCATCGAGAGCTTCGGTTCCTACCAGAGGGTGGACACTTGGTAAATGTTACGTAGGGTGGACAGTATTTGTCTTCCATAGCCTGCTCATTCCACTTATTGTATCCTCTAGGTTTGTCCACTGTAAGAAAAACATTTTCTCAGAGGGTGCATGCACTTGCTGGAATGAGAGAGAAAGAGAGGAGAGTGAGAAAGCACCCTCCATGGGGAAAGGTCACATCATATTCTCTTCTCCATCTTTCCTTCCTTTCGGGATTTTGGGCACACACACACATGTGTACAGCGTGTTTGGGAGACCACTGGGTCCAGGACTTGAACCGCATGATTTTCAGTCGTGTGGGATCCAGCCACCTTACCCACTATGCGACCAGCTGGCCCAGGTTTGTCCGCTTTGTGTCAAATGACACGATCTCATTGTTCTTCGTGGCAGAGTAGTATTCCCTTGTGTATTGGGTTTATAGGCTGCATTTAAAAAAAAATTTTATTCAATCTTATTGTCATTTTTTAAATTGTTTTTGAAATTGACAAGAGAGAGAGAGAGGAAAGGAAACTGAGAGAGCAAGCTGCCAGGTCCAGGACTCAAACTGCCATCAGCCATGTGAGAGTCCAGCCACCTTCACCACCACACCACCTGCTGGCCCCTAGGCTGCATTTTTTTAATCCATGCACCAGTGGTTGGGCACTGAGGTTGATCCCATGACTTAGCTATGGCGATTAAGGCTGCCATAAACACGGGTCTGCAAATGTCTCACCAACACTGATTTTTCCATCTTTTAGGCGAATACCCAAAGAGTGGGATTTCTGGGTCATATAGTAATTTGATTTTCAGATTTTTGAGGAGCGTTCACACTGTTTCCCACAGTGCTAGTTATATTCCCTCCAGCAGTGCATGGGAGCTCCTTTTCTCCACAACTGCCCCAGCACTGGTTCATATCTATTCTGACTGGGGTTAGGGGATGCCTCATTGTGGTTTTGATTTGCATTTCCCTTATGACAGAAGATGTTGAATGCTTTTTCTTATTTATTTATTTATTTATTTATTTATTTATTTATTTTGGGAACAGTTTTTGCCTTAGGATGTATTCATTCGCCAGAGAGACAGAGACAGTGAGAGGGAAAGTAAAAAATCACCCCCAAGAGGGATGGCCATGCCCCAGTTCCTTCTTGACTCCATTCTTCTCCCAGAACCTTGGCCTTGCACACAGCCGGCAGGTGCAGGACTCAAACCACAGTCAGCCCTGCAGGAGTCCAGTGACGTAACCGCTACACCATCTGTTGGCCCTCATGTGCTTTTTAACCATTCATATCAGACCTTTGCTTTTTAACTCTATTTATTTCCTTCATGAGATAGAGACACAGAGACAGAGACAGGGAGACAGGCACCTCAACAGTGCCCCATGCCATGGCCCACCCCCAGTCCTAGCCGGCCTGGATCACAGGCATGTGTACATGTCTGGCATGCACAGGGAGGTCCTAGGATGTGAACCTGGGACCTTCCCATGCAAATCTATTGCTTTGCCACTACCAGTCCCTGCTCCTCAGGCTCTTTAAGGGCTTCTAAGGCTCTTAGTATGGCCTGTAAACTCCTCAGGATTTTTTTTTTTTTTTTTGGAGAGGTTTTTTTTTTTTTTTTCGCTATAGGGCGCGTGCACTCGCCAGACAGACAGAGAGAGACAGAGAGACAGAAAGCGAGAAATCACCCCCCAGGGGGGATGGTCACGCTGCAATCCCTTCTCCTCCATTCTCCTCTTGGGATCTTGGGCACGCATGCACACGCGCCTGGCGTGAGTTGTAAGCCACCAGGTCCGAGACGCAAACCGCCATCGACTACGTGGGAGTCCAGCGACATAGCCATTACGCTAACTGCTGGTTCCCAACTCCTCAGGACTTTAGCTCCTGGGGCACATGTATCCCTGAGCTCTCGCCCTGCTGACCTGGCCACAGCACTGCAGGCTCCGGGCCTGCCTCCTCCCAGCCCTGGCCCACCTGTTCCCTCTGCCTCAGGTACTCTCTTCTCACTCCCTTCATCTTCAGGGAAGTTGGCCCCAGCCCTGGCCTCTGTGTTGACCCCTCCTGAGCATGGCCCACCCAGTCCTGGAGGGGATGCCCACGGCTCTCTCCCTCCAGCCTGGAAGTACCTGGAAGGTGGGAACTGCACCTGCTTTCTTTGACGTCACAGCCCAAACCCGGCAGAGAGTCTAAAACACATGAGATGCTCGGCTAGTGCTGATTAAATGTACGAAAGGATTCATACACGCGCAAACGGTCATGGGCAGAAAGGGACAACAGGACAATGCCCTGCCATGTTGTACCCATTAAATTGACCAAAATATAGACGTGTGATAACACCGAGGGTGGGAGGGTGTGGGAGAATATTCTCGTGTCCATGTTCCAAGTATGAACCTGGACTGCAGACGCACTTTGTGGTATATGTAAATATTTCAAGTGCACGTGCTCTTTGACCCAGAAGTTTCGTTCTTTGTCTTCATCCCAGAGAACTCTTTAACCAAGAGGCCTGTGCACTAGCCTTCACTGGAGCCCTGGAATAACGGACAGCCTGCCTACCTGTTCACAGAGGAAGGCCGAAATAAGCCGTGAGCTGTCCATGCGGGGAGGAAGACTGAGGTGTAGCTATTCGCAGCGACAAACCGTGGGCCTGGGAAGCAGCTAAGACTGACATGCGCATTACAGAAGTGTAATTTTTTAAAAAGGTTTTTACAAGCACATGAGCTCTCCAGAGAGACAGAGAGAAGGAAAGTGAGAAATCACCCCCACACAGGGATGGCCAAGCACAGTCCCTTCCCCTCTGTTCTCCTCTTGGGATCTTGGGCACGCATACACACATGCCCAGCATGATTTTCAAGCCACCAGGTCCGGGACTCAAACTGCAGTTGTCCATGTGGGAGTCTAACACCTTAACCACGACACCACCTACTGGCTCCACAATAGTGTACTTCTGTTTTTATTTTCGTTCTTTGTTTTTCAGCAAAATCACCCCACAAATTATTGGGTCATCAGAAAAGTCATGACACAATTTTTGCATAGGAAAACATGAGTTTTCTGACAACCCAATGTATTATCAAGGATCTGGGCGGTGGTGCACATGAGGAGCAGTTTTGCTCCCAGGGTTCATGGGGCAACATCTGGTGACGTCTCTGTCTGTGACAACCAGGTACTACTGGCATCCAGTGCGTAAGAGCCAGAAAAGCAGTTAAATATCTCACGAAACATGAGACAACCCCACAACCCAGAGCCGTCCAGCCAGGACTGCTACAAGTGCCAGGGCTGAGAAACCCCGCTCTACAGGCCGGGCAGCATCTGCAGGGGTACAAGTCAAACTGACAACAGGGGTGACCTCTGGGAGGGCACTGGAGTTCGGGTGCTGGTCAAAGAGAACTTTCATCCTATGGGTGAGGTTTTCACTTTATTTCCTAGAATACACTTAGGTACGATTATGTATCTAAAGTCACCAAGGACAGAAAGGAGGGAAGGTGAGAGAGGACCTCCCTAGACTTAGCCAGGCCTGTCCCATGTCTCCAGGGCAGCAGATGGGTGTGCACTGGTGGCAGTGCCAGGGTCATTTTAGCCACTGCTGTCCCACACACCAGTCCAAAGGGCCTTGTCCTGGGGCAGGCAGTCAGCACATGGCGACACTCACGGAAGACCTGTGACGACTCTCCCTGACACCAGCCAGAGTTTACATTTTCACCTTTCCCATAATGAATGTGACACTTTTAGCAACTCTGCTGAATGTTTTTAAAAACAGCCTCATTTACCAAGGCGTTATTACCAGAAAATTGTTACAGCTTCCAAAACAACTTCATACAATCACCTCCCTGGTTACGAAGTGCCTCCATGTTCTCGGGATGGCAGACGTCTCCAAACAATTCACGAGAAGAAGCAACATTTGTGGTACCATTCACAGTCACAGCATAGATGCAGGCTCTCTGCTGATTCCAGCCGGTACCAAGACCTGGGGTGAGGGAGGCCAGGAGCGTTTCAGAATTGCCTGAGAACTGGTGATACCTGACCCCCGCTCCTCAGAGCAAATGAAAACACTGCAGCGAGGTTAAAGGGTCCTTCAACCCCTCCCCGCAAATGACCCCTGCCCCCTGCTACCCCATCCTGGCATCATTACCAGAAACTTGATCCCATGTGTTTCCGTAGGTAGGTTAAGTATGTAGTAGATAATACATAGACAACAAATGATAGGTAGGTAGATAGATAAATGATAGATAGTTAATAGATAGATAAATACATAGGTAGATATATTGGGCTGTTGGGAAGGTCATGACACATTTTTGCATTAAAAAATACATCATAACTTTTCCGACAACCCAATAGATAATTGACTGAGATAGATGATTAATCAGTGATCGATGATTGATAGGTGATTGACATGGTAATAGATTTGCAGCCACACTTGTTTTCTGAGGCATTTCCCTCCCTAGGAATGGCACCATATGCTGTACCCTGTTCCTTAGCTCACCTTTCATCCCCAGCGTGTACCTGGGAGGTCTTCGTTTGGCTTCTCTGTTCTGTTAACCACATCATGAGCTGAAGCAGAGGGAGATGAGGAGGAGCGGGCCCTGAATCTTCCCTGCTCACTGGCCAGACGTGGCAGTATCGGCCCAGAGGCACGAAGGATTCTTTGTAATTCGTCTGCCCAGATGGGACACCTTTCTGGGATCCTCACAAGTGCTTCCTGTAGCCAAGACCAGCAGGACCCAATTCTGAGCAACTGAACATGAAGGGTATTAGTCGTGTAAGATTTCCTCACACGTATCCTTGTCCTTGCTTCCCTTACACATGTGTCTACAGGTGGGCACTCTGAGCTTGCCAGAGAAGTTACAGAGGGGATCATTGCTTTTTAAAAAAGAATTATTTTATTTATTTTAATTGTTGACTAATGAGAAAAGGCAAGGTGCCAGGTCTGGGACTCAAATCGCAATTGGCCATGTAAGAGTCCAGTGCCTTAACCACCACGCCACCTGCTGGCCCCAATGGAGTCATTTTTGAACCTACCTGGCCCCATGAAGAAGGCAACCTGGGATTATAATTCATGGACAACAACGGAGGACCCTGGGCTCAGCAGAGCAGGGGCTTTTTGGAAGTCCCCTAGGTAGCAACCAAACCCCAAAAACCCAGCTCAGGGTTGGGTCCTCTGCTCTAGAGGACAGCGGGGCCAGAGCACAGCCTCTGACCACACAAGCGGTGAGAGTCACAGGGAGGGGTGGGAGGCTGGGAAGGCCCCCCTGGGGCGTGCTACCCTGTTTATGGAGAAGGGACAGGAATGTGCAGATCTGGAGGGCGAGTGCTCTAGGCAGGAGGACCTCAAGTTCAAAGGCCTGGCATCAGGATGCCTCAGGTGGGAGCGACATGAAAGCTCAGAGAACTGAGGTGTCCTGAAGGAAAGGATATCCCTGAGTGCCCTCAGGGGTAAGGAGCAGGCTTGGGAAAGTTCCTCCTTCCTCTTTCTGCCATCAGTTCTTCCAACGTCCCCAGACAGCCAGAAAACGGACCCCTCCATCCA
Organism: Tupaia tana; assembly: GCA_026018925.1. Taxonomy (NCBI): domain Eukaryota; kingdom Metazoa; phylum Chordata; class Mammalia; order Scandentia; family Tupaiidae; genus Tupaia; species Tupaia tana. The sequence goes on from JAKSZU010000018.1 coordinate 42,662,089, forward strand.
TGCAGTTCAGCCTGGAGCAACGACAAGGTGACAGTGACACCAATGTAGCTTCTTCAGCATTGTTCTGTGGACTTCCCTGCTGTGGAGTCCTGAATTCACTGATCCCACTCCACGCCACCCTCAGAGGATCCCAGCCCTGGGAAGGGGGCAGACCTCACCCCCTACCCTCACCAGCTGTCCCTGGGCCTCTTCTACAGGACATAGGCCACTGCTCTGAAAAGGCAGCAGCCGCAGAGCAGCATGTCCGTGATCAGAACCCCAGACAGCTGTTCCCCCCATGACCCTCGACCTCACCATAGATGCACCATTCTATGGGGGTGGCTGGTGAGTAGGCGACATATTGCTCCTCCCTTGGCCACCACATCTCTGGGTGTACTTCCAGTCAGTACACCCCCCTCCAGCCTGGTTTCCTCCTAGGTATAGGGAGGGAGATTTTAGCACCCCCCTGGGGCATGTGCAAGCTCTTAGGAAGACGCCTGGGTCTCAATCCCAGTATTCCCTGCAATCCTCATAAATCCTTTCTGAAAGATGGCCTTCCATCTCCTTCCAAAAAGCCCCTTGAGTTCTCAGGCTCTGGGTTTCGATTCATCCCCCAGGGGCTCAAACCCAGTCAAGGCTGCAATCTGATTGGCTCGCATGTTTGCTTGTTTTGGTGTCATAGTGATGTTTCTGGACTCCCACTGGTCAACCGCGGTTTGAGTCCTGGACCCAGCAGCTTAAAATTCACACTGGGCTCATGTGTGTGCATATCCAAGATCCCAAGAGGAGAATGGAGGAGAAGGGATTGCAGTGTGGCCATCCACCCTAGGGGGTGATTTCTCGCTTTCTATCTCTCTGGTGAGCTCACATGCCCTATAGTAAAAACTCTCTAAAAAAATAATAATAAATGATAATAATTTGAAAGAGTTGCGAAGATTTGAAAATTGGGAGAAATTATGTTAGAAATGAAGGCTGTCAGATCCTATGAGAAAATCCAGTGCTATGGTGATGCTGGGCCACACTGAAGTCCACACAGAGCCACAGGGCCCCTGGACCCTCGAGGAGCAAGCTGTATCCAGTCTGCTGCAGTCCCCATCGCTCCCTTCTACCCCACAGCGAGAGCCAGCTGGCTCCTTCCCCCAGCCCCTCTGCTTCCACACAGGGCAATGTGTATTTCTGGGTGTCTTAGGGCATTGGGAGAACTGAGAGCAGTAAAGGAAGGGGGATTGTCCCGAGCCTAGGGGAACTTGAGGGTGCTGGGATTCCAGGTTCATGGGCTGTTCCCTCAGGACCCAACAGGGTCTCAGCAGGGAGAGAGAGTGGCTGGGCTCAGCCCTGAGTCTCTGAGCCTGCACAGCCCCATGCTTGGTGGACAGGGGAGATGTCCAAGGCCATACAGGGGCAGGATGAGGCATCTCACTGTAACCAAAGTGGCCCCAACACTAGAGCAGGCTCTTGAAAGTTCAATTAGGTGCAAGACGTCAAATACTTTGCATGATCTTTTTTTTATTTTAATTTTTTAACTTCATTTATTTATTTATTTATTTTAATTTGACCAGAGAGAGAGAGAGAGAAAGTGAGAAAGCAAGCTGCCAGGTCCGGGACCCGAACCGTGGTCAGCCATGTGGGAGTCCAGCACCCTTAACCACCATGCCACCTGCTGACCCCATATTTTGCATGACCTTAAGGCCCCGCTGGGGTGCAGAGAGTTCTAAAAGGACAGAAAATGTCTCTCAGGCAGGTGGGACAGGTATCCAGAGTCCCATTACATGAAATCAAATGAAATGTAAAGGAAATAAAGCCATGCACATCCCAGTTGGGACAGGAGTCATCACATCTGATTCACAGTAATCATTCAACCACCTGTTCTCTAAAACAGCCCCTGCCAGTGGAGGCGGCAAGGATGGGGGTAGGGGTGAGATGGAGGTGCAAAGAGGAGAAAGGCTACACACTGCCCCCCCCCCCAAGTACACACACACCACCACCACCCCCACCCCCACACACACATACACACAATACCTCTAACTGTGGGTCAGATGGTGTCTTCCCAAATTTATATGTTACAGCCCAGAACCTCACAACATGCCTGTGTTTTTAGGTGGGGACATTGGAGAGGTGATTAAGTCTAAATGAAGACATTATGGTGTACCCTAATCCTATCTGACTGATGTCCTTATGAAAAGAAGAAAATTTGGACACGCCAGGAGGCATCAGGGATGCATGCTCAGAGGGAAGGCCACGTGAAGACTCAGCGTGAAGGCAGCCATCTGCAAGCTGGGAGGAAAGGCCTTGTGAAAAACCAACCCTGGGGACCAGCAGTTAGGGTAATGGCTATGATGCTGGACTCCCACGTAGTCGACCGCGGTTCGAGTCCCGGACCCGGTGGCTTAAACTCACGCCGGGCACATGCGTGTGTGTGCGTGCCCAAGATCCCGAGAGGAGAGTGGAGGAGAAGGGATTGCGGCGTGGCCATCCCCCCTGGGGGGTGATTTCTCGCTTTCTGTCTCTCTGTCTCTGTCTGTCTGTCTGGCGAGCGCACGCGCCCTATAGCAAAAAATAAAAACCTCTCCAGAAAAAAAAAAAACTCTGCCCTCACCTTGCCTCCTCCAGACCTGGGAGAAAATATTGACAGGTTCCTGTCATCAAAGCTATTTAGTTGATGGTGTTTTATTATGACCTGAGCCAACTGATACGACCTCCAAGTATACACACACCAGTCCAACACTGACGCATATAGACACCCACACACATATTGATCCCCAAACTCTCACAGACCCTTAAACACACACACACACACACACACACACACACACACACACAGACTCCCATGTCCCTGCCCATTTTAGCAGGATGCAAAGACTGAGCCTCCCTCAATCAATATCCTCATTTATAGTTAGGTCGATGAACTTGTCACAACTTAATCAATGGATGCCTTCATTTGTCAGAGAGGCGCCAAGCTAAAGTCTCTTTGAGTAACCAAACATGACTTGCAATCCGCAGCGTTGGTAACGTTGAGACTTCCCTTCCTGCGCACGTCTGCTTGAATGTGCGGGTGGCGGTGAGGTGGATGCTACTGCTTGGATAAAAGCAGCCACCTCGTTAGTTTGTTCACCACAGGCACCAGATCATATGGCCGATTTCCAGAAAACACTAGTGCTATAAATGACAGATTAGCAAATGGTATATTAAAACTCAAAAAATTTTTGTTTAGGTTTTTGCCATAGGACGTGTGCGCTTGCCTAAGACAGATGAAGACAGAGAGAGGGAAAGTGAGAAATCACTCTCCAGGAGAGATGGCCATGCAACAAGCCCTTCTCTTCCATTTTTCTCTCTGGATTTTGGGCATGCATGCACATACATGCAGTGTGATTTTCAAACTTCCAGGTGTGGGACTTGAACCATGGTTAGCCATGCGGGAATCCAGTGCCTTAACCATGATGCCATCTGCTGGCTCTCATATTTTTTTAATTTTTTAGGATTTTGTTTGTGTTTGTTTGTTTTTTTTTTTTTGTCATAGGGCTTGTGTGCTTGCTGAAGAGAGACAGAGGGAGAAAGTGAGAAATTACTCCCCAGGGGTGATGGCCATGCTGCAATCCCTTCTCCCTCATTCTCCTCCTGGGATTTTGGGCATGCACACACATATGCTAGCATAATTTTCAAGCCTCCAGGTCCAGGACTTGAACTGTGGTCGGCCGTACAGGAATCCAACGTCCTAACAATGATGCCACCTGCTGGCTCCTCAAACTCTTTGAATTATGAAAAATGTACCACATGGTGGGTGTGCTCCTCCAGAGAGAGAAAGAAGGCAAGAAAGCTCTCCCACTGGGGTGTGGTCACACCATGATCCCTTTCCTGCATTTCTTCATTCTTTCAGGACTTGGAGCACCTACACACATGTGCTTGGTGTGTTTTTCAAGCCAAGAGACCCGAGATTCAAACTCCCAGTGGGGAGCTGGATCCCAACACACAGCGCTTAACCACTTCTGTGCTAGGGGATCAGCCTGAAACTCTACATTATTCTGAAACACTCCAGGAGCCTGCAGATCCCTGGAGTCAAAGGCTGGCTTCACGGTACCATGGTTAGGCAGGATGACTGGTTAATTGGGAGTTCTGGCTAAAGGGGTTTCAGAGGAGCTCCCTGTCCCTACATTCTCTAAGACTATTAATAGATTAAACTAGATACCAGCCAGGTGGGTCTGCAGAGGAGGCATTCTTGATTCAGATACTGATACCATCTCTTTCCCGGATCAAGGACGGACAAGTAGGAAGCACGCGCTGGCTTGTGCAATGTTCCCGAAGTATGTCCTGCAGGGATAAGGCCGCTCTTTCCTCAGGGCAGCCCTCCCGGGCAAGCCAGGTCCCGTCCAGGGCTGGCCGTCCAGCCCGCTGGCTCAGCACACTGCATGGTTCATCACCTCTGGGCTGCCAGAGTCACGTCTGTCCTCCTCCTGGGTGCAGACTCTGTGAACCGTTTCCCTCTGCTCTAGTGACAGAAAATACCTGAGTCTGGGGAATTTAAGAGACAGATGTTTTTTCAGCTCTGAATTTGAAGGTCCGAGGTCCAGGGCTGTGTCTGGTGAGAGTTTTCTTGTGGGTGGACAATGCAGAGAGCAGGTGCCCGAGCAGAGCAGTGTGTCATGTCCAAGTGTCTCATTTCCTGGTTTTTCTTTTTTTTTCTTTTTCTTTTTTTCAGAGAGAGATTTTTGCTATAGGGCATGTGTACTCACCGGAGAGACAGAGACAAAGAGACAGAAAATGAGAAATCAGGGGATGACCACCCTGCAATTCCTTCTCCTCCACTCTCCACTCAGGATTTGGGGCATACATGCACATGTGCCCGGTGTGAGTTTTTAAGTCACTGGTCTGGGACTTGAACCTCAGTCAACTGCATGGAAGTGCTGCAATGTAACCATTATGCCATCTGTTGGCCCCTCTTTTTTTTTTTTTAAAGAATTATGTAAGAATTATTTATCATTATTGTTATTTTAATTTGCTACAGGGCATGTGTGCTTACCACAGAGAGAGAAAGGGAAAGTGAGAAAGCAAGCTGCCAGGTCCAGGACTCAACCCGCAGTCTGCCATGTGGGAGTCAACAGCCTTAACCACCAGACCACCTACTGGCCCCTTGTTCATTTTCTTCTTAATCGGAACATTCTGGGCTGGGACCGGCAGATGGCATGATGGCTATGTCTTTGGACTCCCGCGTAGTCAACCACGGTTCGAGTCCCGGAACTGGTGGCTTAAAATCACACCGGGCACATGTGTGTTCGTGCCAAGATCCCAAGAGGAGAATGGAAGAGAAGGATTGCAGTATGGCCATCTCCCTGGGGAGGTGATTTCTTGCTTTCTGTCTCTCTGTCTCTCTCTGTCTTTCTGGTGAGCACACACACCCTATAGCAAAAACCTCTCAAAAAAAAGAAGAAGAAGAAAGAAAAAGACCTTGAGAAGCTCTCTAGGAACCTGGAGCTCCTTTCCCTGGGGTCATGGTGGGTTTAAATCATACTCAGGTGGACTGGCCTCACTCTGCTCTGCACAACCCGTCCAAGGATGTATGTCTAACAGACGACAATCAGAATGTTCCAGAGCAAGGACCTGCAAGGCTCTCTTCAGGCTGTGGAAACACAGAAGCTAAATGGGATGGACCCTGTTTCCTGAACCAAGCTGAATCAAATTCTTTGCCCTTCCTGCCTTTACTCAAAGGCCAGAACACCAGAGCTGCAAGATCAGGTTTAACCATCGTGGGGGAAAACAAAACAGAACAGTAGGTCTTCCTCAAAGACCTACCACCATGGTAGGCCGGGCCCCTTTCTGACCTATCAGTACCCTCCTCCATGCATCTCACCGGGTGGGGTGACCAGGACCTCAGGGCTATTACTGGACCCCCGAGGGTATGAGAGAGAAAAGAAAGAACAGCTCTGAGCTAGGAGTCACCTACAGCTGGTGAAGGTTATGGTTTCTCTTTTAATTATTTAAAGAGACATTCTACATGTGGAAGGATGAAAACACCATAGATGAAGCTAACGCCCTGCTTGCCTGTGCCATTGGATTCTCGCCTTCAGTCCTGTCCCCATGTGCTTTGTGAGCACTGTACACATGGGCGCACCTGGTGGAAATGTCTGGAGGCAGCTTTTCAGGTGACGTGAAAATATTCCTCCACAGATGGGTGCATTTTCTATTTGAATGGATTCTGCCCAATTAGTTTTCTCTTTCTTTCTCTCTTTCTTTATTGCTCTCTTCCTTCCTTCTTTCCTCCCTTCCTTCTTTTCCTCCCTTCCTTCCTTCCTTCGTTTCTTTTTGGGCAAGGCCCTCTGGTACCTGCAGTCCTTCTGCTACAACTTCCTCTAGTCACTGGGATTACAGGGGCATGCACCTGGGCTTTAGATTGGACTGGGAATCAAACCTGGGCCTCTGAAGTGCTCTGACTGTGAAGCACAGCATCTTGGCAATGTGAGCCACTGCAGCTGGGCCTCGACTGGGTTTCCATTAGCAATATGGCTTCACTGAGTCAACACTGAGGCAGACTTTGTCTCTTCCCTGGACCACGAGGAAGGCCTCTGGGATGAGAAAGGTTGTGTATGAGTTGTTTCCCCCCAAAAGATATGTGGCACTTCTAACCCCCAGTGTCTGAATATGGTTTTATTTGGAAATAAGGTCTTTACAGATGTAATCAGGATGAGATGAGGCCATATGACACTAGAGCTATTTAGAACAGATCTTGGGACCAGCAGGTGGCACAGTGGTTAAGACACTGGACTCCCATGTGGCTGACCATGGTTCAAGTCCTGGACTCAGTGGCTTGAAATTCACACTGGGCATATGTATGTGTATGCCCAAAATCCCAAGAGGAGAATGAAGGAGAAGGGATTGAGGTGTGGCCATCACCCCCTGGGGGGTGATTTCTCATTTTCTCTCTGTCTCTGGTAAGCACATGTTCCCTATAGCAAAAATCTCTCTAGAACTGGCGTCTCTATAAAAAGAGGGAGACTTGGACAGAGAGACCTAGAGACACACAAAGGAGAAAGAACTTCATTTGGAGACAGAGGCAGAAGTTGGAATGATGCAGCCATAAGCCAAGGAACCCCAAGGCCTGGAGCCACTAGCAGTCAGGAAGAGGTAAGGAAGGGTTCTTCTCTCCAGCCTTCGGGAAGAACATGACTGTGCTGGCACCTTGATTTTAGACTGAACAGCGTAGAGAAGTACAAGAGACTGAGTTTCTGTTGTTTTCGGGCCACCAAGTTCGTGGCAATCAGTCCTGGCAGCCCAAAGCCTTTCTTCTCTTTCCTCACATGAAATGCCCTTGCACCCAGTAGGCCTAAGCAGTTCCCAGTCCAGGGATCTTACCAAGTGTCCCAAAGACACATGGAATCAGAGGAGAGGGACCCATGACCCTGGTTAAATAACAAGCTCCGTTGTGTCTCTCTGCTCAGGGAGCCCACAGAGAGAACCCTGGGGGCTGACCCTCTGCTTCTCTGCTGCCCTGTATAGTCACCCCTGTGGCCTTTTCCACCTGGTGGCCCCTTCTCCTTGGGGCAGCCCCATTCTCCTCAGTCAATAAAATCTCAGTACCACCATTACCTCAGAGTAATTACCTCAGTACCACCATTACCTCTCCCCAGTCTCTTCTATTTTAGGAAAGTTTGGGTCTACTTAGACATGCACGTTCAGTCCTACTATCCCCTCAATCTCCAGACCTGAGGAAGTCTGGCTTGCTTAACCACTTGATGGATTCGGAAGCCAAGCCCCTGGCATGGGTGGAGTGGGATAATGGAGGTGTCTGCAGTGGAAAAAGGAAGTGATATGCTGGCCCTCCCCCCAGACCCCTCCTCCCTGCACCTCTTGTTCAGGTGACTTAAAAGGAGACATGGCTGAGAGCTGAAAAGACAGGAGAGTCACAGAGAAAGAGGAGTCTTTGGCTAGTGGTTTTAGAGAGTGGTCATAGATCTTCTGGAAGAATCCTCAGGACCCCAACAGTCTTGGCCCACCCCTTAGAGTCCAAAGTTTAGAAGCTTCTCCACACAGCAGCCATAGGGAGTTGGCGAGGCACACTCCAACTGCTGCCCTCCCCCAACACATGTCAGGCCTTCAGGAATTTCCCCTTGGGACCCCCCCCCCACACACCAACTTTCAAAGTCCTGAAGAGTCTAGACCTACCCACCTCTCAGCCTTTTCTTGTACCCATGTCTTGTTCTGAAACCCAGCCACACTGGCCTTTAGTTTCTAGAATGTATGCGTACTGGCCACAGGGCCTTTGCACATGCTCCGTTACCTGGAGTCCTCTCTGCTTCCCTTCTCCCTTTTCCTAAGTAACTGCTGCACATCCCTCAGGTCTCGCTCAAAGCTCACTTCCATGGAAAGCTTCCCCATCACGCCCCCACTGCCCTGAGCAGCTCACATCTCTCCTGCAGGCTTAAGGCCCATCACACCCTCCTCCACAGCTGCAGTCACATACGGTGGTGCTGACGGAAGCTCTGGTTGGCCTTAACTTGCATCCCATCGTCCTCCAGAGCCCATCCTTACTCCAAAGGGAGCAGAAGACTCTGGTTGGCCAGGCCTGCACCACAGGCTCACCTTGAAAGTGAGACAGGCCCGTGGGCACCCCCCTACTTCAATCACTTGGATTGAAAGTGGGGAGGACATTCTCAAACAGAAATAACAGGACAAAGGGGTGACAGTGGGACCAGCAGATGTCATAATGGTTAAATCGCCGGACTCCCACATGGCCAGCTATGGTGGCTTGAATCTCACACCAGGCACATGTGCATGTATGCCTGGGAGGAGAATGGAGGAGAAGAGATTGCAGTGTGGCCATCCCTCCTGGGAGGTCTCTTTCTGTCTCTCTGGTGAGAGTACACACCCTATAGCAAAAATCTCTCTAAAAAAAAGAAGGCTGACAGCTAGCAGCAGGGCACTTCCTGCCCAGTGAAACTAGGCACCATGCCTCGGCTTCCGCACCTCTGCAGACTGCCCAGGGTGGAGGACAGGCCCACCAGGAGGGCTGTGAGAGTCAACTCCTGCACTGAGGGGCTGCTGGGTGGCAGAGCAGGCTCTTGTCAGAGCGACAAGAAGAGGCCACGAGCTGTATTGCCACCAGGACCTGCTATGGGCCTGTCTGGGCATGAGAGTGGCTGAGGCTCACTCTCTACCCAGGGGACAGCTATGAAGCTGGGATATGAGGGTGCAGCAGCCCTGCTGTCACGGAGAAGTACATCTGACCTCCAGGGCACAGACAGTCAACACATAAATGACACAGGAAAGCAGGTGGGAAGAAGTGGGCGGTGCAAATAAGACAGGGCATATAAGAGGGTGACTAGAGGGCATGGATAGTTGTTTAACATCAGGAAGAACCCACAGATGGCGAGGTGGTTAAGGTGCTAGACTCTCATGTGGTTAACTGTGGTTCAAGTCCTGGACCTGGCGGTTTGAAACTCATACTGGGAGCATGTATGCATTCCCAAAATCCC